>JAWNMD010000045.1:0-600000 GCA_035044365.1 Drosophila neotestacea
AAAAGGAGAGTATTTAATTGCATTACATATCTGCTAATATAATATTAACTAATACATGTATATTTTATGTCTTTTCAGAACATAGCTTGAGGACGCTTGAAGATGACATTGGGGACGTGTTCAGGACTCACGAGTGTGGCCTTTGGCCTTGCACCACAGTTGAAAAAAGGAGAGTATTTAATTGCAATATATACTTATCTGTTATATAATGTTCTTAATTTAATTAAAATATGAAATGAAAACATAAAAATAAAAGTATTAATGTAAAAAAAAGTATTGAAGCCAATTAAACAGGTGTATATATTTTTAATTTGCAGCTAATTACATTATCAACCCCATAGCAGAAATAAAATACAATTTTGAATACAAAATAAGTTTTGTCATACTTTTATTATTTACTTTTGAGAGTTGAAATAAATTAAATTAAATTTTAAACAAAACTGCTGTTAAAATGCCAAAGATGTAAATTTGTATATATTATGTATAATGTTTTAAAATGAAAGCTAAGTACATAATAAAATCGAAAAGACGCATAAAGTTATTATATTGAAACTAATAAAATTAGTTTCAGTATATTTATTCTATTACAATATATAAGAAAGCAAAATAAATAAATAGTTAATAAAATAAAATAGTTTGAATATCCGCGCCAAGGTTTGAACAACCGCGCCAAGCGTTGAACCTGAAACGGGCACTTTACAACACTGCTCTAGGCCCTATACAGCACTGCTCTAGGCAGTACTATGTTGTCTCGCTCTAACACAGTGCAATGAGCAGGTGGCCCGCTCAAGGTGAATTTACTAATAAGGTGCTCTATTCCCCATTGGCGAGGTACACTACCAAAGGTGAATTAGTAAATTCATCTTGGGCCCGCTGACCAGTTTGTATGGGAATCGGCGACTTATCGGTCCCAATATCTCGAGAACCGAGCCGAAAATCAAAAAATTTTATTTAATTTTTTCGTCTTATTTCGACGTGTTCATCAGATCTTGTCGCACCCTTTATCGTAATCTTGCCATATTTTTTTATTGAAGTCTGGCAATAAACATTCACTGGTTCCGTGTTTTTTTACTTAATTTTTAATTAAAAATAGCTGTTGAAAAAGTCCGGGAAATTCAGGGAAAAAAAATACCAAAGAAAATTCGTGCAAAGTTTCAAGAAAATCGGTGAGGCCGACCTTATTTTTTGAGTCGAACAAGCTTATGGAATACTCATTTCTGGAATCCACTTGGATATAGTTCCATTTTTTCCGCCTTTTTTAGCGAAAATTTTGTGGATTTCGATAATTTTTTCAGTCGCCGCACAGTGGGGCGAAAAAGTCATAATCACGCCATAATTCAGCGGAGCCCTATAGGAAAAATATTTTGATGACATCTTTTTAAGAGAATTAAAGTATTACAAAAAAACTTAAAAGTTTCAAATATTTAGTGGAATGTTCATTTATTTTGTAAAAATTCTTAATTCAACAATTTTTTTTTTTCGTTATTCCTCATCGCTACTTTCCAAAAAATCGCTTAAAGTTGAAAGCCCGAATTTTAAATTCTCTGCTTTCTCTTCTTTTAGCAACATTTCATCAATGTTATTGAATTGGCTTAAACAGCTGACTAATGCCTTTCATTAGGGCTTCGTATTGTAAATGCGCGCTAAGGTTCCAGGGCTGGCGGCATTTGAATTTCGGAAATGACTTCACTTACTAAAATTCAAATATCTCAGAAAAGGCAAAAAAGGGCAAGCTTATTTTTTTAGGACATAAAGTTGAATATTAAATCTTGTTTTTAAAAAAAAATTTAAAGACGGATCTTGCCCGATTAATTACTTTATGTCCATCAATAACAAAAAAAATTTGGTTTTTTTGACATTTTTTTTAAAGTTAAAAAAATATATACAAAATGTTTTTATGAAAACTTGATTTGTACTAATGAACTGAGAAAAGTCAAAACTTATACTTTCAGTTGCCACATATGCCCATAATTGTTTCATGTTTATGAAAAAGAATTGCGAACAGACATTAAAATGACATACTCTGTGAATTGCTTAAAGTCGAGTTCGAAAGTTTAACTTTAAATAAGTGTTATGCGAAAACCAAATATCCTAGACTATTTTCCTTTCAGATTATTATGCAAAATTTTATCATCTTTAAAGTTGCATTTAAACTTTCTTCAATATCTTAAAAAAAAAAAATCAATTTTGGCGCGGAATTTGCTCTAGGCGCCCCAACGTGCGCCGGTCTCTCTTTTGTCAGTGCCGGCAATATTTGACAGTTAAGAAAAAGGACAGATTTTGTGGTGTACAAATCTGTTTTGTGTCTAAAAAACATGACAGATTTGTCCGAAAAAAAGCTGAATGACACAACTCTAATAATAATGAAACATTTGTTGGTGTTTGTTTACGTGGAATAACTCATTCAATTTCTTGTCCTTTTAACCATAAATAACCAATATGCGTCACTAACACCGAAGCGTCCACCACCACGGCCGCCACCACCACCACCGCCGCCGCCGCCGCTGCCACGATCATAATCTCCACCGCCGCCACCTCCACCGCCACCACCGAAGCCTCCACCACCACCGCCGCCGCTGCTCGAGTTGCCATCGTCATCACCCTTTGGTGTCTTGCAACTGCAAATAGTAAAAAATATAGCGCAAGCTAACTTTGGCGTGCCAAAGTTTGGATACCCTTGCAGTGCCCTGTGTAAGCCGACAGATTTTTTACAAAATTTGTTAAATGTTGATTTTTAACCGATCGTTCCTATGGCAGCTATATGATAAAGTAGTCCGATTTAAACCAAATTTGTTCAGCCTGTTTAAAACTTAATCAAACACACAATGTGTATATTTGATTGAGATATCTTGAGAAACAAAAAAGTTTTTCATACTAAATGTTTATTTCCAACCGATCGTTCCTATGGCAGCTATATGATATAGTAGTCCCATTTACACCAAATTTGGTAGGGATGTATAAAATTATACTAAACACACAATGTGTATGTTTGGTTCAGATATTTTGAGAAACAAAAAGTTTTTCATACTAAATGTTTATTTCCAACCGATCGTTCCTATGGCAGCTATATGATATAGTAGTCCGATTTACACCAAATTTGGTCAGCCTGTTTAAAACTTTATTAAACACACAATGTGTATATTTGGTTAAGATATCTTGAGAAACAAAAAAGTTTTTCATACTAAATGTTTATTTCCAACCGATCGTTCCTATGGCAGCTATATGATATAGTTATCCGATCCGGCCGGTTCCGACATATGTACTGCGTGCAGCAAAAAAACGGACCTGTACCTAGTTTCATCAAGATAGCTTCAAAACTGAGAGACTAGTTTGCATAGAAACAGACAGACAGACGGACAGACAGACGGACAGACAGACGGACATGGCTATATCGACTCAGCTCGTCGCCCTGATCAAGAATATATACTTTATGGGGTCTGTGAGGCTTCCTTCAATGCGTTACACATTTCGTGACAAAAATATAATACCCTTTGCAAGGGTATAATAATCATATAATCAACAATATAATTTATAAAAAAAGAAGACAAAATAGAAAAAGGCTATCTTTACAAGGTATGAAGTGTTTGATGAGTTTAGACTATCATAACTTTGAAAAAACGGAACCGATTTCAAAGCTAAACGTCTTTTTCATGATTTTCCCTCTAAGTTCCAACTAAATTAAATTTTCTAAACAGATTTTAAACTTCTTTATAACTTTTTCAAAAATGTATCTATTAATTGATTCTAAAATCTAAAAAATCAATATAAAAGTGACAACAAATTTGACTCCAAGAGTCAACAGATTTCAAACTTGCATAACTAACTGTAAGATGAGTCCGATTGTTATGCGGAATATCAATATAATTGTGATTTCATCTAATTATTGATTCTACTTTTGAAAAATCTACATTTTAGATTTAGTTGAAATTTATATACATTTAAATTTTCTGAAGAAAAAAATTTCAATCTTTTAAAACTTGGTTTTTCTTTTTTTTATCAACTTATGGTGAGAGTACTTTTAAGTTGATTCCGAGGTGATTTGTCTTGTAAAGTTACCACTCCCAAGGCTCAACACATTTCAAACTTGCATAACTTTGTCAAATCTAACCTGATTTTTATGCGGATTATCATTTTAGTCAAGTTCTCAGCTATTGATTGATTCTACATTTAAAAAATAGTTCATTTTCGAACACTTACCGATTGCATACGTTGCGCCACGCAAAGTTGGTATTGTTGCAGCTACTGCATTTCCAGCGTCCATCGCGGGGCTGGACATTGCCACCTCCGGCGCCAGCACCACCGCCTCCGGCGCCAGCACCACCGCCTCCGGCGCCAGCACCACCGCCTCCGCCGCCAGCACCACCGCCTCCGGCGCCAGCACCACCGCCTCCGCCGCCACCACCGAAGCATCCACCACCACGGCCGCCACCACCGCTGCCACGATCATAATCTCCACCGCCGCCACCTCCACCGCCACCGCGATTGCAGCTATTGCAGCTACTGCATTTCCAGTGTCCATCGCGGGGCTGGACATTGCCACCTCCGGCGCCAGCACCACCGCCTCCGCCGCCAGCACCACCGCCTCCGCCGCCAGCACCACCACCTCCGGCGCCAGCACCACCGCCTCCGCCGCCAGCACCACCGCCTCCGCCGCCAGCACCACCACCTCCGGCGCCAGCACCACCGCCTCCGGCGCCAGCATCGTTCCTATGGCAGCTATATGATAAAGTAGTCCGATTTAAACCAAATTTGTTCAGCCTGTTTAAAACTTAATCAAACACACAATGTGTATATTTGATTGAGATATCTTGAGAAACAAAAAAGTTTTTCATACTAAATGTTTATTTCCAACCGATCGTTCCTATGGCAGCTATATGATATAGTAGTCCCATTTACACCAAATTTGGTAGGGATGTATAAAATTATACCAAACACACAATGTGTATGTTTGGTTCAGATATTTTGAGAAACAAAAAAGTTTTTCATACTAAATGTTTATTTCCAACCGATCGTTCCTATGGCAGCTATATGATATAGTAGTCCGATTTACACCAAATTTGGTCAGCCTGTTTAAAACTTTATTAAACACACAATGTGTATATTTGGTTGAGATATCTTGAGAAACAAAAAAGTTTTTCATACTAAATGTTTATTTCCAACCGATCGTTCCTATGGCAGCTATATGATATAGTAGTCCCATTTACACCAAATTTGGTAGGGATGTATAAAATTATACCAAACACACAATGTGTATGTTTGGTTCAGATATTTTGAGAAACAAAAAAGTTTTTCATACTAAATGTTTATTTCCAACCGATCGTTCCTATGGCAGCTATATGATATAGTAGTCCGATTTACACCAAATTTGGTCAGCCTGTTTAAAACTTTATTAAACACACAATGTGTATATTTGGTTGAGATATCTTGAGAAACAAAAAAGTTTTTCATACTAAATGTTTATTTCCAACCGATCGTTCCTATGGCAGCTATATGATATAGTTATCCGATCCGGCCGGTTCCGACATATGTACTGCGTGCAGCAAAAAAACGGACCTGTACCTAGTTTCATCAAGATAGCTTCAAAACTGAGAGACTAGTTTGCATAGAAACAGACAGACAGACGGACAGACAGACGGACAGACAGACGGACATGGCTATATCGACTCAGCTCGTCGCCCTGATCAAGAATATATATACTTTATGGGGTCTGTGAGGCTTCCTTCAATGCGTTACACATTTCGTGACAAAAATATAATACCCTTTGCAAGGGTATAATAATCATATAATCAACAATATAATTTATAAAAAAAGAAGACAAAATAGAAAAAGGCTATCTTTACAAGGTATGAAGTGTTTGATGAGTTTAGACTATCATAACTTTGAAAAAACGGAACCGATTTCAAAGCTAAACGTCTTTTTCATGATTTTCCCTCTAAGTTCCAACTAAATTAAATTTTCTAAACAGATTTTAAACTTCTTTATAACTTTTTCAAAAATGTTTCTATTAATTGATTCTAAAATCTAAAAAATCAATATAAAAGTGACAACAAATTTGACTCCAAGAGTCAACAGATTTCAAACTTGCATAACTAACTGTAAGATGAGTCCGATTGTTATGCGGAATATCAATATAATTGTGATTTCATCTAATTATTGATTCTACTTTTGAAAAATCTACATTTTAGATTTAGTTGAAATTTATATACATTTAAATTTTCTGAAGAAAAAAATTTCAATCTTTTAAAACTTGGTTTTTCTTTTTTTTATCAACTTATGGTGAGAGTACTTTTAAGTTGATTCCGAGGTGATTTGTCTTGTAAAGTTACCACTCCCAAGGCTCAACACATTTCAAACTTGCATAACTTTGTCAAATCTAACCTGATTTTTATGCGGATTATCATTTTAGTCAAGTTCTCAGCTATTGATTGATTCTACATTTAAAAAATAGTTCATTTTCGAACACTTACCGATTGCATACTTTGCGCCACGCAAATTTGGTATTGTTGCAGCTACTGCATTTCCAGTGTCCATCGCGGGGCTGGACATTGCCACCTCCGGCGCCAGCACCACCGCCTCCGCCGCCAGCACCACCGCCTCCGCCGCCAGCACCACCGCCTTCGGCGCCAGCACCACCGCCTCCGCCGCCAGCACCACCGCCTCCGCCGCCACCACCGAAGCGTCCACCACCACGGCCGCCACCACCGCTGCCACGATCATAATCTCCACCGCCGCCACCTCCACCGCCACCGCGATCGAAGCGGCCGCTGCTTCCGCCTCCTCCACCGCCGCTACTGCCACCGTATCCATAAATACAGGGAGAATATATAAGAAATGCACGAAAATGTCGCAAATTTTAATTTGGTTCATTTGGATCAAAAGGAATTAACCCTCAACAAGAAGAAGAATAATGACGACGACGACGACGACGATGATGTGCTTAACACTCATAGAATTTGGGGGGGGACAAAAAAAAACCAGAGCACATTGACTCGACTCTCTTAAACTCTATATAGTAGTATTGTATAGCATAGTATATATACACAATAATTAGTATGTTGGATAACGACGCGTCATTTCGTAACTTTTCTTTTCTTTTGTATTTTTTTTGTCTTTTTCATTTTTTATTGTTATCTCTAGTGATCTTAAATGGTATTTCTTTGTATTTGAAACCAGAAATTTCAAAAGGCACCTCTTTACACCGATTTTGATTTGGATACGCATATGTACTAAACAATAAGTAATACTATATATGCGTACATTGTACATTGTACATTGTATACACTCTGTCGTCAAAATATCTGGCAACTCTAGCTTGATCAAATGATTTGATAGATATATATGTTACTATATAAACACAACACACAGACACACACACAAATAACAGGAATTATAAATAAGTCGTTGATCAAGATCAATATAGTATGATATACACATATATTGTTGAAGAGATTTCACGTGCCAAAACCAAACCAGACCAAACCAATAATAGACCCTATTAGAAGGGAGATCTTTTGTATACCAGGATAACACATTTACGTTGTACGCTTTGAATACACACTCTCTTTTTTTTTTCCTTTTTGCAGGAGCTACACTTGAAATTGACTCCCTAAATCATTGATATATGTTATAGTTATCAAATTTATACCAAAATTGTACTCATAGAGGATTCGAACAAATTATAACAACAACAACAACGCGAAGAGAACTTGTTATTCATCTTTTGTTTGTCTTCCCTTCATGTCATTTTTAACTCTTAACCTTCTTCCTAACATTTTGTTTTTGTATTTGTTTTGATTTGTAGTAAATTAATGTTATACATTACTCGATATATGTTTTGCAAATTGTTTTGCATTATTTTACCTTTGTTGTAGTTGTCCTTGCTGGCGCCTCCATTTCTAAAAGAGGATATTGAATAACTTATTTAATGTTTTGATTTTGATGTTTTGGATTGTAATGCATTATGATGAGGAAGTTTTACGCCCACGCCTCCTTTCATTATTATCTTTATATCATACTATATAAACATCCTACATATACATAGATTTTGTATAATATATATTTGGCTTCTATTAGCTCTACTATGTATTAGCGTGACACTTTAACCAACACACTCTGATTTCTTGATTTTGTTCCCGTTTCCCAGCCTTCAAAGTGTTCTGGTAAGCAACCCACCTATTGGCGTTACGATATTAAAATATATTATTTAACTCTACTTGGTAGATTTTTAGAGAATTACACAAACCTTTTTAAAGCGAGATATTTTGCTCGATTTCAGCGGATCAGGCTCGTAAGCAGACATGGTTAAGAGGACTGGACTTAATACTTTATAGTATATTTTTATAATTTCATCCTTTTTATATGTACAGTTTAAAATAAATCTTCGAACAGCCGAAGTTTCACAGTATCCATGAAGACATTAATTATGCAATAGAAAATTCTCTACAAAAGTTTATACAAAAACTTCTTGTACAGTTACATGGACACTTTGCTACTTGTTTATAGATTTGGATTTATAGTAAATAGTTCATTAAAAAAAATATACGTAAACAATAACAAAAACTACACAAGACATATTTGCAAAACTAATAGAAAGTTAATTATGATAACACTGACGATTACTTACTTAGAATAAGGCAACCTATTCAATTTGCTAAAGCTAGCTTAAATAATTACTTAACTTTATAGAAAGAATTCATTTGAATTCTACATATATTTGCATTTGTATGGACTGTATATGTGTTTTTTGCAATTAAACTCTTTTGTTTCTTAAATTTAAGAATCCAATTTGACCTTTAATCTAAATTTGTTTAAGTTTCTTAATTATATTTCATTAAAGTGAATATCTGTTTTCAATTTATCGATGGTGATGGTGCGATATCATATAACTGAAAATACAACTCTTTATGAAATTTGTATAACAGATGCGATTATCCTTCGCATAAACTGTTCAACTGTTATAATTTACCAATTCAATTTAATTGTCAGAGGCTTAATTTGTCTTTGTTCGGGCATATATACATTAAGAATTAATTTTCATAATACAGTCTTTTCTCTCACTTTACAGAAACCACCATCTTTCAATCAACGTTTATATTATATAGAACCTCACTTATAGATATATACTCTGATATAACAGTTACAACTCTTGATCTTGTTTCAGGGGTACGTGTATGATTCAAACACTTAACCAATATTTTCTCTTTGTTCACAAACGGCTATTATAATATATTATTAATAGTAAGTCATATCCGCACCTCATGGACATTTCATTGATAACCATTTATCTTACAATAATGTTAATAATATTGTTGTTTTTCATTTCGAATGCCAAGTATCAGCTTTTAAAGCTATTACGAATACCCAAAAACTCTATATTATTATTTATTTTGAGGTCCAGTCAAACACATTGACTTTTCAGCAATTTGGGGTATTTCAATGTTGTTTTTTTTTAGATTTTTAAATTAAATGGAACGCATGGACATGATATTTACATTACGAATACGAAACATACAACTTTTAATGGTTCTAATTTCCTAAGTATACTCTTTCTTATGATTTTTGTATTCCTTTTTGTTACTGATTTTTCAAAATTAATTTCTGAACAAATTGCAAGTAAAGAAAATTTATATTTTCGCTTTTCTTTTGCGATATTTACTTGAGATATTTTTTGTTTTTCTTGTAATTGTATTTCTATGTATGGATATAACTTCATCTTTAATTGTTTCTTTTTATTATTATTTTTGTATTCTAAATTGGCGACACACATTGTCTGAATTAAATACTCGTTGCCTCATTTTACACTGTTCTCATTGTGTAGTATAGTATAATAGTATAACGTAGTATAAAAGTATAACATACCCATAAGAATTGCCTCCTCTGTCGTTCCAAGAGCCGCCGCCGCCGCCGCCACCGCCTCCACCGCCACGATGGCCGGAATCATAACCTTAAAGAATATTGTTTTTAATGGCCAACTTATAAGATATTTTTATTAATTACACTTACCTCCGCCTGGTTTGCTATAGTTTGGAGGGGGCTCGTTATAGTTACCAGGTTTATTTGGCATTTGTTGGTAATTTGGCGGAGGTACAGCGAAATTATTGTACTGTCCTCCGGCGCCACCGCCACCGCCACCACCGCCGCTACCGCCATATCCGCCACCTAAAATGTATAGCGTTTTAGTTGGAAATTGATTACCGTACTTAATAAGTTCACACTCACGATCCATGACTAATTCAAGTTTAAGATAATTCTTTTATTATAGAAAAAAAAAGTTTTTTTCTTTTTGAGAGCTCGCTTCACTTTTGCAACTCAGCGTCAGTCGAATTTTCAACTCGAGTCTTTTTCTGTGATAAAAATGGCGTGCAAAGTTAGGGATGCATAAAATCGATATATCGAGCAGCTGTCAACTTATCGAAAAGAGCTCCCTGGCTTTCGGTAGCTGAAATATCGGAATGTGAAAAGAAACACTTTTTCCATATGGTGGAAACAAAAATTAAAACGATAAATAAAATAAAAAACAAGATCAAATTGAAAATTTATGATAAACTACTATATCTTGAACTGTATTTTTTATTGAAGTCTGGCAATAAACATTCACTGGTTCCGTGTTTTTTTACTATATTTTAAATTAAAAATAGCTGTTGAAAAAGTCCGGGAAATTCAGGGGAAAAAAATACCAAAGAAAATTCGTGCAAAGTTTCAAGAAAATCGGTGAGGTCGACCTTATTTTTGAGTCGAACAAGCTTATGGAATACTCATTTCTGGAATCCACTTGGAAATAGTTCCATTTTTTCCGCCTTTTTTAGCGACAGTTTTGTGGATTTCGATAATTTTTTCAGTCGCCGGTCTCTCTTTTGTCAGTGCTGGCAATATTTGACAGTTAAGGAAAAGGCCAGATTTTGTGGTGTACAAATCTGTTTTGTGTCTTAAAAACATGACAGATTTGTCCGAAAAAAGGCTGAATGACACAACTCTAATAATAATGAAACATTTGTTGGTGTTTGTTTACGTGGAATAACTTATGCACTTTCTTGTCCTTTTAAGCATAAATAACCAAACAGCGACAGAATGATTGAAATCACAGATCTGCAAAGTATGTTCGACTTATATTTATAGCTGTGTTAGCATATTAACGCATTTATTAAATCATTGCAGAAATCGGCATCGGTTTGGCTGGCTTTGGCATATCATTCTTATTTCTTGGCATGCTGCTTCTCTTCGATAAAGGCTTGCTTGCAATAGGAAACGTGCGTTGGGATTGCAAATAACCATATAGAGAAAACTATTGTTAATTATATTTCTTACAGATACTTTTCATAGCGGGCCTAGGCTGCGTTATTGGCGTGGAGAGAACTTTACGCTTTTTCTTTCAACGTCATAAAGTTAAAGGCACAACAGCTTTCTTTGGAGGCATTGTCATCGTGCTGCTGGGTTTCCCCATTATTGGCATGATCATTGAATCCTATGGATTCTTTGCACTATTCAGGTATGTGTGCAATTTTGTCTTTAATCGTTAGCAAAAAGCATAAGGCTATCTTTGGCGTACCAAAGATGTCGTACCCTTGCAGAGATTTGCATTCAACTTTCGACATATGACAGCTTCATGATTTAGAAGTCCGATCTCAAACTAGCTCCGATTGCACATAACGTTCCAGACATACGATCTGTGAGTTTGTTTGAGATATCCCGGTAACAAAAAGTTCTTCATACTAAATGCTGATTCTTAACCAATCGTTCCTATGGCAGCTATATGATAATGTGATCTGATCCCGCTGGTCCCGACACATACATATGTACTGCGTGCAGCAAAAAGACGCACATGTATCAAGTTTCATCAAGATAGCTTCGAAGCTAAAAGAATAGTTTGCATAGAATAAGACAAACAGACGAAAATCGACTCAGCTCTTCTTCCTGATCAAGAATACATATATATATATATGTACACACCTCCTTCAAAGCGTCACACATATCGGGGCAAACTTAAAATTTCTTCTGTAAGGGTATAAACAAGGCTACTAATAACTTTGCGTCCGACTTTCCGGTAGCATGTGCAGCTGTAATGCTTTCTTGTGTGATATATGTATCGAAACTAATCCAATTTTTGTTTGTATATATTTACAGCGGCTTCTTCCCTGTCGCCATCAATTTCCTTGGCCGTGTGCCGGTTCTAGGATCACTTTTCAATCTACCATTTATGCAAAAGGTAAGATAAACTGGAGACAATCTTAACGCATAAGTTCTAAATTTAATAGTATACACATTCCAAACATGAAGTCCGACCAAGTATTATTTAGAAATACATACATATATAAATTATAAATGGAATAAAAATTCCTCTTCCACAATTAACTATCCCCAAATTCGCTAAATAAATTAAACGGTTACTTCGGAGAAGACAAAAATTGCCTATAAGAAAATGAAAAGTAAACAATAGAATATTTTAATTTGAATCTAAGCTATGTATTTGCAACATTTACAAGTCCAGTGAGTGAAACTTAATGGTTCTTATTCCAATCCTCACGTTCCTCGCGCTCAGCCTCAACCTCCTTCAGATAGGGTTCCAAGTACTTGACATCATCCTCATATTTTGTCCACTGGTTCTTGGGCAAAATCGTCTTGGTCATTGACAAATGCAATGCACGCATAATGCGATAATTGCGCTCGTCGTACAACTGACGTGGAAGGCGGCGGATAGCTTCCTTCACATCCTCGTTTTCATAGAGGCAATCGTCACGGTGCAGACCTATATAGTTACAGATAAAAGAAACATATACCATACATAAGAATTACTTATAACCAAAAAGTTTGTGTATATATCGCTAGTGTGGCCTGCAGCCTGCGTGTGTTTTTTGAAGTCTGCTTTCGTCACTAGCGTGATTATTTGCATTTTAGTACACTTCTTACCGTATTGGTTGAATCCCGACAAATTGTAGGCCCACTTTCCGAGGCTGGCTAGAATAGTGTGTAGAATGGGATAAAAAAAATTAATACATATTTACGTAATCATTTTGTGCACAAACAAACCGTTAAAGGTGTGCGCTCTTTTCAATTGCAATGAATTGATTGCATATACTAGCTGTATACTTACAGAATACCATAGGTCCCTTCCTAGCAATGTAGCTCGCCATGATTAATAAATAAATCGGAATTTTAGGAAAGTCGTTTGCTATTTGGCTCTCGTTCCCTTTTAGGTTTGACAGACAGACAGCTGAAAGTTGTAGAGTTGTATCGAAACGTCACTATATACTTTTGAAACAAAACCATAGGTAGCGTGTTTATGTTTCGCAATTCAGACAAAAGGTGGCGTCACCACTTGCAAACGTGTGGCAACCATGGTTCGATTTACTGAACATAAAAGCAGTTCAATTCAAATATGAGCGAAATCTTTTGAAACAATAATTAATTGACCTTTTTTTTTTTGGTGTTATTGCAGATTGTTCAAAAACTTGGTGGAGACGGAAATCGAACAACCGTGTAATATTAAAAAAGTTGTAGGAAGTGCTTTAAGTTATACGAGAATAATTTTGTATAAATTAAATAAATTCGTTGTTGTGGAAAAACAGTTTGAAAAACACAAAATGCTGATGGTATTCATAAATGTATATATAATTACAAACAAGTTTAAATATGATTAACGGAAGTATCGCCAGTCCTATAAACTGTAAATATACTTTGTTTTTTTTTTGGTGTCTACCTATTTATTTTTTCTAGTGACTCGTTAGTAAATTAATAAAGACTATATGCAACCTGAGTTGTGGATTGATTGGTGGAAAGGAGTGTGTTGATTAATTCCATGTAAGTATCGTTTCTCTTGTTTTGCAATAGAGCAGGCTAGACAATTAATCGGCCTTCTCTTTCTAAATCAGTTAGTACATATATGAAACTTCGATCCTATGTAGAAATTCCAGCCGAGAGCTTTACTCAATTTCCCTACTTGTAATAAATCAGACGTTGAGCTGTTAATGCATAGCGATATGAAAACTAAATATTTATGTTTATTTTATTAATGACTACCAAATATCAATATACAAATTAAAGAACATATACAAATTCATTATATATATATATGAATATACTATGGCTGATATTGTGATACGGCACTGAATTTAGTTGAGGAGGATATTTGTGAACACATCAATATATATATATACCATACATATGTGTATATCTTTATATGTAGTACATATATATACTATGTAAGTTGTACATATATACGTTAACCAGCCATAGCCTATGCATATATGTATATATATACATATATAATAAGTACATCACTGGGTCACATAATTGTGTATGTTGAATTTCTGGGATAAAATCATTTATTGTTCTTTGACGCAGTCAATGATAAAAATTCCTCCTTGCGGGCCAAATATTCATTGTAACGAAGAAATGCATAGCTAAAAGAAAAGAAAAGAAAAGAACATGGAATTAATAAATGGAAATGTGGATAAAGGATTGTAATTTGTTATAATACATACCCAACGTAATCAAAGTCAATAGTGGAATGCTCAGCTTGTAATAGAGACCAGACTGTCCAGAAGATGTGGGAGGCCAATGCAAATTGATTCACTTGGACAAATAGATGCTCGACCTCCTCATTCTGAATGTTGCTCCGCTGCAGATAATTCTCAAGGTAAACACGCAGCCATTGAAGTTGAAATTCACGTTTCGGATATCGTGTGTAGTCAACCTCATCGACTCCGCACATTTCCGCAAAATGATTACCAATATCAAAGGCTTGAAAATTATAATCGGCATATTCGTAGTCAATGAAATTAACCGTATTCAAGCTCTTGGTGTAAATCACATTTCCCAATAGCAGATCATTATGGGAGAATACAATTGGGCTCTCTAATGCCTCCAAGTATTTGTACAAGTTGTTAAACTCCTCACGCAGACGTCCAATAGGTAAAAATGTTCCTTTCACTCTGCAAAACAAAACAAAACATTTCAGTTGAATTTGATTTGAAGATACGTGTTTTGGATATTTTGGATATTTTGTATCAAGTATTACCTTTTGTGTTTATCAGCATCACTAAATCGTTCAGGTACTAAATCAAAAAAGCTTTGCGTCTTCTTCCAAATCATTGGCAATGGTTTATCATCGCTTTTCTTTTTAACCACACGATGCATTTCGGCCATACGACGTGCAACCAATGGCCAAATATCTGGAGATAGTACACTCTCAATATTTAGGGTGCTACCAGGTACGTATTCATAAACGAGGCCATTCTTGAATGTTGCATAGAGCGATGGCGCCAAGCCGTATGTATGCAGTAATTGAAAATTTTGCGTTTCAGCTTTCCGATCGATCAATAGGTCCGTTTTATTACCATAGACACGTACAAGGACTACGTTATCGGAGTATTGTACAGATAAATGATTTGTTTCTGTATCATTAATTGTTGTTGTAAATTCATCATCTTGTAATATAACGGGATCTTCGGATTGTACCGGCAATATTCGCGTCGCCTGCACATTATTGATTGATAGATAGGATTCGTCATTATCGTTGCCCAATTTGGAACTATTGTGAAAACAGCCAACAAGCTTATTTGTTATGCCATCCGTAAATTTCTACAAATACGATTTCAAGTGGAAGATAGAGAGAGAGAACATTCAGTTTAGATTGTTGACAAACAAACAATATTATACGTTTAATGGTAGTTAATAATTAATTTATACTTATGACTTTTTAATAGTCCAAATGGTGCATAAATTGGACTCTACAAGTTTTGATTTTTATTGATACTACACAGATATACGCTAAGTGGAACTTGAACCATTAGAGCTTCCATATTGTACATATAAACGTACAATATATAAATTATATATGCATATACATATATGAATAGTATGTATATATGTACATATGGTTGTTAGTAATTAAGGGCGATAAACTTTTTGACATTTGCCAAATGCTGTAGATCGCAAAACAGTAAAGCCCCGAATGATAGGAAAGCACATGTGCTCATTAAACTCTACTTAAGTGTATTAATTACATACATACATATGCAATATATGTACATATGTCGGAGCAGCATGTGCTTTCAAGGGGGTGGGGGTCCCGGGTCCAGACATAATAGACATAACATTGATAAGCCGAAAAAAAGAACGTATACGGCATAATCAAACGAAATTCTTGTTATTTAAGTAGCGACGTTAAGGCTAAGAGAGAACTATATACGTTCATACATACATATGTACATACCATATAACGTATGTGATTTGATTTGATGTGATGTAGATGATGTGTATATAAACGTATGTATGTATTTGTTATCGCCGTGACATCGTGAACATCATTATCAAAACAAGTTACAAAGTATATACACATAATACAAAGTCTTAGTTCCTGCATATAACTGTATATACTAACTATACTAATATGCAGTTAGTAAAACAATTGTTGTGACACAGAAAACTAATTTTCAAAAATAGTTATGCACAATAAATCTTATCTTTTCCTTTGTTGTTCTAAGCAACAGTCGTAACTTAATAAACTTATATAATGAGAAAAACAAAAAAGCAAACAAATAAATCAAGAAAATGTGTTATTTTGTTAGTTTGTTTATAAATGCATTTTCTCTTTGTCAAAACAATTAGTTGGCATACTGTATAATCGTATAATTGAATGTACAAATAGGTACAGCTGGTTTTAGCACCCTTTTAAGTAATAAGTATTTAGTTGGACCGGTTTTAATTTTATTTTTTTGTTTACACCAATCTCCCATTACTTCGTTACCGAATCTCCCACCCCTCCCTCCCTGCCTTGGAGCAAAACAAAGTTAATTTGTTTTTCAAATAACAGACATAATCCCACAATCTCACAGTTTTCAAGGTAGTTAAGCACACGCCTTCAAAATCACAACAGTGTATAGTATAGTAGTATTATTCGCAACTCAAATACCATTTAGTTTCTAGCTGATACGAATATTATATATACATATATACATATATGTACTATAAGGTTTTGCAAACAACAGACCTTGGATATATTTTCATTAACATGACTTCAGTTCTATCCAAAAACAATGCATTAGTAATACAGCACAATTGTTATACATGTATGTATGTATGAGTGTATGTATATAATTAGTTTTGTATGTCTTAAGTTGTGATGGTATTGTATGGTACGGTTACGGTTACGGTTACGGATACGGGGTAATACGTATAAGTCGAGTCAAGATTAAAAGCGGATAAGTAACTAAATAGTTCTAACTGAGACGCCACGTGATTCACATTCGACATTCCGGGCAAGCCTTTATTTACATAAATTATAGATGTACGATTAAATAATATTAATAAATGGATAAGATACATACACATACTATATATGGTTTTGTTTTTCTGTTTTCAAAATGAGCAACATGTCGCAATACACTATGAAAGTCCAGAGAAACAGAGACAGAGATACATAGATAGAAAGAGAGAGCGAGAGTTTTGAATTTACCATGTGCGCACATCTCTAGCAAGATATATGTACTCTCATAGGAACACACAACAATGGATCGGATATGGATATCTTGCAAAAGTAGAAAATGACATTGATGGTATTTCGGATCTGTTTTTTGCTTTCTTTTCGTTCTTTTTTTTTGTATTTAATGGTTTTATTTTCTCAGTTTAATTAGCTAATTGGAATGAAATTACTTTACCTTAAAATCAACGTGATTGAGGTCCCAATTCGGTCGAATAACTTTCAATATATCCTTAGCACCTTGAATAACATCAGCTTCTTCAATAAATATGGGAACAAATGGTACAATCGAATCTTTAGTTGTTGTTGTTGTTGTTGTTATGGTTGTTGTTGTTGTTTTATCCTCCTGCTTTGATCGTATCGTATCACCCACGTTCTGTTCGCTTGAATACAAATTCAAATTCGAATTCGAATTCAAATTCAAATGGACTTGGTTCGAGTTCGATTGCTGTTTAACCGTTTGACGAACTAAAGATAAAGAATCTTTCATCACTTTAGGGTTGCCGCCACTTGTTGAAATCTGTCCTGTGTAACTGTTGCTCTTGGTTTCTGTGCCCATTCTATTTGTATTACAATGTGAAATACGGAAAGTGTCAGGTCGGGTCAACACATACATACATACAACAAATATATACACAATAAGAACCAAAAAAAAAGTAAACAAAAATAATATGCTTAGGCACAAAAAAAAAAGTAGAGGAGCCAAAAACATCGGCAAGCCGAGTGAGTTAAGGAATAAATTGTATTTTAAAATAAAAATACAATATGTACTCCTATTAGAAGTCGGTAAGTACGATCTTTTCTAGGACTTTTGGTAAAATAATTATAATTCTTTACACATACTTCATTTTACTCTATTTATATGCTATGCTGTAAAGAATTCCTTTATTATGATATCAGATGTTGAGGAAAGCTTTCCCAGGATTAGCAATAGCGATGCCCTTTGAACCGGATATTTGGCAAAAGGGGCTTTTATGGAAGATGATACGATTTCAAGTGAATAGATTTCTTTATATATATTACATTATATATACATATATGTATATGCAAACATATATACATATACGATTGTGGTGACAAGCAGATAAGGGGACAGGCCTTTTTGACGCCCTAGATTAGATTACAACGTATATACATAGGTATGGGCACATACATACATACACATGTGGGATGTAAAGGAAAGCTAAAAGGAAAAGTTATTACATATACGAGTATATTCAGAGTATACAGTTAATTAAATCAAAATATTTACACAAGTCATTTATATAGTATACAAATATATCTCGGCCTGTGTTGTTGGTTGGCCCAAGACAATTTTTTGTATCTAATGTGTTTTATTTCAGTTTTGCTTCAATATACGAAAATATACAAATACTATACACAAACTTTGAAGTTGGATGCGTATGCACATACAGTGGTTCATAGCTTATTTGAGCAACTACAATTTTTGGCAATGTCTTGCTTTTATGCTTTATAAAATTGTGTTACTCAAGCTTCAACTTGATTGAACAAGTTGACGTTGAAATTTTGTTAAAATCTTATTTAAAATTGGTAATATGCAAGAGTAGTGGGTCAAGTAAGCTGTGGGCCACGGTACATGCACATGTATATATGTATTTACATACGTTTCAACCGATATGTATGTATGTGTGTGTACATTTCATATTAATATATATATATATATACTTAGTAAGTACGTGGTCTTAACAATCATGTAGTGCTTGTTTTGTGAATGCTAGCCTTATCTTTTCGTATTTTTTAATTTGATTCTTTTTGTTTGCGAAATGTATATTTACATGCATATTTTGTAGATAAAAAAAAAGTACAAGGAAAAATAAATGAAATAAATAAATAAAATGTGTACCAATATGTCAAGCGTCAACGAATGCAAACGCACACTGAGGTGAATTGTTATTTTACTACACACGTTACCTTCGGGTATTGATTGTTTTTTAAAGAATAACACAAAAAGCCGCGAAAATCACACAACTAAATTATTGATTTTAGTCTGATTGGTGTTGCTTGCTTTGGAATGACAGGCAAGGGAATGAATAGCGAAACGATCCAGACGTTTTTCTCGTATAACAGCAAAAGTGTTAATATTCTCGTTCTCGTTATTCGGCTTTATACAATTTTATTATGTTGTTTTCTTGTTTTTTTTTTCTCTTTTAGCTCTATCGCTTTGGACACACAACTTCCGACTGCGGACTACTGTCGTAGTAGAGCAGCGAAACTATCGATGGTGCTATCGATTTACCGAATATCTTCTTTTTTGTTCCAATATCGATGGTTACTTTTGCAATATCGATTGTGTACCGCAATGTATTCATCGGAAAAGCTAAATGAATCTGAAGTAATTTTGCAAACAGTCAAAAGGTGGCGCTAAATGGTTGTGATGTCAGTTCTTATATGCGCATTTTTCTGCACTGGTAAAAATGTACATTTCGAGTATGAGTAACTGAGAAAAAACGTCATTACTGAATAGTAAATTGAATGTCATAAATTGCTTAGCTTATTAAATGAGCTTAAGGTTTGCGCGCCATGTTTAAGTTTAGAATTAAAGTTGTCAGCCTGAATCTTTAATCGCACAACAGTTGAATACATCGATACCACAGTGGTGCAAAACCATCGATGACGCTCTCGATAGCATAGTGTTGATGACTTTTTTTAACCGTCATTCACTTTCTATTTTCACCGTCATGTGCACTATAAAGTTGCAATTTGTAAACAATTTAATATAAAAGCTACTAGGTGGAGATCCTTAACATATTTGTAAGGCTCCTTCCTATTAGAGATGTAATTATTTTTGTTGTTAAGCAAAAACTGAAACACCGGTGCTCCCCACAGAATTTTATGTTTATCATGTTTATTTTCCACAATGTATTTTATACATATTCCTTTAGATTTCAAGTTACATTATTTCAAATTTTACAAAAATATGAAATTAAAAAGATACCCCCGGTGTACTGAAAATGATTACTTTTTCTGTTTCTTCTTTTCTTGCTCCTCTTCCTTCTCCTTTTCAATGATGTTCACATAGTCCAATATAACCTTGCGATCCAGCATTTTAAGGGGCTTTCCGTTTTCCATGACGGCCACTTCCAAATTATTCTGACCAGATTGGGCAACTTCGAGAAGGGCTCGAATAGCTAATTTGACGGCTCCTTGCTCATTGTTAACTTCGTCCTCTTTGTAGTTTTTCTCAAAGAATTCACGGACAGTTTTGGCAGAACGTCCGGTTGCGTTGGCTTTGTATTCATAAAATATGCCAGATGGTTCTGTCTGGAATAGATGGGGAGAACCATCAGCGTCAAAGCCTCCGATGAGGCACGAAATGCCAAATGGACGACGTCCATTGCTCTGAGTGTACTTTTGTTTCAGTTGTGCGATATATCTGTAAGAAAGAAAGTAAATCTCCGTTATAATTGTGATGTACTGTAATTATAGTCTGTACTTAAAATGTGCAAAGGGGTCTTTTCAGTTTGTGCAAATAGAAATATGGTTGACAGGAATAAAGAGGCGTGACAGACTCAATAAAGTACGTATGTTCTTAAGTCGATATGGTCCTATACTTCTTTCTGTCCCTCTGTTGCTATATAAACTATTCAGTTTTAAAGGTATCTCCAGGAGACTTGGTACTTAATTTTACTGCAACGTTTGGTATGCACAAATGCGTTGTTTCCTGATATATGTCAAGAAATCGCACAGATTGTGCATGTAGTATTATCACATACACTCTGACGTTAAGGATATTGTGCTTTTACCGGCAGGTAAGAGAACGGCCCTTAGAGTATTACATTTTCGGTGTGCCGAAACCTTTATTTTCCTTAGTGTGTGCTTACCTAGTAATGTACTCAAGGGTCACGGGATCCTCAACATTAAGGCGATGACTCTGGCATTCAACCTGAGCACGGTTAATAAGAATGCGGGCATCTGCAGTTAAGCCTGCAAAGGCCATGACAACGTGATGGTCAAGAACGCAAATCTTACGAACTGTGCGATCTTCCTGTAATTTGGCGACCGATTTCTTCTCAACACCAAGAACGACGCAGTTACCTCCACGGACGCCAACCTTAATAATAAACGAGAATATGTACACAAATTAATATGGAACACAACAACAACAACAAATGGGCGACTTACTGATGTTGAACCTTTGCGAACCGCTTCTTGAGCATATTCAACTTGAAGTAAATGGCCGTCAGGTGAGAAAATAGTTACAGCACGATCGTAACGAGAAGACATTGTTGCTTAGTCAATTATATTATTGTAAAACAAAATAATTATTAAGAACTTTTTCGAAATAATGCAGTCGGCAAATTTTCGTAGCGCAATGATGATGCTTTTTTGTAGGAATGCCTGATGGCTAGATTTATCGTAAGAATATCGAAGTATCGATATATAATTTTTCATGATGATATATTTGTTGACGATAGTATCGCTGTCGATGTTTTGGGCAAAGCTGACAAAAGGTGGCGTATTTCTGTTTCACAAAGCTGACAAATTACTTCCTATTTCTGTTTCGAAAAGCTGCCATAATGTGGAGGTGTTTATTATTTGTAAGCAGCGCGATGTAGTCGACGCTTTTTCTACCGATAGCGAAATAAATGACCTATATTAATTGTTTTATTTTATTTAAATTGTGCGCCACACGAAGCAAATAATTTACGTAGAGCTGCCAGCTATTTTGAAGTTTTCATAAAAATGGCTTTCATACTTGAATTGAACTGGGTGGCAACGCAATATGAAACCGAGAAATGATATGCCAGCCCTGGTCATCCTATATATAATGTGCATTTGTTTTGTCTACAAAAATTGTCTGATTTATCGTTATTTAATAGACAGTTGTATAATAATATCACGATAATAACCATGTGAATCGGTGTTGTCGCGTTTGTTTAAAATACGTTTATGATTATTTGTATTTGTACCAGAAGTAGTATTATTAGACATTCAACAAAAAAGAGACAGCGGGACAGCTGATCGGACTCAACTGAAACCCGAAATTATCACACCTGCGACAAATTAAAATAAAATATTCACAATATTGGTGTTTAAAGTGAAGGAAAACGCTGTCATCATAAACCTGCAACAATAACGTCCATTTGCATGGAAATGGCGCTGCCAAGGAATCTAATAGCAAAGATTTGTAAGTAAAATAGAATATGTAGTTCTATGAAAGTGGTTCTCATACTTATTAGACTACTACTACATCCAATACATAGGCGCTTATGTGTGTGTGCCTGTGCGTGTACATGTACATAAGGCGTACTAATACTAGTGCATGCAAAGAAATGCATGTGGGATGCAGCCCTTGTAAGGAATAACAGTTGATATACTCATACATATTTACATATGTATGTGTGTATTGGCATTTGAGTTATGTTTAGATGAGATCACAATAGCAACTACCATAGATAGGCAACATAATTCAACGAGATATTGATATTAATAATTTGTTAACTTCCTATATAGATGACATTAAGGCTCACGATGATAAGGTGACGAGCCTGGATCTGGGAGAGACGGGACGAGTGCTGGTCACTGGAGGCGAAGATCGCAATGTTAATCTCTGGGCAATTGGGCAAAATGAATGCTTTATGGTTTGTATACAATATTACTTACTTCTTCTCAACAGACTAATCCATTAACTCTCTTATTTACAGTCCCTAACTGGTCACAATCGTTCAATTGAATGCGTTCGCTTTGCCTATAAGGATAACTTTGTATATTCAGCTGATGACATTGGTATCATACGTAGATGGGATCTAAATGCCCAAATGGTCTATTCAACATTGAATGGTCACATGAAAAGTGTTAAAACATTGGATTTTAATCCATCTGGAGAGTATGTGGTATCTGGAAGTAATGACACAACTGTCCGGTAAGTGTTAAGCTTTCGTTTCCAATTCTTAATCATTTAGTGAGTTCTGATTTCTGTTATTGATATAAATGTTTATCATGAGGGATTACGTGTCTAAATAGTAACTGTATTTCAGCTACAGTCTAAGCATTTAGGGACAAACTGAAAAGTTAATAAACACGATTTTTAGTCATCGCTTTTTCCCCAGTTACCAGACAGAAGTTTACCTGTAAATCAAATCTGAAACCAGCGACAGGTGTGCTACCTTTTAGAAATAATATCATAATATCAACATATAATATCATAATAACTTACAATTCTTAAAAGTAAAGCGCACAAGTGCTGTAGAATTAATAATAGATCATTTCAGTAATTTCAACTATAATTTATAGTTTAGAAAGAGATGAAAGCACTAATGCTCTCTCACTCTTATGCATACGTGACCCAAAATGATAAGCGTCAAGTCATCTTTTAGTGTAGTGCACTTTATTAATGCTCTTAAATATCAAATAAACATCTGAGTCATTGGGTTGGCCCAGTTTATTTGAACTGAGATTTTAGGGGAACTTTTTTCTTTTATCAGTAATTTAACAAACGTTAAATGTGCTAAAGAAACCGACTGCAGAAAGGTTCTGAAATAAACCGGTTCAAGCTTTTTTTTGTGGATTCCTTAAACTAGTAAAAGGGCTACAGTTAAGCCAGCTCGACTGTGAGAAACCCTGTACTCATAATGACAAAAGCCAAAGATTCTATTTAAACGTTTGTAGAAAACTCATTTATTCAAAAAGAAACAAATGAAGAAACAATTGTATTATTATGTATATATATTGCATTATATCCAACACCCGCTGGTTAAGTTGTTATGTGGATATATTGATGTGTTAAGTGTGTTTTACATTCTTTGAATGGTATTATATAATTGCTTAAGGCTGAACTTACAAAGCTTTGCAATTACAATTTGGCCTTTGACTCCTTCAAGTCAACATAGGCACCAGAGATGACCTCCTTGCCGGTCTCAACGACAATGGTGCGGAAAAGGATGCGTTTGCCTTGCTGCCACATGTCAACCTTCAGGGTTTGTCCTGGCAAAACAGGTCCAGAGAAACGCACTTTAACTGCCTTGAACAGTGAACTGTCATTGTTGGCATATTGGCTCAACACGGCTCTGACCGAGAATCCCAAAGAGCAGAGTCCATGCAAGATGGGTGTCTTGAAGCCGGAGAGACGAGCAAAGTTCGGATCAATGTGCAATGGGTTAAGGTCACCAGACAGACGATAAAGTGCCGCTTGATCGTCATTAATCTTGTATTGAATCGATGAATCGGGGGCACGATTAGGGGCAGGAACAAGTGGCACAACACCGGAAATTGGTTCCTTTTTGCCACCAAATTTACCAGCGCCAACAATAAAGACAGCACTTTGATTCTTAACCAGTTGGCGACCATTCTCATCGTAAGACACACAATTGGTGACAACAACGGCTCCAGATCCTTTGTCCATGACATCGAATACCTTGCCTTTGGTCACCAATTGTCCACTGGTTGGCAAATCATCTAAAATTTCCAAATACTGCTCGCCATGCAAAATGTTGGACAAATCAGACTGACTGTTGGGCAATGCGCTGCTGACCAAAGAGCTGGACATGGATAGCAACAGTCCTGGCATAACAAAGAACGATGGAATGGCTGAAAAGTCCGCATCGTTCTCATACAAAAAGCGATAATCATTGCTGTTCTTGGTGGAGGCACCAATGCCCAAAGCATAAAGAATCAATTCCTTGTTGCCAAATGTAAAGGTATCCTCGATGGCATCACTTTCGCCCGACTTTAGTTTCTCGAGAACCTCCATCAATGAAGCAGATGCCTCCGCATTGGAATTCCAATGTTTGGCCTGTGACATATCTGTCACCTGACTCCAGGCATTCTGTACATATTCCAGGGTGACGATATCGTTCAGAGATGGACGCAGTACAGCTCCCTTGCCACGGACTGTGTGCACCTTTGTTGCCCAGCCGGCGGCACTTTCAATGTAACTGCCTGTAAAATTAATCAAATACTATAATATGTATATATTATAAATGTTTAACAAGACTGCAAAGTTCGTTTCGTTGGTTCAAGAACCTTGAACCCAAAAGCTATTATCTTTTGTGAATTGCATCGTTTTTCGAAGCGGTTTTGCAGTCTTGGTTGGTCACTTACCATTGTCGGTGCAGGATTCGTGGCACAGATAGACAACAACGGGTGCAATGAGACTGGGTTTCAGCTCACTGAAGAGTATATCAGGCAAAATGCCCTCAGTCATGCGACTGGCGGCAGTTGGAATGATGGCATTGCAATGAATATTATTCTTCTGTCCCTCAATGGCAACTGTGTTGGTCAGGCCAATTTGTCCCATTTTGGCAGCCGAATAGTTGGCCTGTCCAAAGTTACCATAGATGCCCGAGTTCGAAGAGGTCATGATGATGCGGCCGTAATTCTGTTTCTTCATGTGTGGAAATGCAGCCTGGGTGCATTTAAAACTGCCCTTCAGATGCACATCATTCACTAGATCCCAATCCTGATCTGTTGTCTTGATAATGCTGCGATCCCTCAAGATGCCAGCATTGTTAATTAGTATATCCACACGTCCAAAGGCCTTGATGGCCGTATCGATGACCTTTGCACCATCAATAACTGAATTGTAGTCGGCAACTGCTTCGCCGCCATTCTTACGAATCTCATCGACCACAACATCGGCGGCACGTTGAGAGGCACCTTCGCCCACATGGCTGCCACCAAGGTCATTGACCACAACTTTGGCACCACGAGAGGCCAATAGCAGTGCATATTCCCGACCAAGTCCAGCTCCAGCGCCGGTCACAACAGCGACACGTCCATCAAAACGCAATTTCGATGCCGAAGACATGACAAACTTATCGTGTATATATTCAACTTTGTGTAGTGAAAAATGCAATCCGGTTCAAGCAACTGCCAGTTGTGTTGTGTAGGCACCTGTGTGTATAAGGTGTATAAGGGAAAAGTTGCTTATAATACATATATATATGTATATGTACCTATATACCATATAACGATATCAATAGATTACTCTGCAAATTACGTTTATATAAAAATGTTTGCACAATCTCTGTTGCGATAAACAAGTCTAGAGTATGTGAATTATAATATAGTTTAATGTCTGATCCAAGTCCAATCGAGAAAACACAAAAAGCAATTAAACTTCACCAAGAAATGCATATGTATGGGAACACCAATTTTTTTCTTTCGGTTTTTTTTTGGTTTGTTTTTTCGTGTTTGCAGTGAAGAATATAATTTGCAGACAACTTACACCTGTTGTACTTTGTGTGTGAATAAATTTCCACCTTTGCAACAAGTATTTCCTTCTTGGACCCAAAAGATTATCTTTGTATCGCCGGTACAAAGTGCACTGGGGACCTGATAAGCGAATGGAAAAGCAATGAAAACAACAAATTGGATTATGCCCCAAGTAGGTTGACAACAATAACTGTGCTGCCAGATCTAGATGAAATTGCAAAGTGGCAGCACTGCCCAGTGTTGCGTATTTATCGAAAAAGCAGCTGTGCGAAAGTTGTATCGAAAACAAATCGATTATATTGTGTTTTAAATTTAAATTTAAATCGAAATTTGATTCGCATAACTAACAAATAATTTGTAGTATTTTTAAGTAATTCAATGTGTACTTCAAATATGTAATTGAAAATGTTATTTTGAAGACTCTGGGACGTACAAAATGAAAATAAATGCATTAAAGTTTGCAAAGGACACATTTCGCATGTGAGCTCTGTTAAATTTTCACCTGATGGTCTATGGATTGCATCCGCTGGATTGGAAGGATCCATTTTGATCTGGGATATACGGAAAAGCAAACAAATAATGGAATTTATTGCCGAGCCACCAGTTACGGCCATCACATGCATTCAGTTCCATCCATTTGAGTTTCTACTGGCCGCAGGACGAGTTGATGGCACAGTGTCCATCTATGATCTGGAACATCAACAGCTTGTGTCGCAGACAACTCATTTCTATGGCCAAGCCATTAAGTGCATTACATTTAGGTGAGCTTTAATAATGTACATTGTATATATATATTTTTGCATTAACTATTTCAAATTCTTCGCTGAATTTTAGTGAAAATGGCGAGTGCCTATTTGTGGGAAGCGCTGCAGGCATATCTGTGATTGGCTGGGAACCCGATCGTGAATTAGATCACATCAAGGGTACATGGGCCTCATTGGCCGACATGAAAGTTGTTAAGAACAAGCTTGTAAGTATAACTGATACCCAATATTTGCTGTTTATACTATAATGTTGAATGTCTTGCAGATTTGTGGCTGCCATGATATTGATACTGTATCGATAAATACAGTTAGCCTTGACCGTGTGATACCGTTTTATAATCCGCCCAACACAATTCAACACAGTTTTACCCATAATTCAACAAGCCGAAAGAGTTTTTCGCGTGGCAATCAAAAGTTTCGATTGTCATTGGGAGGAGGCTCAAAGCCGGCCAAAGTTGATGAGGAGCATGAGGACAATAAAAGCCAAACTTATGATGAGCTATCATCACCAAACCTCAGTCTGGAGGTTGTCAATGAAGCGGCATTGGAACAGATTGAGACATCGCCAATGTCGTCCATACAGCATATACCACAGATTGGTCCAATTGGCTCATCTATGGATGCCGCTTTCAATATAGAAACAAATTATAGTTATGGCATGGATATGGGCTCCAGTCGTGTGTTAAATATTAATGGGCCAAGCTCATTGCACGTACCGGATGAATATAATATATATTCGATTGAGAAGGATGATGTTGAGTATAATCCAAATGACAGTAATCCACCGATACTAACCAATTATGATAATTATGAGATGGCTGAAGATTTTCCAGTTAATCAGAATTTCAATTATTTAACTAACAATTATAACAAGGCAATAATACCAGCATCAGCAGCAGCATCAACAATCAATGCCTCATCGAAATCGATTAAAAAGACAACAACAAATGTGCATAAGAGAAACACAGCAATTAGCAATACCAAACAGACATCAACGGCTATATTTGGCAATAATAAACTTGGCCAAACATCATCGGTTAGTTCAATGGAATTGCATAAGCTCGATGATAATATGGTACTCAAGAAATCATCATCCTCAAATGTGGTTAACAAAAACAAACGTGTGATGGGCCAGAATCAGAGTCAATTTTATAAGGAGAATACACAGCAAAAGAATATTAACGTTGAGATCATTACCAAGCCCCCAATGAGATCACGTACTACTCTCGATATGCGTACAACGCATCAAACAAAGACTCAGGAGAAGCATACACATGTAAGTTATTATAAATATCTATATATCATTTGATTTAACTAATGGTTTCCCTTTGATATTTATAGCAGACAATGAACTATCGTCCAGATTTGATACCTACCTCAGGCAAGAATATGAATCGTAATTTCATTGATGATCATTATGAGCTCGATATTTTATCAAGATCTCACGAAGCTGTTCTACAGGAGTTGTGCAATCGTCAGGCTAGTCTTGAACTCCTACGAAATTCGACACGGTTAGCATTGAATAATATTATATGTTTAATTTAAATAAATAATATATATTATTTTAGCTCACACGATGTTCTTGGTGCACTGAGACTGGCTAAAAGTAATGGAAGATCTATATTTATCGATTTACTTGGCGCAATAATTGAAAAACCGTTAGTAACAAATAGATTTCTGTCTAAAGTTTTATAATATTAATAATATGCTATTTTTTTGTGCAGTTCATCGTGGAATTTGGACTTTTGTACATTTGTTTTACCAGAGATTTACGAACTTTTGCAAAGTCAACACAAATTGTAAGTTGTCGGTTGTTGTTTTTGATTATTAGAAATCAAGAAATTCTTCAATTAATGTTTAATTACAGTCATTTCACAAGAGCTTGCGATACTTTACGTATCATTTTGTCAAACTTCTTGCCAACGATCCAAGAGAATCTTGATTCTTGGGCAGCAAATGGTTTGGGTGTGGATGTTACCAGAGAGGATCGTCAGCGTAAGTGCTTAGAATGCCAAAGATGGCTGTTGCAAATTAAAAATCTACCCGAAACTGTACACTTTGGGTCAGCGCTGTCACAGTTACAAAATATAATAGCATTTTGAAAACTATTATTTATGCAGATTTAGATGTAAATTGTCCAGCATTACAAATGATTTAAAAAACTATTATTAATTTGTTATTGAAACTAATTTATATCACTACTATTAACTGATAAGCCTTTATAATTTGCAATTTAAAACAAAATAAAAACAAAACAAAAACATGTCTATACATTCCATATAATTTAAGATATGATATATATATACAATGTATTTTTCAATATTCGCTAGCGTTAAAAAGTTTCGTGTTCCAGCTGAACGCTTCAATTTCTATCGGGGGTTCGAGCCTCGGTCTCTTAATGACTCTGTTTATGAGATATGCAAATGTAAAAGTGCATCATTCAATTGCGTGTGGCACAGTTGGCACGTGCAACGAACCGTGGCATGGACAAGTTCGTGTCATTGTGAAAGCACTGCGCTGCTCTCCATACACATCCAAATGCAGTTTTGTTAAATGTCAACAAAGTGCTGGCGATTTCAAGTGGCACGCCTAAGTTGACCATTCCATGCAGATACTAATGAATACCCTAACCTGTCAGTTTCAATCGGAATGGGTAAATAAATATTCACAAGTCGATTATCCCAGCTTAATTACGTAATTTCATGAGAATTACTTAAACCATCGTCGAATTCGTTGGGTCTAGTTGGAGTAAATGTATTATAGAGTATACAATTTGCTGCATCACTTGAATTGTGCACTCTTGCGATTCACAGATTCAATAGAATAGACCAACTAGAACCAAATAGAAACGGACCACAAAAACAATTCTCTTTTGAAGTTAAACTTACCATGTCGCCGGATCATTGTTGGACTGAGTTTTAAATGTTCCCATCTATCGATATGATCATTAGAATCAGTCTGTTTTGGCCAACGATCGCATTCGGTTGGATTTCCGCTAGCAAAGTGCAAAAATGGAACAAAGGCAATTCACATTCATTTGCTCTATGCACATTCTGATCCTACTTTGTGTCTATGCGGATCCTGGATATGATCATCTAAATCGCAATGTCGAAATGGAGAATGTCGAGGGCATCATTGATGTGGAATCCACGGAACCAATGGACTCTACTCAAGGAAAGGCGATTAGTCGCATGGGGAAACCTTCGGCTGGATATGCTGACTATGATTATTATAATGTCAGGCGTCCGATTGAAACTTTGTCTGGGGATAATGATCTCAGTGGATCATCGTCGGCAATTCGTGTGGCAAGTGGAGAATCGAGTCGTCGACCTGTCGATGATATGAATGTGAAGTCACTGCCTTGGTATGGTCAGTATTCTGGAAAATCTCTAGCCATGTACCCCTCCAGGTCCTACGATCCCTATATCAGACGTTACGATAGGTGAGTCCAAAGTTGAATCAATTTTTCAATTGTTAATTAATTGGAAATATATTTTCTAGATTCGATGAGCAATATCATCGTGCTTATCCGCAATATTTTGAGGACATGTATGTGCATCGACAACGCTTTGATCCCTATGATAGCTATAGTCCCCGAGTTCCACAATATCCTGAACCATATTTGATGTATCCAGATCGTCAGCTGGATACGCCACAGCCAAGAGATTACATCAAGTCCCGACGTGGTTATATTGATGAACCAATGCCAATGCCTGTTCTTGACTCCTACAGCAACAAATACGCTTCCACAAAGCTGCCACATCAACTGATGTCACCCCGTAACGAGCGTGTCGTCTATTATGCCCATCTTCCGGAGATCGTTCGTACTCCGTATGATATGAGCGTTACGCGAACGGATCGAAATGGAGCAGCTGCAGCTCTCGTTGAGCCAGTGCCCTATAAGCTGAATAAAAAGAAGCTTAAGAATCTGCCGAGAGCATCCTCCGATAATTCCACCAATTATAAGCAAATGTTTTAGCTTCCAAAAGACCAGAAAGATACCAAATTTAAGATTTAATTGTTTCAATTAATACTTAACCTAACCTCAATTGTTCAATTGAATTACGAGACTTTAGAATTTCAATTTTCATACATTTTTTTTTTTGGCCTTTATATGAAAGACTTTACTAACAATATTTAATCCTTATTATTAACCCAACATCATTTGTTAATTTTTTTATTTTTTCTATCAGCAAGATTTCGGTTAAGATTATTTTATTATAACTACAAAAAGCATCATATATTTGTGTATAAAACATTTACATACCCTACAAGTTTACATAAAAGCTACATATTTATCTTTACATATATAATGTACGTATATCGTGAATGAATCAAAAAGTTCGGCAGTAATAGTTTATAAAGTGTCTTTTTTAAATATATTTTGTATGGCAACTTTCAATTGTGTATTTAAAATGTTAATCATCAACTATTTAAACTTTTATGTGAAAGTGTTTAGAGTGACATCTTTTTAAAACGACTGAGTTAAGTTATGAGTTCGTTTATCTTTTCTGTAGCTGACTCTTTTGAGTTTCTTGAAATGGAGCTGTTTAAAAACTCTATTGATAAGTTCAGATCTGATGGAATTTAAAAGAGATGAAAGCTGTCTTTAAAGCTGCAGTTATGAATAGTTGATAGTTGCCGGACCTAACGGCTACCAGACTAAATATGTATCTATATCTATATCTATCTATCTATATATATATATATATATATATATATATATCTATATCTATATCTATATCTATATCTATATCTATATCTATATCTATATCTATATCTATATCTATATCTATATCTATATCTATATCTGCATATATCTATATCTATATCTATATCTATATCTATATCTATATATCTATATCTATATCTATATCTATCTATCTATATATATATATATATATATATCTATATCTATATCTATATCTATATCTATATCTATATCTATATCTGCATATATCTATATCTATATCTATATCTATATCTATATCTATATCTATATCTATATCTATATCTATATCTATATCTATATATCTATATCTATATCTATATCTATATCTATATCTATATCTATATCTATATCTATATCTATATCTATATCTATATCTATATCTATATCTATATCTACATCTATTTCTATATCTATATCTACTAGCTTATAATTCTTAAATGGTTCAAGCTGTACATTTAATGAGAAAAATTAGTTTGTACATTAAAGTCCTTGAAGAGGGATACTTTTGTGATTTACCTGCCACCGTCTCCCTCTTCTGATACTGTTTAAAGGCGACAACTTTTGTTGCAAAAAGGACATTTTTGTCCATATACATGTGTGTGTGTGTGTGTGTGTGTTTATTTGGCTGTTGATAAAACCCAGAACTGGAGCATTTCATCAAGTCTTTACCCAGGAGTCTCGTTAATTACACAATTCCATTACTTTTGCTTGGTGGATAGTAAAGTTTTGCGATTTCTGCAATTAAACTTTCCCGCTGTTTGTGCAAAACAGAGTAAGAGATTGAAAGAGAGAAGATGAATATGGAATGGGAATGGAATTGGGAATGGGAATGGGAATGGAAATGAAAGATACGTAATTATGTGCTTATGCACGTGGTCCATAGACACATTCATCTGAAGGCATCACAAGAGCTATTATTCTACATACTCGTACTTCTCTCCTTTCCCCCTCTCCCCCCACAGGACTTTGACATGACAAACCCGCAGCCAAACACCACAATAACAACAACAGTAGGAGGAAAAACAAAAAGGACAACAAATACTTGTGTAATGCATGGACACGTACTGCTAATTAATGGGCCTTTGTTTGACTCGACATTTGTCAGTGGGAATAATACAATGTAATCGCATATGTCATCCAGTTTGTGACACATGTCAACCGCTAAATACGTGTCTCCACTTGATGTTGCAACTAATAGACCCCTACATACTCAAACATTTAGTTTAGATGTCAAGCAAAATTTAGGTTTTTTATGCTTTAATAATATTTGATTTGAAGAGCGAGCTTAATAAAAATTCCTATTCTTAAGTGAACGCTAAAGTTTATGTTAGGTTCATGTTAAGTAAAGTATGGTATAAGTTGGCAGCACTGTGAAAATTAAATTAACAAATATGTACGCACTTATCATGCGGATAAAGTTGCTGATAACCATAGTTGAGGTTGCAGTTTTTAAATTAACAATTAAAATACGCATAAAATAATAAAGTGCCTGATAAAATGGTATTAACTTTAATAAGAAATTGAAATCGAAATAGTAAACAATCAAATGTATGAACATAATGTGAACTTAACTTAAATATAGTTACTGTAATTATATATTTATGAGACCCAAATAAGTAAAACTATTAAATAACTTTCCAATTTCGCGCAACTAATTCATTTATTATCATCAAGTTCCAGTGCATTGTAAAAATTATATATAGAAGCTTCTTTGTCAAATGGAACATAATTGATTTTTATGATCAGGATCTTTAAATTAATTTATATTGACTGCACTCTGTCATTTTGTTCATGAATGCTTCGTATAAATGTAAACAATAGTAATTTTGTAGTACTTGTATTCATTTTAAAGAAATTCATGCATTCTTTCTAATATGATAAAACAATAGAAATTTTAGAGCTTGACTTTATTTTAACCAAATTTATACAGTAACTTTAGCTTCTCTTGACTTCCTTCTGATCGTATTGTGTATCAGCAGTGTGGTGAGTATAAAAGAATGTTTAAGTTTATCTTTTAATTATAATAATTATTTACTTAACAGCTTTACAATGTGAACTTCTTTGTGGACTTTGAATTCAAAACATATCCCAATCCGGCCACCCTTAGTCAGGGTATGAAATTTGTGGGACTGACCTCTTGGCTTAAACTGGGCTATGCCTCATTTAAAGTAAGTTTTAAAATTTAGATTATCCCTAATATATCCCTATATATTTTTTGTCAGAAATTGATCGGTTTAAAGATCCCTTGGATTTGTTACCACAACTTAGCCCGAGTTCTTTGTATTATTGAAATATATTAGACTTTATTATATACTTATGTCAATCATGCAAAGAACATATAGAATACGAAGTTTAATTAGTTTAATTTAAAGTTTTTGGTAATTGGTTGTGTATACTTAAGCAAGATCTAATAATCCACATATACGTTAAAGTGTGATTATTAAATTTTAGTGTAATGAATAAAAGAAGTTGATTTTTAATAGACTTGCAAAATATTAACGCTATTAAGTAAGCGCTATAAATTCTTTTTTAATGTCCACTATATTCGATCCGTCATTTTAATATTTTAAGTAAGTTTAAATCAACTCGAAAATGTCTTTTAATTTACAAAATATAACCATTACGGACTCTGAGTTAGAGTATTTACTATTTGCTGTAGATAATTTCTTTTCGGTCTGTGCTATTTACGAGCTTATTTTGGGTTGCGCTTTTCTTTGGCGTTTCCGCATTATTACTCACAACTTGACACAGACATTTTCGCAGGTCACCGTCACACACACGCACACCCAGACACACACTTACAATTTACACTCAGAAGGGACATACAAATGGGCATATAAACACATAACATAAAGTTGAACAGGAGAAACGCGACAACTGCCTGTCCTTGTGGGACATTTTGGCTGGCAGGCTTCGGTTTCGGTTTCGGTTTGGGCTTTGGCAGGGATCGGGGAGCAGGAAACCTAATGAGCGTACCGCCCACATACTGAAAATGGTCACAGGATGTAGGACATAGACCATCATGATGGACACACACAACAAAGCAATTTGCTAGGCTAAAGGAGAGGAGTGTAGAAGGAAGGAAGAGAAACAAAAAAAAACAATAACAATGATGCACGCAATACTTAAGAAACTTTTGCGCCAGGGCGGCTTCATAATTAGAATCATTGAAATACACATGGACGGTTCATTCTCGGTTCATTTGCTACCGGACACTGGATAAAATTGTCCTTACGCGCCTTGAGTTTTTGGGGTCCATCGATGGCCAAATGGCACGACATATGACCTCCTTCATCCTCCTCCAGAAATAATGTTTTGGGAGGTGTTGTGGCAAATGAGAAAACAATGCCCGAATAACGACTCTCCGATGTGCATTAAAAGATTTATTTCTTTTTGCGAATAAATGAAGTTCTTTTTATGACCTTTAGTGGGCGGCATCCAAGTGTGTGTGGAACTCATACATTACCTAGTCCACATCATCAGCCACTTCCGATTCCGATATTGATGCTGATTCCGATCTAAATCTTAGATTAAAGATGGACATGATGCTACATTAACATACACACTAGCTGTTTCAATTCCAAATTGATAAACATCTCCTTTATAGGTAAGTTTGTAATAGAAAATCTCAAAAATACTAGAACATTTACAAAAATATACTTTGCAAAAAAAAAAACAGTTGAAATTATGATAATAAGTAGAGGTATTCAAAATATAAAGTTTCTTCTGCTCGTTCTAGAAATTCTTAAAGAAGAGATCCACATCATCAGCCACTTCCGATTCCGATATTGATGCTGATTCCGATCTAAATCTTAGACTAAAGATGGATGGTTTTAAAAATATAAAAATTCTTCTGCTCTGTTCTAGAAATTCTTAAAGAAGAGATCCACATCATTAGCCACTTCCGATTCCGATCTAAATCTTAGACTAAAGATGGATGGTTTTAAAAATATAAAGTTTCTTCTGCTCTGTTCTAGAAATTCTTGAAGAAGAGATCCACATCATCAGCCACTTCCGATTCCGATATTGATGCTGATTCCGATCTAAATCTTAGACTAAAGATGGATGGTTTTAAAAATATAAAGTTTCTTCTGCTCTGTTCTAGAAATTCTTAAAGAAGAGATCCACATCATTAGCCACTTCCGATTCCGATATTGATGATGATTCCGTTCTACTCTGACTATCCATAATATTACATACACAGATATCATAGCTGTTTCAATGCTAAATTGGGAGACATCTTCAATAAAGGTAAGTTCACTATAGAACATCTTACAAATACTGAAATATAATATATATAGAGGTAGGAAAAATATAAAGTTTCTTCTGCTCTGTTCTAGAAATTCTTAAAGAAGAGATCCACATCATCAGCAGCTTCCGATCTACTCTGACTATCCATAATACTACATACATAGATATAATAGCTGTTTCACTGCTAAACTGGGAGACATCTTCAATAAAGGTAAGTTCACTATAGAACATCTTACAAATACTGAAATATAATATAATATGAAAAAAAAAAAAAAAATGATAACAATTTCGCAAAATAAGAGGTGGAAAGAATACAAAGTTTTTCCTGCTCTGTTCTACAAATTCTAAACATGAGAACTGTTCTCCTTTATTTTGTAAGAATTCTTTTTTGAAGAGTCTTTTTTTTACATTATTATATTAAAGTTAATATTATATATTATTATATTGAAGTCACTTGTTCGTGTCACGCGCTCAACTCTAGCTGAGAATTTACCTTACCTGCATAATGACTGTGGCTAAGATTGGCAAGGACATACATTAAATAAGTACTTATGTTCTGACATGAAGTATAAGTGTGTGTGTGTGGGTGTAATGTGTGTGTGTGGGTGTAATGTGTGTATTCGCTGAGTAGTAAAATGCTCTCTAGTTATATTTATGTGGGTTGCAGCAAGTTTTCATGCGCTTTTCTATCACAACTCTACAAATCACCTTCAATTTATTTGCCAGCTGAAAACAACACACATTTACACACACATACACACTCGCAGAAACACACACACACACATACACATACAATAAGAAATTTGCACATTCTGTAATTAGAACGAACAATATAAATACGTATTGTGTATTGCGAATGGTTGAATGTGAATGAAGTTTTAGTAATATTGAAATATGAATGAATGAATGCATATTTACATATATGTATGTATATACCATCTAATGTCAATTCAAAAATACGCATCACTTAGTATCTGAATCTTAAGAGGAAGAGTAGAAAATGAAGGCAAAAGCGTAAGCTAAAAAGTTATTTTGTTCTATTTACACATTTATTTACAGTCAATTAGGACACTTGACTCCCGGAGTTTAGCAAACACAATAAAATGAAGAATTACATTTAAAAATGTAAATTAAAAATACAAATTTTATTTAAACGGAAAAGGTTTATATTTTCTAAAAATCCATTTGTAGTTTATTGATTAATTCTCGAAAGTTATTGCTTAATTGTTTAACACTGTTGAGTAATGCTAATAATTAAGTTACAATTTTTTAAGCTACCCAAAAATTAAAAATGCAGTAAGCTACAGTGGAGCAAGCTCGACAGTAGGAGACCCAGTACTTTTTGAGTGCAAAGCCTTCACTAAAGATTGTTCTTCAATAATGCGTACCAAACAATAGATGGCGCCACTACCAAAGTTAATAAACACAGAGGTCGCCAGCGTCTCTTCTTCTTCCTTTTGCCCGTAACATTGTTAGTTGAATAACTTCCGCGTTTATCATCCGATTGGAATGAAATTTTCTGCACAGGTTTGGACTATAGTGTATATTATATGTACCAATAATCAAGGCGCTAGTCTTAAAGGGGCTCTTGTAATTCGACTTTGAAATTTTGTTTTTCAATTTCCGGGGGCGGAGGGGGGCGTGGCAAAAATCCAAAACAAACTTGATCAATGGGAGATATAGATGAACCTACATGCCAAATTTGGTGTCTCTAGCTCTTATGGTCTCTGAGATCTAGGTGACACAAAATAGGACAGACAGACGGACAGACGGACGGACGGACAGACGGACATGGCTATATCGACTCGGCTGTTGATGCTGATCAAGAATATATATACTTTATGGGGTCTGCCACGCCTCCTTCTGCCTGTTACGCACATTTGCACAAACGTAATAGACCCATTTGTACTTTTTAAAGTACTGGGTCTAAAAAATACAACATGATTTTTGATCTTTTATTTTCCAATTAAAGTTAGAAAATTTTAAAAGTGTTGAGTTTCAATACGTATCTTCATATTGTTCAATGTAGTAATATTTTAGGCCCATTTTTTTAAGGTCCATATCAGCTTTATTTGAATTAGACATTAGTTCCTTAACATTTGACGTCAGTTTATCATACGGATAGTTATTTGAGACCTTGTATAGACATTAAAACAATGAGTCTTTTTAGAAATGTCGTATAAAATGATTTGACACTGTAAAGTAGTGTTATTAGCTTGAAATTTTTGAATAGTGTTCAGTCGCATGACTTTCATAATTGATTGAAAATTTGGCACGTTCAAGGGTTACCTTTGTATCCTACAGCTGCCACATGTGCGTGTGGCAAGAGAGTCAAGAGATGGGGTATAGGAATTGGTAAGGATATGGGTAAGGGTAAGAGTAGAAGTAAGGGTAAGGGCGTGTGCGGCTGTTGTTGTTGTTGTTGTTTTTGGGCAAATGCAAAACCTATAAATCTTTATACAGCCCACATTATTGATTGGCGTTAGCCATACAAGGCACAAGGATATGGATATGGATATGGATGTGGATGTGGTCATGGGATTGGGACACGCAAATGGACATATGGACAAACATACATATTACGGCAACTTGTATTGCGCCCTCCCCCCCCCGTTTGCCACCCATAATATTGTCAAGTCAAGCAAGGGAGGCAAATAATAGGATAAATAAATAATTCAAATAAATAACGCTGAAATAAAATCAAATGCAATGACGAATTATGATGGTAGATGTATCTTGTTGTCCCCGTTGTCCCTTCTGATTGGGGCAGCTCGTAAATCACTGACAATAGCCCAAGCACCATTCCCCTCTTTCCGGTAGTCTCTTCTGATTAGAGCACAACAAGAGGAAGACCAAAGGTCCTTCCTCCATCTCTGAAACTCCCCTCTTGTTCTCAATATCTAGTCCATACCCGAGGCTGGTGTCAAGTGCCAAGGGCATTCTGAATATGTATGAAGTGTGTATAGTTTATGAATTCTGGGGGGATATCTACATCTCACTCTCTATCTCTCTCTCTGTCACCTCTCTCTCGTTCGCTCCTCTTGTATTTTGTCATAAATATTAAAGGAACTTATCTCTTTCGTCTTGTTTGCGAAAAAATTTATCATTTGAGCCAAGTTTGTTAATTATTTATGCTGCCATGTTTCATATTTTGTTGCCCGTTGCAGCTGATTTATGGGAAAACAACACACACACACACCCACACTCACACACCCACACACCCACACACACACTCACATTGCTTGACATGTGACATGCTTACACGTTCTAGAGTTGCCAATTTCCATGGGGAACAAAGCTCTCACATCATTTGAGCCCGAAATCAAGTTCGATATTTGATTCATTTCTTATTAAACTTAATATACTTTGTTTAATTGTTTTGATTATCTGAATTGATAACACTAGGCAATACACAAATTGTTAACTTACCAAAATAGCTTACGGTAAATCAGATACCTTAGTATTTTTGTATTTGCATTTTCGTGAAGCCTAGATGAATTTTACATGAAATTTAGATGCATTTAACATGACTAAGCCATATCTTGGCTATATCCTTGAGTTTCCTGACGAGTTCTGTGTTAAAAAATTTCTCAGCCAGCACTATCAGCTGGCTAAAGCCAATCCAAATCGCCTTTGTAGCTTGCGAGATATTACATCTGTTCTGTTTTCGTCCTGTTTCCCAGAAACTTAACACTGAAATCTTCCAACGATCGCAATAAGTTTCAGATGCAGCTGAAGTTATTATTTGTCTATAGGTAAAATGCCAGGCAAAAAAATCAGCAGTAGGTGAAAATTTCCCTTTGAGTGTAAGTATAATTTTCTGAGGGAAAGACTCGTTAAACGATCGTTGAGTTTAAAAATATAGGCTTAATCGTTGCATTTTAATTTGTACTATATGGGCACCTATTTGGAGTTGGTGTATATGCGTGGAACTTGGAAGCTACAACAGCTCCTATAAACTGAAAAAGAGTGCATATATAACTGTTTCTCCTCTCTGAAAGTAGCTGCTGGCTCTCAGCAGCACTCTCTCTCTCTCTCTGTGGATCGTAGCTGCTCCAGACAGAGTCCACAGCTTAGATAACTGTTGATCCTCTCTGAAGCTCGCTCTCCGAAAGCTTTTGCATCTTTGCTTTGCACACATGTGTACACACATATGCTTGCTGCTTTATAACTGTTGATCCTCTCTGAAGCTCGCTCTCCGAAAGCTTTCGACTCTTTGCTTTGTGCCATTTTTGGACTGTTTGGGTCAACAAAATACGAACGCAGAAAGCTTCAGTTGCAGCTGAAATTTCTTACTTTTCAGTATGTGAAATACCATAGAGCATATACGCTGTATCTCCGCTATTTGAAGGACGATTTTGATGTCATTTTGCACAACGATTGATATTATTACAAGAATTCAAAGAACATTATTAAATACTTGATCGCCCTTTAAACAGCCAAGATACAAGAACCGGAATCTTAACATTGTAACATTATAATTCCATAATCCTCCATTCCTCCCGTATTAATCTAATTATTTATTTCTTGCAGCTACTTTACATTTTACTACTGGAGGGCAGCGTCTGTCTACAATTGGCCAAATTAAAACTGAAGCTAAAATACCGCCCGTCTCGTTGATAAAAAGTTGGTCAAGTCTTAACGAGTTTTAAGCGTGCTCTAGTCACCAAGCAGATTCACTCCGACCAATCCGGCTTGGATTAATGGAAAAATGAACATTGTTGTAAGTATAACATAAACTTAAATAACAGTATCTTATATATAAACTTTAATTTGTTAAAGTAATCTGAATCTTCTTGCAGTTCTGCTAAAGGAGTATCAGATTCTGCTCTACGATGTAGCCCCTTGGAAGCCAACCAAAGCTGCCACTACTTGAAAATACCTGCAATCCCATGAACGGAATGATGTGTCTTGTAAATCCACCACGGCATAATAATTTAATAATTTAATTTAGATATCTCAATGTTATTCGTAAGGCTAGGATTTGAAGAATTAAAGAAAAGGAATGTTCGAATTAAATAGACAAAAATAGCTACATGGAATTAATATTTTAAGATCAAAGATTGCATACTTTCAGGATGAAGTAGCTAAACGTTTTGCATTCGTATTTTGCTGACCCAAACAGTCCAAAAATGGCACAAAGCAAAGAGTCGAAAGCTTTCGGAGAGCGAGCTTCAGAGAGGATCAACAGTTATAAAGCAGCAAGCAAATGTATGTACACATCTGTGCACAGCAAAGAGGCGAAAGCTTTCGGAGAGTGAGCTTCAGAGAGGATCAACAGCTATTAAAGCAATGGCCGCTGTGTACAGTTATAAAAGCAATGGCCGCTGTCAGGAGCAACCAATCAGAGCCCGCAGCTTAATTAGTCTTTTCCCCCAGGGAATTTTGACGTCACGCAAAAGGAAATTTCCACCTGCTGCTGATTTCTGTTCGCCTGGTATTTCATTTTGCGCGCCTAGTATTTTACAAATAGAAAATTTCAGCTGCGACTTGAAGTTATTTCGGTCGGGATGCTGTTCAACAGAAAATGTTTCTGATTTCAAAAATGTTGCTTCTGTGCAACAGAAACTGTTGCTGATGTTAAAAATGTTGCTGCTGTGCAACAGAAATTGTTGCTGATGTCAAAAATGTTGCTGCTGTGCAACAGAAATGGTTGCTGATTTCAAAAATGTTGCTGCTGTGCAACAGAAATTGTTGCTGATGTCAAAAATGTTGCTGCTGTGCAACAGAAATGGTTGCTGATTTCAAAAATGTGCTACTATGCAACAGAAATTGTTGCCCAACTAAAAATACGCTGCTCCCCGCCACTGCCAATAAAAAACGCATTATAATTTCAAAATATCAGTATACTTTATTCTTAAAATCCTATCCTTATGGAGTAACATTGAATCTATGCTAATTTTACAATGCTAAATTTACAGTCTATAAATAACAGTGTAACATAAAATAAAATATAATATAGTAGTCATGTTGCTAATGACTTGTTTTCGAAAATTTTCCAAGCCTGGTCGTAAACTCCAAAACCTGTAAAGTAAATGTAAATTGATAAATATATATTGATATAGCCTAGTTCCAAATAAAAATGATAAATTATTATAATTTCTTTTTAAATCAAAGAATAAAATTAACGTGTCGAATATTAATCTTTGATAGATGGTACTACCTTTTTTGCAGCTTCTTTGGAACGTTCCAGCTGGAGGACAGCGTCTGCGCCCAATTGGTTTAGTTTAAACCAACAAGCTAAGGTCAACCTTCCGCCTCGTTGATCAATGTCCAGTTTCAAGGATAAGGTTCTCCACTTCAAGCGTGGTCTGATTACCAAGTTGATCACTCTTGGATCAATGGAATAATGTACCTAACTGTAAGTACAACATTGATTTAAATTATCATATCTGATATATAAAATATAATTTGATTAAATAAAACCATTTTTTCTTACAGTTCTGCTAGAGGAATATCGGAATCTACTCTACGATGTTGGACTTAGCTAACTGACGTCATTTAAGCCACCAATCAATGTTGCCACAACTGAAGAATAAATTGTAATTTTCAAGGCAAATAGTTTTATGTATAATAATAATTATTATAATATGTACGTATAATTAAGAAAAATGTTAAAATTGTAATACATTTTTTGTTATATTAAGCTAAAAGAAATGTATGTATTAGATTAAGGGATATTAACTAGATTTTAACTTATATTTCAATGTTATTCGTAAGGATAGGATTTTAAGAATAAAAGAAACTGAAATTCTGAAATTAAAACGTGTTTTTTCATTGGTTGGCTTTTATTTGCAATTTAAACTGCAACGGAATTTACAGCGGTCGAATTTTTCTGATCCAAAATATCACTTTTTCTAGCTGGAGTACCAGGCGAACAGAATCAGCAGCAAGCGTAAGTAAATTTTGCAGCACGCATTTGTTTGTATGCATGTGTGTGCTTGCAGTGGGCGGCTATGATCCGCCACCCACGCATACAGAGAACGGCGCCTGCAGTGCTTAGAGAGGACCAACAACGGCTCTCTAAGCATTGAACGCCGCCTGCAGTGCTTAGAGAGGACCTACAACGGCTCTCTAAGCATTGAACGCCGCCTGCAGTGCTTAGAGAGGACCAACAAGGCTCTCTAAGCATTGAACGCCGCCTGCAGTGCTTAGAGAGGACCTACAACGGCTCTCTAAGCATTGAACGCCGCCTGCAGTGCTTAGAGAGGACCAACAACGGCTCTCTAAGCATTGAACGTTTTGACGTCACGCCAAGTGAAACTTCCACCTGCTGCTGATTTCTGTTCGCCTGGTATTTCTGCGCTCATTTTCGGGTTTTTGGTTTTTTTGCCGCTTGCAAGTTCAAACGCACACACATACTTGGACAGTAGCTACTTTCAAGCGAACTGGCAACTTTCTCCCAAAAAGCCAAAATTGTTCAAATTTCCAAGTGAAATACCAGGCGAACAGAAACTGAAAGTAGGTCGCCACAGTAAAAATTTTATTTGGCCATGACGTCACACTTCTTTGGAGTGACGTCACTAAAATGGACCTTTTTTGGGTCCGGATTTACTTTATGACGTCACTCCATGACGTCACACAAAGGGTAGCTTGTTTGAACTGACGTCACTAAAATGGACCTTTTTTGGGGCGACCTTGATTGAAGTGACGTCATGGCAAAATAAAATTTTTACTGTGGCGACCTACTTTCAGTTTCTGTTCGCCTGGTATTTCACTTGGAAATTTGAACAATTTTGGCTTTTTTTTATTTTTTAGGGAAAGTTGCCAGTGCGCTTTAAAATAGTTCGCATGGTAATTGTGGGCCTATTTCTTGATTCTCCAGCCTAGTTTCCATATTCTTCCTGACTCTAATTTCCTTAACCAACCAATGAAAAAACACGTTTTAATTTCAAAATTGCAGTTTCTTTTATTCTTAAAATCCTATCCTTACGAATAACATTGAACTTAAGTTAAAGTCTATTTAAAATCTCTTAATTTAATACATACATTTCTTTTAGCTTAATGTAACAAAAAATGTATTACAATTTAAACATTTTTCTTAATTATACGTATATAATAAATATTATTATACATAAAACTATTTGCTTAGAAAATTACAATTTATTCTCCAGTTGTTGCAACTTTGGTTGGCAGCCAAATAAACATCAGTTCGCTAAGTCCTACATCGTGCAAGAGTTTCCGATATTCCCCGAGCAGTACTGCAAGAAAAAGTGAATTTATTTAATCAAATTTTGTATATTTTATATATCAGTTATGATAATTTAAATCAATGTGGAACTTACAGTTAGGTACATTCTTCCATTGATCCAATAGTGATCAACTTGGTAATCAGACAACGCCTGCAGCGGATAAGCTTATTCTTGAGACTCCTCAACGAGGCGAATGTTGACTTCAGATTGGGCTTGAGCTCGGCCAATTGTAGACAGACGTTATGCTCCAGAAAGAACGTGCCAAAGTAGCTGCAAAAAAGGTATAACATATTAATATAGGACAAGTTAATTGTATTCTTTGATTAAAAAAATAAAATAAAATAATTCAAAATGAAATCTTAATTTTATGTTAGATTCTCATAATCAATTTTATTTTGAACTTGGCTATATCGATATATATTTATCAATCTATATTTACTTTCGAGGTTTTAGAGTCTACGACCACGCTTGGAAAATTGTCAAAAACAAGACATAAGCAAGATGACTACTATATTTTTTATTTTATGTTACACTGTTATTAATAAACAGTAAACTTAGCTTTTTAAATTATATTTTATATTTAAGATATGATAATATACATTTATTTTGTAATTACTGTTAGGTACATTCTTGCATTGATCCAAGACGGATCAACTTGGTAATCTAAGTTTGACTTCAGATTGGGTTTGAGCTTGTCCAATTGTTAACAAACGTTATCATCCAGCAGGAACGTGACTGTTATTGGACAAGTTAAGTTTTATTCTTTGATTAAAAACAAACAATTTTGATAATTCAAAATGAAATTTTAATTTTAAGTTAGATTTATATAATCAATTTTATTTTGAACTTGGCTTTATCAATATATATTTATCAATTTATATTTACTTTACATGACTACTGTATGTTTTATTTTACATTACACTGTTAATAATAAGCTGTAAATTTTGCTTTGTAAAATTAGCTTAGATCCAATGTTACTCCATAAGTATAGGATTTTAAGAATAAAGTATACTGATATTTTGAAATTATAATGCGTTTTTTTATTGGCAGTGGCGGGGAGCAGCGTATTTTTATTTTGCAAATTATTGCATGGAATTTCACATACCTACAAACAAAAACTTAATGCGGTCTTATTTTCCTGGTCCAAAGAGCCCAAAACTACGAAGCAAACTGAATCAGTAGCAAGCGTACATTAATAAATATAGCAGCACGCATTTGTATGGCCAGAGAAAGCTTTGGAGAGGATCAGCCCTTCTCTAAGCAGTGGTCGCTGATTGAAACAGCTATGATCCACAGAGCGAGAGCGCTGCTTAGAGAGCCGTCATGCAGTGTACGGAGAGGACCAACAGCTCTCTAAGCCGTGGATAATGATCCACAAAGACCACTGCTTAGAGAGCCGTCAGTCACGCATACAGTGTACGGCGCCTGCCATACTTAGAGAGGACCAACAACTAGCTCTCTAAGCAGTGGATCACCATCCACATAGAGCGCTGCTTAGAGAGGCCTTCGTTACGCATACCGTCATATAGTGTACGGTACCTGCAGAAGTTAAGAACCAATCAGTGTGCGTAGCTGGACTGTAATGCAATTATGACGTCACTTAAATTCCCAAACTTTTAAAAAAGGCACAATATCCCAGACCGAATACCAGGCGAACAGAAAAAGTAGAAGGCGTATATTTAACAAACAGCCAGCAAATGTATGTACACATATGTGCAAAGCAAAGAGGCAAAAGCCTTGGGAGAGTGAGCTTCAGAGAGGATCAACAGTTATAAAGCAGCAAGCAAATGTATGTACACATATGTGCAAAGTAAAGATGCGCGGCTCGTATTTCAGCTGGGAATTTTAAATCTGTTTAGCTTTTCTGTTGCTGTATATCATCACATTCTTTGCATATTTAATTTCTTGTGATTGTTTTTAATTCTTGTTGTTCTTATATTTGTATTTAATAATTTATTACAAATTTAGTAGGTAAATAATAGATGAATATACAAATATTAATTTTTAGCACAAGAAGATCTTAATGCAAAGGTTTTAATTTGTTTTTAAGTCTAAAGCAACATAGGACATCTAGCATTATATTTTTTAAATATGTATGTATATGAATATTGTTTCCTTCAACTCCTTCTTCTTATGTTTCTCTGATTTTTCACCATCGGCATGATAAATGTGGTATATGTATATACATACAATTATAGTTTGCGACGACTAACTGCATTGACAAAGTGATAAATGATATCGATTAATTGTGCTGCAATATTATTTTTTTATTTTTTAATAGAGTTTATGCATTTAAAATTAAATGAAGGATCCGACTGTAAATTACAAATTAAATCACTTTAAACTTTAAATTTAAAGCTGGAAAGTTAAAAAAATATTAGACAAACTGATCCGTCTTCTGCAAGAATTGGAAAAAACCCAATCAGATCAATATAATAAATAATAAAAATTACGAACGTTTTTTGATCCGATTTGGGATTATTTAAGACGATTTATATTTAATAACACGTGATGAATCTTGTAGTTAGCATTTAAAAATGTATTGTTCACTAAAATGGCTCGAAATAAACTTAGTTTAGCAAAATTAAAAAGTGTTGGAATTGAATATTTAAATCCGAAATACGGAAATGTGCTATTGTTTTAATTCTACGATAAAATGTTTAGAAATATAGTTTTATAGATAAAAAATTTTTGGCATTTAATATTTAACATACTATAAATTCAGAAAGGTGCCTAGTAAAATATTTCGAATGTTTATTAAGAAAAAAGTTTATTGAATATGTAAAATTGAAATTTTAGGAGGGTTCGTATTAATACCAAAGCTGCAAACCGGTTCCGAACCGAACCTCGAGAAACAGGTTTGGTTCGGGTTTTTTGAGCTACCCGAACCGGACCCCAAAACGAACCCTTCAAATTGTCTAGCACTGAGCCCGAACCCGAACCCGAACCGGATCGTTTTGGACTTTAAAATTTGTGGCGGTCGACAAATTTCGATACAAATTTCGTTTAATTTGGGCTTTGACGGGCTTTTTCTGAACAATGCTTTTACAGAATTCGATAAATTTTCAACAAATCTTCAAGAACGTGTTATCGTTGTACTCAAATTTCTTTTGAACAATTTGGTGTATAAATCTTTTTGACTTTACACTTTAAAATTGTTGAATTTCAAGTAAAAGGGTAAGCAATAATAAAAGCAAGAAAAATGTATAACATTGAACCGGTCCGTGAACCGAACCCTAATCTTACTTTATGGTTCGAACCCCCGAACTGAACCTCTCTAAACATTTTTGAGGTTTGCAGTCTTGATTAATACATTTAAAATTTCTGAAATAGCTCTCTCAACACACAATTACAACAAAATTGTATTGCCTGAAGAATTGTTGTAAGAACTACAGTAAACTCTAGCTTGATGAAGCTATAATTTAGTTGTACTATATACGAGATAGATGCTGATTTATGGGTCTACTTAGTTGAGACGCCTTCTGTGTTCCCCTTTCCAGCTGAGACTTGTTGTGGTTGAGGAGCTTGATAGAGGTGTGTAAAAGGGAGTGTGTAGTGTGTGTGTGTGTGTGTGTGTGTGTGTGTGTGTTGGCTAGCTAGTAAAGCAGAGATTCGATGCGGTTTCAATGTCGGCTTTAGTGTCCATCTGTATGTCGAGAGAGACTTTTGGGTTCGTCGTCAGTTTTGGGTTTCGATATTGTTGAAGTGCAATAAAGTCGAATTTAATTGCCCGTTTGAAATGAGCAAACTTAATGGACAATGACTCATTAACACTGACACGTCAAACAATAATGGCGTGTCTGGCTGTTTGGCGAAAAGCGGGAAAACGGAAAGGCGGAAATTGAAATAACGCTTCCTGCGAAGAGAAACAAAAAATAGGAGGAAAATGGGGACGAAAACACGTTCCAAGTTGAAGACAAAGTCGAAGAAAAGGCCATGTCCATGACAAAAGCTTGCCATGCTACGAGTCGACACATCAAAAGAATGGCAATACACACACTTACACACATGACACACTCACACACACTCACTCACGCACAACATACTCACGAAAAAAAAAGCAATTAAGGACGTTGAAAGCAATCTTAAGCGCTGGCTGACGGTGACAGTAACGATGACAGGGAGGTAGGGGCATTGCCTTCAAAGGGGGATAAGGCCACAAGGAGAAGGCGGGGTTGCAGGGGGTGCAGCATGTGAACTGTGATGTCTGTGTAGTGCAAAAGGTCCTTAAGGATGTGACATGAAATGCTTATCAGCAAACGCAGGCACAAGAAGACACACTTTTAACACAACATATGTGTGTATCAATGTGTGTGTGAGGGTGCTAGTGTGTGTGTGTGTGTGTGAAGGGGGCAGCAGCACGCCTATGAAATTAGTTTTCCCACAGATAAAACTGTGGGTGTCAATTAAGCAAACTCTCTTCACGAAAAACTGGCCAAGGTTCAAGCGAAGCGCATTCAATGAGTTCAATCAAAATGTAACAGGCGTCTTTGCTCTTTAAATGGCTAACACACACAGTCACATACACACACCCACTCACACACACACACACACACACACACCCACACACATTATGCGCATAGAGACAGTTACACATAGCGAAAAAATCAAGTACATCTTATATTAAACTGATGTCTCACTAATAATTAAATCAGCGATGGAAACAATCAATGAAATGTTTTTTTATCTAATTATTTTTGCATAGTGGATCATTATTTTAATTATATTAATTTTAAAATATGTCATATGCTTTTTTAATTATCCGTATTAAAGCTACAAGTTTTGAAATAGTAAAAAGTCTAGTTCTAAGTAAATTGTTACTGGTCAATTTATTAACTTTCTTTTCGCTTAAATTTAGTTGGGATTTTCTTCAACACTTAAATTTTTTATAGGCTTTTCACTTTCATTAAATATTTAGTGGGAATTTTTCAATACCATTAAATGTTTAATACTGATTCTTTTTACTTTCATTTGGTGTGTGTTTATAATAATTTAAGGCACTAAATAATTAAATAATTATCAGCACCTTTTCCAGTTCTAATAGGAATAACCTAAAAGCAGAGCAACAAGAACCGATTGAGAATTACAAGAAAGTAAACGCAAAATAATTAAATCTTTATTTAAGACTTACAAACTTGATCTGAGAATATTCGTTTTATATAAAGACATTTTCCTACTCATTTTTAGTACTTTAGTTATATGGATTTCAAGATTCTATTCTTTTATATAACGAATTTTTTACTTACTTAAAGCACATTTTCAATAATTGTTATTGTAATCGAGATCATTTAAACTTACTTTTAGTAAGACTTTTTTCTCACTGTGTATAGATTCGCACATTCTCGTTGCTATTTTGTTTGTCTAGAAAATTATTGGACTGCCATCGACTAATGAATAATGTGCCTGATTTTAGCCCCTTTTATTGGCCTAGAGGCAACTTCATACTCATTGACTTGCCCCCAAAAAAGTTGCATGTCGTCCATACAAATGAAGTTTAGTTCCCGGATTTTTGTGGCAAATTTTTTTTTTTTTTTTTTGTTTTTTTTTTATTCGGGGGTCCATTTGAACGTGAATTGTCTTAAGTATTATTCCCACATTGAACTTAATTGCAATGCAAAACGAAGAAACAATAAAGGACAATGGCTAATTATGTATTCTTGGACAATATGCGTCAACATCTCGACGTGATTTATTAGCCATTATATTATATATACAGATTATGCTCCACACACACAATTCAATATGCTCTCAACACTCACTTAATGCATTCATCTAGAAGATTATAGACTTTGAATCATCTTTTATTCATTTACTTAAGAAACTCTGATATTACTTTGCAAATTGTAAACTGGATAGAAAATGTTTTCCAAGTTTTCAAAAGTTTACAATCTTTGAGTCGTTTTGAAGTGAGTTGAAGCTGAAAGTCGGAGAAAAATTAAAAAACTAGCATTTTCAGCTTAAAGATGAGCTGTTATTTATATGTTTACAGAGTACAGTACAGTGGTAACTAGTATTCCAAAAAAAACTATGAATGGAACTCTATAGAATTGTGTTAAAGTTAAAATCTAAACTCGAAGATTTTAAGTGAAAATTTGAAGGTTTTTCGAGAATTTTCCGGCAGCCTTTTCTACATATCTACTAAAACTGTAGATTCCTTTTTTTTTCTAGTTAGACATTCTTTAAAAGTATCTTTTCAAATCACAACTCTTCTGAAAGTAAACTTTAAATTTGTTAATGTTAAGATATAAACTAAAGGTTGTAAGTTTCTAGCTTAAGAGTTTAGTATAAAGTTTGAAGCTGATCAAACAAAGAGTGAAATGGTGTCCTTACTGTGTAAATATATATCTTTTTGAAGATGACTGTTTATCAATAACTTGTCTTAGTTAACGAAACGCTAATATGCAGAAAAAAAGAGAGAGAGAGATTTGTGTGAGAGAGAGAGAGAGATTTGTGGCTAAATATATTACTTCAAGGCCGTTTTAATGCTTGGGATCAGAGTGTCCGTCATATTTTGCATTGGCTTTTGTTTTTCTTTTGAATTTTTCATAAAGGAGAAAAACACGAATTTTGTGGACATTAAAATGCCACAAAACGTTTTATAGTAATTTTTCATCTTTTCACCGAGTCCACAGTCGACAGTCGCGACCAACTGAGGAGGGTTTTTCACTTGGGTTGGGCTTGACTTGTGGGTTGGGTTGGGTTGGTTTTTGGTTGGGTTGGGTTCGGTTGGGTTTGGTTTCTTGGTTGGGGTAGTTTGGGAATGTTGTCGACGTTCATGTTGAGCTCACGCTGTGAAGTAACACGGCACACGCATCTAGGCTGATAAATTTTTATCTTTGTATGACAAGTTAATAATGTGCCAGCCCCGGCGCCGGATGGACGGACAAGCGGACAGATGGACAGACGGACAAGCGGACAGAGGCGAGGAAAGTCATATGAAAAGCGTATCCGGTTCACAGGCAAAGCAGTTGATGTTTATTGAAATTTTCCGTGGACTTTTAACGGATTTATTGTGATTTTTCGGTCACGTGACTGTTTAGGAATTCCTTTAGCCCGCCGTCCGATCCCTTCTCCCATTCTCCATTCCATTCTTTCTACGTCTCTGTCTCTGTCTCTGTCTCTGTTTTTGTAATTGTTTTCCTTTTTGGCTTTATTTTTTTTTCAGACATTTGATTCAGGCGACTGATAGCAAAACAATTTGTAATGATTGCACAAACATTAGCATATGGTATAATAAGTATATAATATATATTTCTAGGGTATCTATTAAGTATCTATGGTATATAGATTTATGCATTGAATGGCATATCGATTTCTGGCATTGTCCAGTTCCATTGAGAGTAACAAATTAAAAAGTAACGCACACTCGACAGTTTCGAAGCGCCAAAAATTGTTTTACATTCATATCTCGAAAATTACGACACCCTGGGGAAGATTCCCGTTGGTCACTTAGCTTCCCTTTCCATGGGAAAGCTACTCCCATTCTATTCACACACACACACTCGCACACACACACACACACACACACGTCTCGTCGATAGCAGTTGAAGAAGAAGCAGGGGGCACCTTGCCGTTAAGTATAAATCTTGGCAAAAAAAAAACCGGAATCACAGGCCAAAACCGAGATGTTTAGTATTCGCAGCACATCCACATCGATGGGATATTGGAAAGTGAACCTCAACCTTAACCTCAACCTCATGCTAAGGTTAAAGGTAAGACTCTATACGGGAAGGGGAACTATGGTCGTAACAATTTTTTATACCATTTTTAAGGGATTCTTTTTCAATTTATTATACATAGTTGCAGCCCCATCAATTCCACTTTATGAATTTATATGCAGCTCCGATAAAAAAAATGAAAGTTTAAATAAATTAAATTACCAACGAAGTGAAAATTGGACTCAAATTGAACTCGGGGATGCTCTAACTTTGGATAAGTGTGTGTGTGTGTACATACTTTGGTAATTGAATTTGTAAAAAGATATCTTCATTTGAAATATATTTATTTTTATAGTTTTTATTCATAAGGAATTTTTGTTTTTATTTATTTATGTTCTTTTACTTGAAATTCTTACAAGCTTTTTAGTAGAATTGGAAAATGGTTTTAAGTAACTTTACTTTATAAAGGGAGCAGTTCAGAGAGTTGAAATTTCAAGTCAAAAACTTTAGCTGAGTTAATTATAAATAATATAATTTACTAAATATATGAAAGATATTCTTAAAGTCTTCTGAATGTATTTAAAATGTGTTTAAAAAAACTAACGATTGTCATTGTGTAGTGGTTTTGAAAAATTGATGGTAGATAATGGAATAATATATAGATAGATAGATAGATAGATATATAGATAGATAGATATAGAAATTAAACAATCAACCTACTGCATTAGCTAATATGCCCCACTCGAAATTAGGTATATTTAGATCGAAAACTCAGCTGGTTTGTAATTTTGTATAGAAGGGATTCTTAGCCCTTTTACACACTCGCAAATCACATTTACATTTTATTGGCACGTAGTTGTTATTGTTTTATCCACAGCTCAAAAATATGTATATGAGAATGTATTTGAGAATGCATGTGTTACATTTATGCATAGTTTATGGTTTATGGTCAAAGGGCAAGTGAGAAGTGAACCCTTGACACTGGACAGTGGTCGCAGCTGCTGGTTATCAAATCATCTTATTTATTGGCACAGCAATCGATATTCATAGTCGTAGATATAGTAGGATAGATTGTGAAAGATTCTTAAAGTAAATGTATTACCCTTACACATAGATTGCTTCTAAATTTCATGTCTTTTATAAATCTATTTTCATAGAAGTAAATGCAAAAGTATTGATTATAAAAGATCTCGGCAGTCAATGCACTTTGTACAATGTGTTATTAGTTGATTTTGATTTTTATTTATATAAGACTTTAATTGAAAGAAAATTAAGTTAATTAGCAAGCATTAAAGGTTGAGAGTTGGCAAATTATCAAGAGGTTGGGAAAGAATATGGCGGTAGCCAAAGGTAAAGAGTCATAGCTATATGTAGTTTGGAACATCCACAAATATCAACAAATTTTCCTACTCATAAATCTGTTCATAAAACTATCAATCAAAACTTTGCTTTCGGCATCAGAAAAGTTTAAGAAACACGCAAAATTCGTGAAAAAATTAATACATTTTATATATGTATATATATAACATACATAGTTCGTCTTACTGAGGTACAACTGTAGTTAGAGGGATCTGTTCAGTCTGCAGTTCAGTTTTTTTTTTAGTAATTTGAAATTTGCGTTGGCTTATCAAAATTTGTTGTGTGTTTACCGCTTCATTGCGATGTAGATGTAAGTAATAGAAACAATTTATTGTATGCCCCCCCCCCAACTCACCTACAGCCCCCTCTCCCATAGACGTCTGTGCAGCATCCCCTCCTCCACAATAGGCCTGTATTTTGGCTTAAATAAAAGTAAATTTGCATTGCCAAGAACCAGAAGACGTTTCCTTCTGGCCATAATGACGAGAAACGTCTACACAACTGGATGTTTGTCTTGCCAGTGTTCCTGGACGAGCGGGAGTTGTGGGTGGTGAGAGAGAGAGACGGGGGCGGGGGGGGGGGGCGGAAAGCTGGTTTTGTCCTTTCTAAACGTTCTATAATTTGCTTATTATGCGCTTCATGCTGCTCGCTTTTATGTTTTGCCACTTTTTCTTCTCGGCACCCAGAGCATAAAATACGCACCCTCTGCATACGCATTTCCCCCTTCCTTACCATTTTCTACTCCCCCCCAGCCGCAACAGGATGTTCAGGATATAGGCGGAAGTATTGCCCCCGTGGTCCTTTGCCACGTTCAATGGTTCATATTTTGTCATAATTTATGTCGCTTTGGGTGTTGTTGCTGATGTTTTTGGCCTTAACTTTGCCATTGGCTTCTGTTCCTTGCTGCTGGTGCCTGAAACTGAAACTGAAGCTGGAACTGGTCGATGTGGCATCGGTGGCATCCAGGACACCTTATTTTTTTTTTTGGCAGTGGTTGATTTGCTTGCAAATTTATTAAAAATCTTCTGGTTGCTTCATTTTATTACGACATATCCGTCAGAAGACACTGTCGAGGGATGCCAGCACGAGGGTTGCCACAACAGTAAGAGTAACAGTTGCAACTCAGTTGCAACAATTGTTTTTCACATTCTCTTTTGTATAGTTAAAGAAATTAATAAGGTATAGTGTAGCTAAAGGTGTTCTCAGCAGTAGTTCTAAGCTGTACTTGTAATTTTGTATATTTTAATCAATAAATAAATTATTCAAGTACTTGTATTATAGTAAAATATATTATTTTGTGTTTCTTACAGTTTATATTCAAATTATTTGATGACTGTCTAATTGTATACTTATTTTATTTAATATTTAAAGTTACTTTTGAAAGATGTCTTTTAAGCTAGTACCATGAACTATATGGCTATGGGTAAATAATAAGTTATGTTACTATCAACTTGTTTATGTAGATATAATGCAGTCAACTATAGATTTTCCTACGAATTAGATCTATTGAAAATTTCATTTTCAAGTTTCAATAAGTATGCTATACAATGTTTTTGTTGCTTATTCAGATAAGTATAAGTATCTATGTACTTGTAACTTATCAGTGGAAACAATTGAATAAATTCACATTTATGTAAAAACTAATAACATGTTTTACAGTTCTGTACTTCATATTCTGTGTAACTGATTTACAATAGATTGATTGATTGAATTTTAAGGAAATGATTTGGTTGCTAGGTAAACTAGGTAAAGAATTCGCAGAAGTTGTAAACTAGTTTTCCTATATTTTGATTCAAAAGTGATACCTAAATTTGCAAAGTGAAATGGAAAAGAGAACTCCCATATCAGATGGTCGGCTTTTCAACGCTCCTTTTGGCCGTTGCTAATTTTTCCGATTACATTTTAAAAATCAGCTATCATCTTAAAATTCCATAGCTTTGTGTTCTCACAGAAACTTGTCATACTCTCTAGAATTTTGATCATTTATTGTAAAAGTGATTAAAAGAATCAAGCTGACCGTTTCTAAAAGTCATGAAATGGAACGTGTTCCTTTCCATCGGTGAAAAACCGATGCATTCAAAAGTTTAAACTAAAATCGGAGCCAAACAACTTTTCGTTTATGTTATTGTTTATAGTTCAATATTTTTGAAAAAAGCTGGAATTGAGTTGACAACCCACGCGAAGCACAGCAATAACAACAGCAACAGCTCAGGTTAGGTTAGGTTTTGATGCCTGATGGTGCTGTTACCATTTACCGTTTTTATTTCCCGTTTCCGTTGCGCCATTCCCCCTTCTCAGTCGTTTACCCCCCGTCCTCGTGCTCGTCCTCGTCTAACTGATTTTAGCGCCCTTTGCGTGGTCGTCGCATTCGCATGTTACGCATTTCCTCATGGGATTCCGTGTGGCATCCATTGCTGTTCTTCCTGTTCTTTTGATATTGTAATGTGCATAATAGGATTTTTATGACACCTTTACTGTTGTGGCTGGCATTGCCACAGGCCCCTTTGCCACTTGCCATCAGATGGCTCCCATAGTATCTCTCTCTCTCCCTCTCTCTCTCTCTCTCTCTCTCTCTCGCACTTCGATGCCATCTCCATTGCCGTCTCCCATCGCTTGTCACCAAAAGTTGCAAATTTTATCGGCCGGATGTGTGCGTGGCATGCGGATTGTGTGGATTTGCATGAGATCATGAATTTCACACGATGGTAATGGCCACATTAGCATTGACTACACGCATTTATTGCCCAGTTTCCAGTTCAAAGTTCCCTTTCCCCTTTTTGAAATGGATAAAGGGGGGGTAAAGTGCATGTGCTAAATTTTTAATATGCAAATTTCGCTTTTTGGCGCCAGCACACCTTTAACATTTCATTTACACTTGTGCTGCATATTTTATTGTGTGCCACACCCCTGTCCATTATGTGTACTTGTAGTACAGTGTATTATTGCACACAAATTGCCAGTTACATATTAAGCTGAATATAACACACACACACACACACACACACACACACACACACACACACACATTATATTTCCCCTTCTCCATCTCGTGCCCTCTCCTCTTCATACATGAGACTCAAATGCCGTTTCATTCAGGCGACACATGATAAGGCTCCCTTAGGAAATTTCCTTGGGTACTTTAATAAACAATAAGATTTAATTTTCGCAACAATTTTGCTTGCTCATTTGCTATGCGTGCCCATAAACATACCAAAGATAAACATAAACATTGCCATAAACATAAATATAAATATAAATATCAAAGTTAAATAAGCAGATCAAGATTCAATTGCATACATGAAAATTCAACTATCTATCAGTTATTATTTCTATTAGATTTTCAGAGATTTGCTTTTCGTTAGTTAGTTAGTTTTGTAAATAGACCTAACTGGTTACTTAGTTGGTGTCCAGAAGCTATTATAGAAAACAAGGCTGAAACTTAGAAAGGAACCAAGTTAACTTATCGATTGATTAAGTTTACCATAGCATATGGTTTCTTAAGAGAAAATTCAGGCTGATAGACTATATATAAACTTGATAAGGAAGAGGATTGATTAATTTACTTTTGAGTTTTCTCAGTCTTTTCAAAAAGTTTTGATTTTTAAAAGGTCCCTAGAAGGCAGCGCCAGGATAAAGAGATATTATATTATAGACTTAGGACAGCTGATTTTATCAATCTATTTCTGAAATATCTTGAATTATAGACCATGCAATTTTTCCTTAGGGTTCGATAACTTGCTGTTTACATAGAGGGTACTTAAAGGGTAGGTTTATATTACACTAGGAAATGATATAGAGATGGTATGTTGAGTAAAATTGCTTTGTCAACAAGCGTTTTTCTTAAGTAACTTTTAAGGAAATTATCCTTTAACAAATTAATATTTAGATAAGTAAAATAATATACTGATAAATAAGTAGAAATGAATGACAAGCAATTTTAGAAATATCATAAACCTTTATGAAAAATATTATGATATAAGACTGAAATACTTATTGGGCAACTGTCAGATATGGTTGCATTCAAAATGCAGTCGAGAACAAATGAGAAAAATATAGTAAGCTTGTAGAATGTGTAATGATATGAAATACCTGTTGGCAATTCCTGAATTTTGCAGACAGTTTTTTTTTTTTATATTAATTTTAATTAGTTTTTGAGTAATTTTTAATCAAAGTGCGAGTGATTTTGTTGTTGTCTTTGTCGTTGCTGTTGTTGTTGTTGTTGTTGTTCTTGTTGACCTGGGATTGTGTAAATATTTTAGGCATAACAACACGTAGTTGAACTTTACGTAAATGCGGTTAACAATTCAAGAGGGTGAAATCAGTCCTCTGTAAATAATATCACGTCAACAGCAAAAACAAAATTGGGCTCACAACAAATTGTCGGGTGATAAATGGTCTTAACGGGATTTTATTTATTTATTTTGTTGTTTTTTCTCTCTTGTTATTGTTGTTGCTGCTGTTGTTGTTCAACTTTCTCTCTCTTACATTTGTTGTTTTGTTGGGTATTATGGTAAAGATATTTTGTACTACTCCCAAAGATACCGAAGCATTACTTAATTTTAGCATAAAAGTGTACATAATTTGACATTGACAATAGACAATAGACAATAGAAAGGAGACAAGAGACAGGAGACTAGAGACAAGAGACAGGAGACTAGAGACAAGAGACAGGAGACTAGAGACAAGAGAACATAGCCTAGGGTTGACCTGGGCTAAATGAAGAGTGGAGAACGGTAATTGGAATAGAAATGAAGCAATTGGAATGGGTAAGGACAACAACGTAATGGGAGCAGAAAACCGGGAGCCCCAAAATTGATTAATTGGTTTGTGAGCGTCTAATTAAATAAAGCGGTTCTCTCTCTCTCTCTCTCTCTCTCTCTCTTGAAGGGGGAGAGTTGGAAATTGGCACACCCGACAGGGAAGTCGAAGTGTTAGACCCACGTCAGCGTCACCATGTCAAGGGACGAAGGGGGGAAAACGCGAGGAATGAAGGTCCTGCTTTACTTTAAAAGACCGCATTTTTACTTTTTTTCTGTTCTGTTCTGTTCTGTTGTGTTGTGTTTTGTTTTTATTAATGTGACGGCTATTTGTTTCTAGTAAGCAATTACAAAGCAATTTTATAGCAATTACCTTCTTTACCAACAGCTTGGGACAAGGCTTTTTAATGCTGTTTAGGGCAAACCACACCCCCGTCCTCCCCCCCGTCACTGTCCTTCCCCTTCAGCTGGATTTGTAGCTGTATATCTGGATATCTGCTCGGAAATATTGCCCCGTTGAAATATGCAATTCACCCTCCATACACCACATCGTTGAAAGTAAAGCAATTTTATCCTGACTCTGGGACAGATGTGACCATGCCATGTGCTGTGAAATGTGATTTTTTCCTTTACTTTCGTTCCCATTTTTCTTCTTTTTTGCATTTTCCAGCGATTTTTATTACGTAATATTACAGATTAGTCACCTACTGTCAGCTATAATTAGCCTTGGTCCTTGACCACAAAATTGCTTCATTTTTATCCATCATTCTTCTGGTAGCAGCTACAGGTTTGATTATGTACTTCAAGCTAGATACATTTTTCATTTCTTGGAGATTTTTTTGAAAGGGGAAATTTGATGTCCTATAGAAGTGAACAATCTCAGTTACCATAGACTGGTAACAATATACATATAACTAGCGTGTTCCTTATACTATACACATGATTTATTTATTATGATGAAGTATACAACTATAATTACTTTATTTTCAGTTCGATTCATAATCAAATGTAGTACTCCCTCACTTCTCCCACTTCTTTGATAATAATATCAGCTTATTAGTAATAATATTGGTGACGTACTCAAAAAACAAAAATATGCGCAAGCTAACTTTGGCGCGGCAAAGCTTGGATACCTTGCAGTGCCCTGTGTAAGCCTTCAAATTTTTTTAATTTCGAACCGATCGTTCCTATGGCAGCTATATGATATGGTAGCCCGACTTACCAAATTTGGTCAGCCTGTTTAAAACTTAATCAAACACACAATGTGTATATTTGGGCGAAATATCTTGAGAAACAAAAAAGTTGTTCATACTAAATGTTTATTTCCAACCGATCGTTCCTATGGCAGCTATATGATATAGTTATCGGATCCGGCCGGTTCCGACATATGTACTGCGTTCAGCAATAAGACGGACCGTATCAAGTTTCATCGAGATAGCTTCAAAACTGAGAGACTAGTTTGCATAGAAACAGACGGACACAGGGACAGACGGACAGACAGACAGACGGACAGAATATATATACTTTATGGGGTCTGTGAGGCTTCCTTCAATGCGTTACACATTTCGTGACAAAATTATAATACCTCTGCAAGGGTATAAAAGGCAGGAAAATATGGAATTATCTTTAACAAAATAATTTTGGTATGGCTTTTATTTGCTTGCGATCCGTCCAGTTGGACTGTTCCTCCAGTTGATTAATCAAAAGGACGCGTTCGAATGCTGCTGAAGGTGACGGTTCAACTTGAATTGCAAATTGAAAGATCTAGCACAAATGTGACAATTGAACACATCCACATCCATATCCTTATCCACATCCATATCCCTATCCATATCCATATCCATATCCATATCCATATCCATATCCATATCCACATCCACATTAATTTCAGGCAACTTAGGCTCTGGCATCACTTGAGGAAAAGCTGGCGATGCTTTGTGCACCTGCAGGACATGTGCTTGCAACTGCTCGACATTTTTAACGTAACAAACGTCGCACAGTTTCAACGCGTGCTTTGATTTTAACTCGATGTTCGGTATAATATGCGCTCTCAACTGCTGGCGTTTTATATATTTGCCACAAGACTTGCACTTTGCCCATGCGTGCACCGCGAGTTTATGCTTTATAAGCGTGTCCTTGGAGTTGCAAATTAGTTTGCAGATAAGACACCTGACACGCTTGAGCCGAAACTTGTGCAATTTCTTATGAGAGCGCTAACATGATACGTGGACATTGACAAACTTCTTGCCACAAATATATCACATAGATATTGGTCCGTATACTTTTCCTGGGTGAGCGAAGGATGTCCGCATTTTGTACAGTAGACACCTGAATCCTGAACTGGTGGTGGTGGCAACGTGGTCAACTCTTCATCATCCTCTTTTTCTTGTGGTACTAGAACCTTGGCTTTGACTTCTGGAAAAGTTGCCTTCTCTAGCAGATCACGGACCACTTTAACAGCTGGGCTGGTATGGCGACTCTTGAGGTACTCGACCCGTGTGCTCCATCTTTATGGGCACATGTGGTGTATCGAAGGGCACACATACCCATCTACTGCGATCTTCTTCGCTACCATCTTCATCGTTTTGTTACAAGATTGACGAATCCACAGAATGTCTCCATTTTCAATTTCACAACATTTCAGATTAAGAACTGGTAGCAAATGATTATAATCCTTTTGCCAGATTTAAATTTCAATATGACAAGTTTTTTTTTGCGTCTATAGCTTGCTAAGGGACCGCCAACATGTTTTAAGTGCGATGTTAGCACAATATCGATAAGATTTTGGGTATTGAGATTTTTATAAGTAGCAAACAGCTGATTGTAAAAAAAACGCGATAGAACTTTTAAGAATCAAATACAAGTAATTTCTTTGCATAATACCATTTGGTTTGTAGCACAGCTGTAACTTAAATGGATCCAAGCAATCAGCTGACTATGGATGGAACACTTTTCGGATTTATTGGGTGGACTCTCACGCCACCGCAAAATCGCAGCTGGTGGAAATGCACTATTATGCTAGGTACACATTGCCCCACAGTTAATGGCACAGATTGTCAGGGATGCATCTGGGCATTATGTAATATCGGATATTCAAGTTTCGGAAGCTCGGATGCCCAGAGGCACCCCTGACACTCTGTGAATTTTAACACATTTCCGGTATAAATTTATGGATAACGACAAATTGTCAAACTAAAAAGTTTATTTTATTTTTCGACTGGATATACATATATCAAAATCACCTTACGAACACCTACATAAATTGTCTACACTTATCCAAGTGACTCGCAGTAATTTCTAATCAAAGAAAGTTATGTTTAAAAGTAATATTTTGTTTTCCTGTGCCACATTTCAATTTACTTTTTTGTTGTTGCTCCTTATTCAAATATTTTGTTAATGCACGATTTTGTGGCTTTTAGACGATCCCCAGTGCTGGACGTCATAAGCTTGATGGCAAGGAAGGAAGGTGAAAGCTATGGACAAAACTTGTTCTTTGATGCACCATTTACTGTTTTTCTTCTTCTTACATTCTAAAAAGACGAAAAAAAAGCAGCGTGGATTTGGGAAGGTGAACGGGGAGGGGAGTGTAGTAACTGACAACGGGGAAATGGTGTGCGACGGACATTAAGTAGTAGAATGTTGTCTTTATAACACTGTGAACACAAACAAAGAAAAGGTCACAGCATGCCTTCAGCACAACAACAACAACAACAACAACAACAACAACAACAACAACAACAACAAAAACAAGTCAAAGAAAACTTGACTCACCCCGCAGGAACAATTTTTCAATAAATTAGGTTTCTTTACAGATTCCGTCGTCGTCGTTCTTTTTCAGTATCCATTTAAGTCCTCGCGACGGCATGCGGCAAAAGCAATTCACCCCATATTTGTTTTGGCTTTTGTGTACGCAAACGAGGGCGAAACTTTTAGCGGCAACTCCCCCTCCATCTATTCATATTCCCCTCCCTCTTTGTCTCCACTCCATCTCGCTCTCCCACTCTTGCCGGGTCTAGGTCCAGGTCAAGTCCGAGGGCCGCAAGCTAAATATGCTTTTGCTTCTGCTGGAGTCGCTGATTTATGTTCTTTTTAATGTGGCCAAAGTAAATGTCATTTAATTACACCCGATTTAATGGAATTTTACGCATTATCGGTACATTTTTTTGGAAAAACTTCTCCACTTCCTTCTCCATCTCCATCTCCATCTCCTACTTTCTTTTCCGTCTAGCCTTTGGGCCTTTTAACAAGTCAACTCAGCGCCCATCTCTTCGCATTGTTTGTTCTTCTCGCGGGGAGAGGGAATCATAAGCCACAACCAGATGCGACAAACTACATCAAAGGAATTCTCTGCATTTTTAAGCAGAAAATACAAAAATAATATAAAAATATACCCCAAAGTTACAGATTTGATTATGCATAAGCTTAAAAAATAAAGTTGAAACTTTTTTTTTAATTTTATTTAATAATAAGTTAGTTTTACTATTTAGTTAAAATAACAGTTGTGAGTTTAGAAAAATTATCGATTAAATGGCAGACAGATTTAATTGTGGGGGTTCTCTTGGAAAATGACAACTTTTAATTCATTTAGTTAAATAACTGGGAAAATTATGTAATGCTAATCAAATTCAACATTTTACTTAATCACAATCATAATAATACCACTCTTCTCGCAATATGGTATTCCATAAAAAAAACAACTTAAAACAAAATTAATTTTAGTAGTAAAAATTATAAACTAAAACCTTGATTTTTAATAAAATTGTCTCAAACTAATCTAATATAATCGTTCATGGAATCTCACAAATTTTTTCAATTTGCTTTTCCACTTTAAGCAATTTCGTGCAATACTATCGATAGGATTTGACTGTATAGAAAAACAAGTTGGCAGTCCCTCAGTAAGCTACTGACGCCGAAATAAAAAATTTAAATCAGTCTGGGATTATAATCATTTGCTACCAGTTTTTAATCTGAAAAGTCGAGAAATTTAAAATGGATAAGAACCTTGTATATATGGGCAAATGTTAATGAAAACGGATACCCACAACCTGTGGATAAAGCCAAAGATGACAAGTCGTATTTAAAAGAAAAACTTAAATTCTTAAAAATTGTGAAAATTCTGATTGTGGTTTTGCTAAACAATATCCACGCACACTAAACAAATCGAATCGCGTGTCAAGTTTCACCCAAAAGGTTGAGATTAATTCTTGAGATTATTCTTGATGACAATTACTTATATACAACAATCGAAACGTTGTGATTTTACTTTCTCACCATAATATGGACAAATCAGATGTGAATAATTCGGAAGAGGACGACATCTAACCTTCAATTTTGAGGAAGAAGGAATTTCCCATCAACTTACCCATCAAATGATCAACTTGAGGAGCTTTCTTCAAATCTGTCATCCTGCTCATTGGCATCCTTGAAAACCGACTTCAAGCCCTAAAAGAAGTGGGAGAGTACTACATTTGATTATGAATCGAATAGAAAATGATGTAATTATAGTTGTATACTTCATCATAATAAAAATACCTTAAATTTTAATGTAAAGACTTTTAGAGCTGAGAACATTAAAAGTTAATACATTTAGATGTGTGGTATTTTAATGGAAATCATGTTCGAAAGTTTTAAAAATCAAAAAGCTTCCAGTTGACGAATGAATTATTAAAAGTAAACCAAGGACAACTATAGTATAGGGTATAGACTAGTCATTGCTCGCTTTGCGAACTGTTAGCATGTTACTTGACAACTTGACAAATTGTGAAAACATTATTCAAATTGACAGTGAAAATACTTGGGGTAGATTGGGAAAATGTATGAATGCCCTTGCACACCGTATGTTGATTTAAATGTGGATGCCACATAATGGAAGGAGAGAGTCTTTGAGTGGAATCAATATGCTATAAAGCTTGCCACATGTGGCATGCTACTTGGGTGGCAGCCACCAGTTAATCGTACTCAATTGCTTCAAAGTAACTTATACACGCTTTTCACGCACAAAACACGCCGAAAGCGAACCCACAACAATATTTGTCTTTTGACCCTATTATTTACTAAATTACCTTTTTCCTTTTGGCAAAAGAGCTTACCGAAAAGTCCTCACACACTCTCTTCTGTCCTCCTCTCCCCATAAACCCAGAGCAAACACCAGCTACCCCGCTTCCGCCCCCCTTCTCTCTCTATATCTTTCTCTTTCTGTATCCCTCTCTCATTGCCATTTCCGGGCCACATTGCCTCCATATGCGTATTGGAATTCCTCGAGGAAGTGAAATTAAGTAGGAGGAAAATAAAGGGGATTGGCTAGGCGGGGCGGGGGGTCGGGTGGGGGATAGACGGGAAGGGCTATCCACTCGTCAGCGTCTGCAGGTGAATTTATTTCTTTTGCTCGGGTTAATCCACTACAAAAACAAGTGAACTGAACAGCCCAAAACCTGAACTGAACTGAACTGAACTGACTTAGACAAAGACGATGACGATGACGACTACAAGGACGAGAATCCGAATGTGACTGAGAAATGAGAACAAGATGCTCAAGGACTCGTCTTTGACTGTTTTTGGTTTGGAATACCTACCGCCCGCCGCCCTCCATCGACAAACAGGACGAGGTAGTACAAGTATTTAGTATTAGCTGAACAAAAGTGAGCAGCCCCGAGGAGTTAAACGTGTGTGTACAAAGTGATTATCATTTCTTTAAGTGATTTCAACATTACCTTAAGGTATTTCGCCTTAATTGAAAACGTTTCCTTAAATGCCTTTTGCCTCTCTATGGTGGTTGTCTTTTGTGGTTGAATGCGCCAACACAAAACTTTCCTCCACCCACACACACACACACACACACTGTGATTAACTCTATAGAACATTTATTGTACAAATAAACTTACTCCCTGTCTCTGTCTCTGTCTCTGTCTCTGTCTCTTATTCTTGTTGTCTTTGTGAGGTGCTGTTTAGTTTTGGCCTAAACAGCACCTTGTTGTGTGTTCATAAACTCACAAGGACAATTTATTTGGCTACTGAGTTCATTTAAGGATTTTCGAGTTAAACAATATTCTTTTTTAATTGCTAGTAAGCTTTTAGAAAATATATTTTCCACAGTTTCCTAATTTTTTTATACTTCACATATTATTCTTTCTTTCTTTTTAATTGGTAGAAAGTCTTAGAAAATTGATTTTGATATGATTTGATAAGATTTATTGATTGATTGATAAGATACTTACGATTTATCATTTTAGAAAGTAATCTTTTTATAAGACTTTGAATTTCAATTGATTCTCTTACTTTAGCTAAGGTCTGAAAGATTTTCTATATAACTACGAGTAGTTTAAGCTCTTTATTTTAGGACATATTAACATTAAGTTTTCGATGATAAAAAGCTTATAAAATGATGTAAAGTTTTTGAAGGCTTTATTTGCATTCTAGTCTTTTAGTTCGATGCATTTAATTTAAAATTGAGTTTATACTATTAGAACATACTAATTTAATTTTAATTTTAATTTGGAACAAATTTTTTTATTCTCTATTTCTTGGACCTATTTCCTATATGATTTATGAACTTTATCAGATTGCATTCATATTTTTAAATTCATTAAATTTTGTTAAAAAATTTTGCACTTGTCGAGTCGTAGATTTATTTTTATTATTGTCCATTTTTCATCAATTCTTTTAGAGTTAATTGGTTTTCCAGTTGGAGAAAGGTTGAATTTCTTGAAATTTGTCAGAGAAATTTAAAAATGAAGTTGGAGAGAACTTTTTTGAAGCAATTTCGCTATACATTTCTAAGCTTCAGTCTCAGTCCTTTTAAATCTTGGTTCTAACCTCAGATTAGTTAATCCAATACATAATTTTCTCATGAGCTTTCCTTAGATGTTTCGACTCAATTCCATAAAGATTTTGTGAATTTGATTCTCATTTTAGATTTGATGGGTTTTCACATTTTTATACCCTGTTTTTTTGTTTTCTTCCTGTAGTTGGGTTACATTACATAATTATGCAAATATTTATGAGCATGTTGACCCTTTAGCGAGTGGGCCATAATTCCTTGACAACGGTTTGTGCATTCACATAAAACTTGATGGGCTATTTGGGGGGGGGGAAAGGTAAAGAGAAAGAGAAAGAGAAAGGGAAGAGGGGGAGCTGGCTGTGGGTCTTGCTTTGGGTCTATGCGTTTTAAACATTAATAGGTGCATAATTTAAAAAATAGCTAGAACAAATGAGAACGCTATGGGCTAACAACGGGTTAATTAATAATGCCCCAGCCTGAAAGCATAACCTGAACTTATTTGGGAATCCATTCAACAAATGGCAACTCTTTAAAAGGGTCTTTGTCTTTAAGTCCCAGCGCTGCCACCCTTTTTTTCTCTCGTCCGGAAAGTTTCTTTTTTTTTTATATTTTAATTATTATTACGGATAGTCCGAGTTGCAGCTTCAGCTTCAGCTTCAGCTACAGCTTTGGCTTTTGGATGAATCCAAATCTAACCGGGTAAACTTTCAAGTCCCGGCAATTACTATCTGCCTTCGTAATGAAGCAGTCGCCCAGAAGCAGTCCTTGTTACTGCACCAGGTCCAGATCCACAACCACCAACAAATACTCTACCCATCACGTGACTCCCGAATGTCGTCGTCGTCGTCATCGTCGTCATCCTCGTCGGCGGCGGGACTACCTCGAGGGGGGAAATGGGAATGGGAGGATTGCAGGCTCAGTCTGTCGTCAGGAGTTTGTCGTTTTTAATCTCCAGCAAGGGTAGCAGTCGGTTTTTTTCTTCTCATTTTTTGCTTTTTTTTGTATAGAGGGGGAGTAGTAGCGGGTGTTGGTCGGTGTCTGGGGGGGTGGTGGTGGAGGGTGCCAAAATGATTGCGAAATTGAATTTTCAATTTTATTTTTCCAAATGAAAAATTCAAAAGCAACAACTGCGCTCGACTCTCGCCGTAACCAACAAAATATTTATTGCATATAAACTTTTATTACGATTTGTGTTTATTTGTTCAACCTCTTTTCAATTAGAAGTCAACTCGGAAGAACCTCATAAAACAAAAGCCCAGCAAAAACAAAAACACACACAAAAGAACATCAAAATGAAAATAAAAATGTAACAAGTGAGAGCAGAAGAGCATTAACTAATGCACAATCATTGAAGCTCGGCAAATTTTTCGCATTCTCTGGAAAATATACGAATTTTTTGATTGGCATAGAATTTGAAAGGGAAACATTTTTATTAAGTGCACCACAAACTGAAGATGATGGTGGATGGGATGAAGATGTACATAGAAAATTGATAGAGTGATTAATTAATGGAATAAACAAAATATAGTTTTTAAATGTCGTTTTACAGAAATACTTATTTTTGTATTAAATATTTAGAGTCGAAGGTCTCAGCAGCCAGTACTCTACATTTAATTTAATAGTTGTAATTTAATATTATAAGTTAACTGTATATAAATCAATAAAATAAGTATTACATTTTTAGAAACAAAAGATATTTAGGTATATATTTTTCATTCACTTTCCTTTTACTGTATTGTAATGGAGAATATATTTATTTCTTTCTTTGTTTCCTTGTAGCTTAGGTTCCTTGGAACTCTTTATCTTACAATCCAATGGGTCCATCATTATAAAATTGTACAAAAAATGAGCACATTTCAAATGTGGAATCACTTATGAAGTAAAATAATGATAAAAAACGACTTTCCGCATAAAAATTGGATTTTTTTTTTTCGAAGTTAAGCTAAGCTTATAATAAAGATACTTAAAAATTTGAAAATATTGAATGTAGAATCAATAAATAGATCAAAACATGATCAAAATGATATTTCTCACAAAAATCGGTCTTGTTTTGACAAAGTTATGCAAGTTGAAAATCTGTTGTTATATTTTCAAATCGCAAACTCTTATAACTTTATCATCATCTCTCAAACGCTTACCATGTTAGTACATGGACACGCTAATTTTATTTAGCCATAAAAGTGGATGACCTGTAGCCCTGGTAAGTGTCCCACATTCGTGTTCTTTCCCCAACTCACTTCAGGTCAAACATCACGCAACAGCAACAACACCTAAATGATTGATGATTGTCATACACAGAGGCGTAGAGAGGATGACATTGAAAGCAAGTAATGGCCAGGAAGGTAGGGTGGAGAGGAGAGAAGAGAAGGGGAGAGGAGAGTTTTCAATTAATATTTTCACATGACAGTTGTTGGTTGCGTGATTTGCTTTGTTTCATCTTTGTTTGCATTACATATTAAGCCGGGGACAGTCTGTCATTTGTGCATAACTTAAATCCTGAGAGTTTCCACAAATCCACAAGAAAACTAATGGCTAAGTGACAGTAAACACACACACACACACACACACACATACAAACTGTACACATGCATGTGTGTGTTTGTGTGTGTATTTTTGGAGCAGACATGATGATGATTCGTTAAAATCTGAAACATTACCAATATCCGAGGCCTCAATGCACAAGTCACTCTCATTAATTAAACCAGACGCCAGTTTCGTAATTGCAGATTCAAATTTTTTTTGTTTCTTTTTGACATTTTGTTAACTCATCACAGATGGACACAGGCTTGTTGGGAATTTTGACGGTAAATATTATCAGCAAAACTTTAAAGAAAATGTTAGCCTTTAATGTTCTCAGCTCTATAAGCCTTTACCTTATAAATAAAGGTATTTTTATTATGATCAAGTATACAACTATAATTACATCATTTTCAGTTCAGATTCTTAAGTTCAAATATAGTACTCGCCCACTTCTTTGAGGGCTTGAAGTCGCTTTTCAAGGATGAAACGGAAGCTTCCGATACCAATGAGCAGGATGACAGATTTAAAGAAAGCTCCTCAAGTTGATCATTTGATGGGGAAGTTGATGGGGAACTTTCTTCTTCCTCAAAATTGAAGGTTAGATCCAGTTCATGTTTCGGCACATTCTGATCCTCTGTTGCCTTTAGTATTTTCGAATATTCGGCAAAGGTATCGTAGTGAATAAATATAGCGCAAGCTTACTTTGGCGCGCCAACGTTTGGATACCCTTGCAGTGCCCTGTGTAAGCCGACAGATTTTTTTCAAAATTTGTTAAATGTTGATTTTTAACCGATCGTTCCTATGGCAGCTATATAATATAGTAGTCCGGTTTAAACAAAATTTGATCAGCCTGTTTAAAACTTATTCAAACACACAATGTGTATATTTGGTTGCGATATCTTGAGAAACAAAAAAGTTTTTCATACTAAATGTTGTTTTCGAACCGATCGTTCCTATGGCAGCTATATGATATAGTAGTCCGATTTACACCAAATTTGGTCAGCCTATTTAAAACTTAATCAAACACACAATGTGTATATTTGGTTGCGATATCTTGAGAAACAAAAAAGTTTTTATAATACCCTCTGCAAGGGTATAAAAAGCATATTGGGATATTCTTGGGTCACTGGACAATGATATTTGCAACGGATGTCTTGCATCCAACGACGGGGTATCATTAGATCACTATTGTAATTTGGATGCTGTTTAAGCACATCTAAATCACCAGTGACAATCACTGCGCAGTAGAAGATGCCATCCTCTATCAACTGCTCGGCTCTTTATACCATTTGGTTTAAACACAGCTGTTATTGAAATGGACTTCTGCAGTGTCTGCTGCAATGAGTTTTAGGGTGCACTTGTCTATGTGCTAGGTAATTGCCATTGTATATCCATAAAATTAAACAAACATGATAATATGCTTCAAAGTTAATATTTATTTAAAATGGGATCGTTCGAGAGCCTAACAAATATCGGTAACTTCAGACTTTGGCTCTAAGAACCGTTGCACAATATAGTATGTAATATAGGAATGGGTGTGTTCACCAGAAATCATGCTCCCTGACCAAGTATCAGATTTATATTGTACTTGTGATACTTCCTGGTGAACAGAAGCGGTGCGATAATGTTTATATAAAACAGCTGATAATCCAATTATCGATATTAATATCATGGACATTTTATAATTATAAGATAATATAGCACTCCAATAATTGTGATTAAATTGATTTTGTTTCGTTTACAAATGATAATTACTAACTGATTAATTCATTTATTCTATGGAGGACCTCTTTAACCTATCCAGTAAAGAGAATATTAATTACGAAATGCTGAATTCTTGTTAAAATTTGTTGCAAATCGATAGAGATTTGAAAGGTCCTTTAAATTGAGTGAATGCGATTTATGAGAGATTGAGCTTCAAGCGATTTATGTGAAAGTCATTTGGCGGCAAATTCGGCCGCATCCACCGGATATTAAATTAAATGAGAATGAATTTTCGAAAGGAACAAAAAAAAAAAGAAGAGAAGAGAAGAGAAGAATCAGGAACTGTCTAAAACAATCAAACGTACTTGCTTGCTTCCGCTTAATTAATTTTAAACCCTAAATTCTGGCTGTGCCAACAGAGAGTTTTCCGCTGCGAGCCGAAAATGCCCCTGGGTCACATGCGAGTCATACGAGTGCACAGAGCCAGAAGAGGGAGAGAGATGAGAGAAAGAGAAGAGAGAAAGAGTGATGGGAGAGGAAGTGAAAATGAGAGAAGGAGTCACAAAAACGGGAGCCCTATGAAAATGTTGTTCCTGTTTGTCACTGAACACTCTGCACTTGGTATGAGTTTGGAATATATTGGTAACAGGCTTTTGGCCCGTTTCGGTTACGGTTTCTGTTTCTGTTTCTGTTTCTGTTTGGTTTCCCACTCCCTTCTCATTATGAACAAATTAAAATCTAATTGTAAAGACGACAACAATCCGGAAGGTCGGTGGTGAAGGGGATGCTGCCACAAATCAAGCAACAAAGAGCAAACTTATCCCCAGGTTGAACACCCTTCACTCCACTCCCCCAGAGAGTCCTCTCTACCAGTTACGGGTATTTGTAGCTGCCCCATGAAGCGAGAGAGAGCGAGAGAGAGAGAGAGAGAGAGAGTCCGTAGCAAAATGCCTATGCGGACATTCCTTTATGCAAATTAATTTCAATTGATTGCGTTTGAAACACTTTTTATTTTGACATTCCACTGACGCAAACACATTATCCATTATCCTTATATAAACAACAAGAACATTACATTGCTTTGATGTTATTCATGTGGACATTGTATGGCATAATATTGTTATTTTATTGTACAATGGATTGCACTTCAGGCTACTCGGACTATTTTTAGCTCTTTAGTGATATTTTTCGAATGTGGGTCTTTTCCTGATCTGATTCCATAGAAAGGTCAGTTTTGGGTTGGGGTTAAGTCTAAACAAATCGTATATTTGTTTAACAGAAAAGCTTAAGTTTGGTTCGCAGTCTCCGTTCTTCAACACTAAAATAATGTTCTAAAGATATCTAGCTTTTCGGAACTCGTATGTGTTATAGCTTATATCTTATATCCTACTTCCGATACTTTATTACTTATGTCTTATATAGCAAGTTTTGTTCTTATTTTGTTATAGTAAACCGCTTATATCTTATATTTTCAGTTTTATTTCTTTTGTCTCATTACTCATTTATTATTATTATTTTGACATTTGACATTATAAATATATATCTTTCTACTTACGTTAATCATATATAATATTCCCGTTTCCCTGAGTTTCTTTTTCTAGCAAATACACAAACCCAACGATCCGCTATACGCAAGCGCCATCTGTTGACAGTCAGCGTAAGTTGCCCGACTGTGTGATCTCTGATAGGAACAATCACAAATCCAATTGAAAACCTACTATCCAATTGGAATATTAATCAATATGTCATATAAAGACTTCTATGTACTTGAATTATCATTGAAATGATCCGTCAGAGTGTTATACGTAAATATGGTCACCCCAAGTATTTTTTCTCACTTCTGTTTAGTTTTTTGTATTTGGCAACGACTGCAACTCTTTTCAAATTGCGTCCTTTACACAGATTTGAATAAAGCGCTATTGAAAAGGGGTGTGGTCCTTACCCAGTCCACCCTTTTGCAAGGCTAATGAAAAATTTCATTAATAAAACCATCGGAAATGACGGGTTGATAATTTTGAATAGCTCATTTGAAGGTCCTTATAAAAAGGGGTGCAAATTCCCTGTGCCTTCCTTTCCCTTCAGAGCACTTTTTTTTTTTTTTAAAGCTGGAATAATAATTGTTGTTTAATCCAATAATGGATCAATGACAAGTTACTACACTAACTAAACAGATGAAATACTTTCTATATAAGTAAAGTTATAGAAGAGCAATATGTCTAATTAATTATGACGTATTCAAGCTTTATTATGAATAAATTGATGTACATTTGAAATTTACTTAATAATAATATATTTCGGGAAATTTCATTTACTTTATGTCGAAACTGGATAAAATTTAAGCTTGAACTAAAGTAAATTATTAAAGGTATGTATAGCTTTTAATATTGTTGTTTTACGAAAATCTTAAAAAGCTTTAAAAAGTTCGTCCTTGGCAAAGGGATCGAGGGGGATCACAAACTTAAAAAGAGTGAGATGTACAAAATATTTTTAAGAAAAAGTTGCTTAATGCAATATTGAACACATAGAATAATAAATATATTACAAATCTCAAGACTTATATATTATATAATTAATTCAGTATAATTAATTTTGGATGAGATCAAAGTTTGTACGCAAAAAGGTGTCAAACCATACCAAATACAACCCGAAGAAAGATAGAAGAAGAGCGAGAAAAGAGAGAGGGAGAGATGGGAAAAAGAGGGGCCCTTGATCGATCAAAAGTGCTAGGTCATTTTTAGTAGATTACTTGAATTTATCGAGCACGAAATGGTATTTCATTATGTTGATTGACGATGTACAATTTGGAAATGAAATTATGATTTATACGGTTTTCCTTCAAGTGTGAGGCACAACCAGAGAAGACACAATACACACACTGTAACTGTTGCAATGCATTAAAGATCTCTCTATGTGTGTGTGTGTGTGTGTGTGTTTGTGTGTGTGTAGTGTAGTGTGTGTAGTATAGTATTGACTGCCATTGATTAATCATTCCTGGCGCCGCAAACATCGATGAAAATAATGCTGGAAAGTGCAACTAGACACGCGTACTTGGAATAAATTCGGAAAACACAAAGCAAAGCCGCCGCAATAGAAAAACGCCCATAGGTAAGATGAAGAAAAGCCAAAAAAAAAATTGAGGAAAAAAAAACAGGATGAGAATAAACATAATTAACTGCTTATCGACGGGGTGCGAACATTCCGGCCGATTCATCTTGAGTCGAAAAATCATGCCAGATCACCCAATGTGGGCTCATTGGACCTTGGATTGGGAATACGACTTGTACTCGTATTGGGATTGGGATTTGGATTTGGATTTGTTCGGTTTTCGGGTTTTTGGTTTTTGGTTTTCGATGTTTTTGGATTTCGGATTTCGGACAGGTAAGAGGAGTTGTAGTAGTTGGGCTTGATGCAATGGTGCTATGATTTTGATTGATGATTAACGTATGTTCCTTTGGCATCTGACTAACGCACTCACCTGACTGACTGATGGACTGACAAACTGACGGACAGATGGACTGACAAACTGCCCAACAATTTGTTGCAACGACAGTTGCTTGATTTGCCGCTGTCCATCTATCTCTCAGTGTGTGTTTGTGCGTGTGTGTGTGTGTGTGTGTGTGTGTGTGTATGCCCTATGACCTATGCTCATTGTCACAAACAGTTAACAACTGACAAACTGCGTGGGCCGTGTGCGAAAAATGATGAGGCGGCGTTTACCAGTTGCCGGTTGCCAGTTACCAGTTGCCAGATTGCCAGGCAGATATAATCGGTAATTGGCTTTGGGTCTAGTAGTTTACTTGCCACGGCAGCAAACAAATTGAACCTGACAAAAACGAACAAAACAGCAGACAGGATATGATACACTGTCCGAAAAATTAATAGCAACAAAATAAAGAGAAATCAATTGTAAATGAAAAGTAAAAAATAGTAATTTGCAGCCTGTTACTAAAATAAAATAAAATTCGAATTTGCATATAAACTTTTGTGAAATAGAATTGAAAAACCTATTGTACACTGAGTGGTAAAATAAAGCAGACAAATCGAGGCAAGAAATTGCAAATTTATATGATTAAAATACTTAGGGAATGTTTTCTCGTTCGAAAATAAATATATACAATTAAAAAGTCGCACATTATTATATCTGCCACAGATAAAATAGAGATAACTCCAACCTTATTAATTTATATTCCGTCAACTAAGAGCAGATGACCATAAGTATTTTAATTAAAAAAAAAACAGTTAAGAAAAGTATCCTTAAACAATAATTACAATAAGAACAACAGTAAGTAAAAGTAAAGTAAAATCTAAAAGGGAAAAGAAGGAAAAGGAATTCAAAATGTTTTATCATGAGCAAGGAATCAATAAAAGTTTGCTGAACTGCAATTTTAGTAATGATTTGACATAAGAATTATATATAGCTATATCCCCAAATATACAAAGATGACACTATCTACCCAGCTCAACAATTTGATCAAATGCATATAAATAAAGTTAAAATAATATTTCTATTGTATGTTTTATATATTTAAGAAAAATATGAATTATGTTCTCTTGATTAGGTAATTGTCAAGAGGTCGATTTTTCAATGTTCAGTAAATATAATTTATGTAAGACTATATTTAAATTTAACATTAAAATCTGTACTATATACGTCAAAATAACTTTCAGTTAATTTTCAAAGACCTAAACTAGACATTAAGAAATAAGAAAATATGCTAATAAATAATATACTTATAACGCTTCTTGTTCACTGCGAAAACTATAGTTTATAAATCCAAAATCGAAATTTAGTGAAACTCACCTGTGCGCCAGATATCTACATTTGTTTTCTTGCAGTGTATCATTTCGGCCAGCAGAAGCTGTTGCTGTCCTTTGGGCATTTGGTCAGGATCGCGGCACACGGTATCGATCATGGACTTCAGATCACAGCCAGTGCTACATAGAAAGAGAGAGAGAGAGAGATTAATAAAGAGACGGAGAAAGAGAGAGAGAGAGAGAGAGAGTAATTACACACACTTGATGTGAATAGGATAATTAGTTGTGTTGTACCCTTTGTGCCTTTTGTAAGCCGCGTTTGCTACTGTAGTCCCTAGGTACTAGTCTAAGCAAAAGGGCCAACTCTCTTTTGCTCTTTCTCTCTGTCTACCTTTCTCTGTTTCGCTCTCTAGGGTAATGACTGCTCTTTTTGGCCCATTGCCATTTCGCTTCTCTTGGTGTATTTAACGCTTGCTGCTTTTGGCCTTTTGTTTTGCCTGCTGCGAACTGCGAACTGCGAGCATCGTTCATCGTTCACCTCTTACCGTTTGTCGCTTTTGTGTTTTGTGGTGATGTGCCGCCCGTACGGTACGACCAAATAAATTCAACTCAACACGGCTCAAAATCTACAGAATATACGGTTGCGGTGTTGCTTTGTTATTGAGGCGCATGGCGCTACGGCAGGCACAAAGACAATACGGTAAACTCGGCAGGATCAATTCAGCAGATCCTTCAGGCCTTTCAAAATATCCCTCGCTTGTACCTTTGTTCAACCTGCTTGACCTATTATTATAATTATTCATTCGCAACACTGTGCCATTGTGTCCACATTGTGTTCGACTGTTGTGTTTACCTTGATCTTAAGCATCCGTATCTAAAAAAAAAATCCGGCGTTAGCCTTTTTCCCATTCCTATTCCTATTCTCATTGCCAGTTCCCAGTTACCATTTCACCTTTCGCCATTTCACATTTCGACTGCTTTCCGACTGCTCAACTTCTACTTGACTAATCCGACGTTGATGGGATTAGCATTGTAAATTTCCATATTGTTTTATATTGTTCTCTTTTTGCTCTATTTATGCTATTTTGCATTTACCAAAATTATAATTGTCTTAGTTTAACATAGCATAGAATGGTTAATACTTGCTATACTTGGGTATTACAGAAACAAAATAAAAAAAACAATGAAATAGATTATTAGATTATTATTATAAAAGGAAAGGGAACCTATGCATTTTTTTAAGAAAAATATATTCTTATTGTTATATCTAGAGCTTTTACTTTTAATTAACTGCTACTGCTCAAATGAGTATACTTTTATCTGATTTGAGCACGTTCCACTTTTTGGTAAAAAGATTATGCCAATATCGAAAAGATTTTTCAACAATTTGGTCTCCACAATGTTTCTCTGTTTTATAAAAACAGTTAAGTTAAGATATATGCATATCAGGGGTGTTCTACATCTTTTAATCTTTTGACGACAATTGCTTTTGTAAACAACTGTTCCATTTGTTTATTTTGATTTTAATAAATTTCAAGTTTATTTAAAGGTTTGAGAAATTTTCTTTACATTTGAAAGCAATGGTTGCTTGTTAGAGGACACCAAAAATAGCTTTTAAGTTGCTTTTTAGGCAGCTATTGCTTTGTGGAACACCCCTATATATGTATATATTTTTATAATTTTTTCGAGTATAGCTCAGAAGTCTAATATCTTTAAAGCCATGTCAAGCAAGCATCTAAATTTGCAGGGTAAAAACAACCTTAGAAATCCACCTTAAATAAGAGCACGAATTCTATAGAAAGATCTAACTATTTTTGTACTTGTAGTCTGTATCTTATTGATGTGGCTACTCTGATTTAGGTTTAGTGGGGGGGGGGATTATCTAGCGGCTCTTATAAATGATGACGCAACTCGATGGCGTTATAATTAAGGTACACATCAATGAGAAGTACAGCGACTGTGGTTGTAGAGATGACGAGATCAGTGCCACCTGGCAGGCATTAGGCCAGTTCAAAACCGAAAACCGAAAAAAAATAAAACAAGAAGAAGAAGAAAAAACAGACCCAAAGACCAAAGAAAATAAAAAAAACACAAAGCGAGCACAATACATATAACTTCAGTTCTTCAATTAATCAAGTCGAAAACCAACGACAAACCCGCGACAAAAGAGATGAAAGCCCCAAAGAAATGATCATCATCAGCAGTAGGCGCTATGAAGATGCGATTTGAACAGAATGACATCTAATTATATACTTGGCCATACTAAGAGTACATGTGTTTCTTGGTAACGAATGTTTTAGTTCATTAAACCGACTTGGTTTCTTCTTTGTTTTGCAAGCAAATTATTTAAATTAATTATACTTATTATATAAAAGTTTTTCTTTAATTTCTAAAGTACAAAATATTTCAATTTAAAATTGTATATTTTGTTTAATAAATAATATTTAGCTGACTCGAGATTTATGTATATAAGTATAGAGTTTTGATAAATTCTTTCCGCTTATTTTAGACTGTAATTTGCCTACTCTGTAAGAAAATAATGAAATGTTTTACTTGGTTATATATATGTATATGATAATATAATATAATATAACATATATTTTTCAAACGGTTTCTATTTTTCCCTGCAATAGTTTTTAATAAATTTCTTTTTACCAATTTATGTAATCTGCTAACGTGTAATCTACAATTTATTTGTACTATTTTTTACTGTATTTACTTAAATGTTTTTTCAGACAACTCGACAATTCTGCCAGCTTCTATGTCAACTATTGACCTTATATTATTTACCCTGATTCTTATATCAATTTCATAATATTAGTTTATCACTTTCCAGTTCTTTACAGTTTATGCCACAATTGAAGCCACCTCGTAAGGGCATTAAAGTATCGCTAGTTGTGTAGACAGATATGTTAACTGTGAGGCCGTCATTATCAATGGGATCATCATGTTGGCATAAAGTGAAGCTCACGAACCGGCTGGTAACTAATGTGGACAATAAAAGGCCACAAGTCTCATATCATATCATATATGTTTATATATATATACATATAGATGGGTTTCTGGAACTCGTGTCAGTCTTTGGCCATAATTGGTTTAGAGCACGTACCTAAATATAAATACAAGTATGTGTATGTCTGTATGAGTTTTTGGGGGAAGACAAGAGAGCAACCGCTAATTGCAGGTTGAAACTGAATTGGAGCGTTCGTTGGGCTATAAAAGATTTTTACCATGCCGACACACGAAATGTCATTACAAAACTGTGGAGACCTTTTTTTCCGAAACGTCGCATCTTATTTTTATGGCTCTAGGCCCGGTAGATTCTGCTACCAATAATTGTCAGGCTGTGGCCAAGAAAGTTCAGTTCGACTTCCTCTCAACTTGGCTACCCTTTCTCTCTCTCTCAGTCTGTCTGTCTGCATTTTGAATAAAAACTGAGTAGTATTCATAGTATTCGTATGAGTACTTGCACTCGCACTCGCACTCGCACTCATTTCTATAAAAGATGCCGACAAAATTGCATCTGAAAGGTAAAAGCATGCAAATATTTGCCCAACTCGGCAAATCATGCACATAATTGGAATTCATATACACATCTGTATGTATGTGTATGTATATAAGCCTCTATATGTATATGTATGTATATAGGAAGTCTTTCCATTGTGCTGACCGACTACTGTGCATTGAGTTATATATGTATGTCTGTATATATGTATATACAAAAAAAAAAAAAAGAAAAAGAAAAACAATGGCACAACGAACGTCCCACACACTTTTCTTTATCCCATCTTTTTATTTAAAAGGTTGGGGGTGGCATGCAGCATGCATGCGGCATGTGGCACGTCCTTTTATGCCACACGACCAACAACAATTTGTATATATATGAGTATTTAATTAATCCGCAGTTGACTCACCAATGAACGTTGTTGTTCTTGTTGTTGTTGGGGGTGCCATTCACATTCACATTGAGCAGGATATGCCATCCTTTGAGTGCGTGTGTGTGAGTGTGTGAGTACCCGTGTGAGTGCCGAGACCGAGTTGCGAATGCAAAACGAGTTCAACGCATTCAAATTGACGCTTAACTTCTAGTGCCTGTCGAATAGTGCACACCCTTTATATCATTATATTTCATTACTGCCCATCAAATTAATTTGTATCACAAGAATGGCATTTTTAGACCCTGTACTTTAAAAAAATAACTATTAAGTTTGTGAAAAGAAAGTACAAAAAACTGCCCGTAAAGTTCACAGATTTTGGTTAGACTTTAGCAACCGAATCTGTCTAACTGACTGTATGAACACCTAAATCTGAAATACTATAAGGGCTAGAGACACTAAACTTGATAAGTAGATTCCTCAACAATACATGGAAATAAACAAATACATGGAATCTACAAAACTGTGTAATAAAATAATATATTATGATATTTGATCGATAGGAGATTAGACTCGGAATTTATTATATTTATAACATACAATTGTTTCTACCAATAAATGGGCTTTTCTTTAGTAAGTATGTATGTACAATGTACATCCTTTCCATATTTTGATTAACAGTTTTTATTTTCATGCAGTTTTTGTCTCTTTTTGAATATAATTTGAATATCCTCCATGGTCACATTAATTGAAATATAAGTTTAAATTCAAGCAACCTCATATCATTCCCCTCGACAGTGTTTATTTGTATGCCACATTCACACATACAGATGCAAATACATATTTCTATGGATGTATTCAGATATAATGAACCCAACCAGGAGGAGGGCGAAATTGGGAAAAAGAAAGCGAAAGAGAGAGAGAGAGAGAGAGACAGAGAGAGAGAGTTGCGAATATAAAGGAAGTATCCTTTAAATATGGAGGACATTTTGTTGACAGAGCACCCGGCACTCATAATAGTTTAAGGGTGCAATTTTTATAATCACTCGACGATCCTCATTGTCCTTGCTCCTTTCTCTCTCTTTCTATATCCCACTCTTCCTCTCTCTCTCTCTCTCCCTCTGTATTCGCATGTCACTGCCATTACTTATGATGGCGTTTGCCATACAATAGCCTCAACAATTCTAAATCAAATTTTCAATCCCTTATGAGCTGCGAGCAAATAAGGGGCATATAAATAAATATTTGCTTATTGGGTTATACTCGTCCTTGTTCCTCAATGCACAGGATGCAGCACAATCCTTACAGTTTTAAATGATTCCATTTCATTCAAGGATTATAAAGGATATGATATAAGAAGACATCAAACGGACTTATTGTATAATCTATTTTGTTTCAAAACGGAAAACTTTAGAAAAATATTTGTTTACAAAAGAACATCATATCAATAACTTCTAGATAAATAAAAAAATATAACCATAGTTTTTCAAAGTAGAAAGTACAAACTCTACATAGTTTCATAAAAAAAGGAGCTTAGATATTTTCTGAAAAGAAAATTCATATTTTAATTTTATTAAAAAATTGCTCACCAATATTTTGGCTTTAAAAAGTTGTCGTAATCCGAACTCGAATAACTAAACAAATTTTGTAATCTATTTAAATGAGTGATCTATATAGTAAGAACTTTAACTTGTAGATACAATCCTATTTTATAGCACATCAATTCCGTTCAGAAGTTAAATAAAAGTTAAACCATCTATAATTCGAACTTTGAAGGGATTCCATATATCCTCAACCCATTTGAACATCCCTTAGAATAGGGGGTGTGCACGCAGTGGGCGTAACTCCTATAAACAGCTGTACGAACAGTACAAATTTTAGGTTGTTATTCACATCCATTCACAAGCATTCATGATTATATTCGCATTTGAACAGGGAAAGGAACAAACCAATTTAGTATCGCTTACAATGGACGCTTTCGTGTCAAAAGCACATTTTTTTTTTGCCGTCTACTGTTAACAACACGCACACTTCCACACACACACACACACACATAAGAGCAAGTAACTGACACAAGTAATATACTTGTATTTAGTATAAAGCAGGGAAAACATTATAAAGCAAGAAGAGACTGCTACAAAATATGTTGTCTTCATTTTAATGGAAAAGCGACAGTTTGCTTTGTCATCTTGTTTGAGAGAAAACTTTGGGAATATCCTTAGATTTAAATCACTTTAATAATGTCAGCTATTAATAACATATTTACATATTATGTACTTGTGTCAATATGATTTATTTATTTACTTGTTTATTTATTATCTTATATCTTTCTAGTGCTACAAGCATTGAAATTGGTTAACACAATCCGTCTTAAATCATAGCAATTGTTTAATACAACTTGCTTCATTCTTTTTTAAGAATTATATTTTTTATATACATATGTAGTAATTTCGAAATAACCAGTTTCCACGTATCACGGAAAGTTCTTTAAAGTCGCTTTATAAATCGAATTTATCTTTAAAGAAGTGTGAAAACTGTTGAAATGTTTAAAATAATAATTCTATACTTTAATATAGTTATATAGCTAGAGCTATATATTCCTAGACTTTTTTTTCAATTTTAGTTTTATAGACTTAACTATCAATGTTAATAAATAAATAAATACAAACACTGATAGATCGTCAAGTAATAAAGTATTATTACCATTAATGGAAAGCGTCTCTAAAAATATGTTTCAGTTAATGAGATCTTCCTTTCCTATATTATACTATTTAAACTATTTTATAATATCCCACCATATTAATTTTTCATCATGAATACTACTGTGCTTTTATTTCATCTTTAAATTTCCCCTATAGAATATCAATAGTATAGAATTTGACATATTTTCATGTTATCATGGTTAGTTTACAGTTTAATTTAATGATCTAGTATTATTACTCATTTCACAAATTATTTGACACTAATTATTCCTGTTTAATTTAAAGTTTCTTTAGTTTCTTCTTCTTAAATCTTTACTTTTCACTTTCTCTCTCTCTGTCTGTATAAACTATGGATAAATTAGAAACTATGTCCTTTGTCTTTAAAAAAAAAAACAAAGATATGAAAACTTAAGCTAAACTCTTTCATTATAACATATTGAAGGATACGTATCAAAAACCATTTGACAAGATGCAATCGGGTGGTGAGTTCTCATTGGTTGTCAGGCTCTTAAGGCTACAAACAAATAAATACACTCACGTACATACATTTATACATACATACATATTGTATATGCTCATATGACATTTAAGGAATGGGGTTAAATTACAGTTAGTATAACGCCGGCAGTGGTTGCAGCCCCTGCGGCCATTGTATTCAACTCGTTCCCTTTCCCACTCCCATTTCCACACTGTTTTCCATACTCACTCCTATTTCTCTTACTTGTTTCAGCATTGATTCCGTTTGTGATTCAGATTCAGATTCAGATTCAAGAATTGGAATTGGAATTTGTCTAGAATGCTTCGTTGATCATTGAAATTGCAACTTATTGAGGCGACAATTGACGGACAACATGAGGCAATAATCAGGACAGGAGCAGAGACAATGCCACAATGCCACAATGCCACAACAATGTATGCTGCCTGCCTTTTGTTGCAGGTGCACAATGCCAATGTCTCTCTGTGTGTATTAGCCAAGCAGGGACAACTTTCCGGTCAAAAGCCTACACAGCGCGAAAATATTAAGTATCTTATACTTCCTACCTTATTAAAGTTTGATTATTAAAGTCCGTAATGGACTTTATTTTAGTTTTGAACTTTTTCCAAATTTAAAATGAATTAATAACTAACTTAAAATTGGTCATTACTTCTTAAATTGAATCAAGTTCAAAAAGAGAATTTACATATGTAAATAAGAACATAATGCTTAATCTATGCATATTGTAGACTTGAAACAAAATTGTCTCAATTCTAGTTATAAAGGAACAAATGTTTGTAATATAGAAAAAAATGAATAAAATCAAGAAAAATTGAATTTAAGTTTTAAAAAATGTTGATAGTTACACATTTATTGTTTAGTGAGAAATTGTTTTATGGACACTCACATAATTATTAATCATACTAATTTCTAGTAAATTGAGAGCTGTATAATTAACATCTTTTGAATAGCCCGAGCATCTAAAACTATGTTTTAGACATAAATTAAAATGTTATATTATTTATTGAATTGTCAATTTTTCGTAATCGTAATTCAGATTTGTATCTTTAAGTCGACGCTTAATAAATAAATTTATTAAGTAATTTTCGAACGACTTTTTATTTTCCGTGCAGCTCCATCTCCTGCCCCATGTGGCTGGCTGCCCCATGGACCGACCTTGCCACAGAGTCACTTAGTCAGTCAACTGTTTTGTGGTATTATTGCCGTTAATTTTGTTGTTGTTACAATTGTTGTTGTTGTTGTCATTGTTGTTGCCAGATTGCGTTGCGATTGTTTTCAAAAAAAAAGAAAAAAAAAATGAAATAAAGATGGTGTTGCACGATTGCCCGTCGAATGGTGACGGAAGTGACGCTGTGGCAGCCAGAGGCAGTTCCCGTCTTGTGTCCTTTCAGCCATTTCCCATTTCCCATCTCCTGTTTCCCGTCTCCGGCTCTGGCCAACAAAAGCCGTAAAAATTGCGGATTACAATCGCGGATTTCCATCGCACAATTGTTTATTATTGCTGCCCGCTTTTCCCCTTGGTGCGTTTTTCCCTGCTTTTGTTTTTTTCCTTTTGGGGCACTTAGGGCCCCCCTCCCTTCCTCTCGTCCCCCTGCTAACCACCAGCCACTTCAGTGACAAGGACACGACGTTTCATTTCTTACTCATCATTTTTTTTTCTGTGGGTTTTGCTCTGCTTCTTTTATATCTACTTGTTTTTGGTTTTTTATTTCTATTCCACACGAGAGAAAACATTTGTATTTGTGCGCGGCTTTTGCATACATCCCCCTAACCTCCTGTCACCACACCCCACTCACCTTATTTTAGTACTCCACACCAGTGTTGTCATCCTAAAAGCCACATTTAACATAAAAAAAAATCTGGAAAATCGGATGTTTTTTCCATGTTTTTTTTTTAAATTGTTTCATTGATTTTTTTAAATACTCGAAATTCTCTCAAAGTTCATCAAAAAATTGAGAAGTCAAACCAGTTATGATATTCAATAGATTGTTATGGAGCTTCCAGGGTTATCAGTAAAATTGTCTATAGATGCTGTGGCTATATGAAATCCTGAATTAACTTTGAAGTAACACAACTCTGTCAAAACTGCTCGCCACCGGTCTATAAACTTGTGGCTGCTTAGCCATTAAATGTTGTGCTCAAATTTTACCCTCTTAGCTCTTACCATTTCGGCTCCACGATGATCACAAAGTCAGTGAGGACACAGAATTTTGTGCATATGGGTTAATGATCAAATCATCATAATTAAATTCCCTACAGACGGTCCGTTTTTTGTGTGCCACTTTCTGAGCTACTGAAAATTCTGCCATTCACAAGCGAATATGCTTACACCAAAATCCCATAGTTTTTTGTTTTCACAGAATTTGGTAACACTCTGTAGAGTTTCATACAAAAATGTATGTATATATGTACATAGCTAGTAGGCGACGACTGACCGAAGCAAATAGCCAGTCAATAGAAAGTGTTCTATTTACAACGGACCGTCTGAAGCAGCTTTAACAATATTTAGATATTAAGCTCTTATTTATTTACAGTTTTTAAATAAAAGCCAGAATTGAACTTAAGAAAAGCCAGCTTTGACTGGAAAAAAAGCTGCTCTGGCAACACAGCTCCACACTGTCACTCACTTCCACACCTACTCCCACTCTTTCTTGCCCTCACTCTGCCGCATTCTCCCTTTCCCCACCACTGCTTAGTTGTTGCTGCCCTTTGCGCTTTATTTTGTCTTATTTGTGTTTGTTTTGCTCTTGTTGTTATTGTTTTTTTTTTTTTTTTATGTGTACGTTCCTTTTCCCCGAGATTCTCAAATTTGCTAATTTGTGAACTTTTGTGTTCGCATTACAATTCGTTCTGTTCAGTTCCGTTGTTCTGTCTACTGTCTTCTGTTTTCTTCAACTCAGTTCATTTCTGTTTCTGTTTCTGCTTCTGTTTCTGTTCTGCTTTCGTTGGCATTTTGATATTTGGCATTGGGAATTCAAGCGGACGCGGTGCTTTTTGCGTGGGTCGTCGTCTCCCAGAGATCCTTGCTGGATTGGCGCTTCTTTTTCTACACCCTGTAAACGGATTGAGAGGGGTATTTTCAACTACCACTCTATTCAGATAGGCCCTTTATTTGAAAGCTTGAACTATAGAGCTATATAGAGCTCTTCATATTTTTGGCTTTACCAACGATTATTTGAAATTTTAGTTGTATTATTGTAGTTTTGGAATATCTTGAACTCTTAAAAAAGCCACTTAATCATCAAATATGATGAAAATATGGTATATTGAATTCTATTCATTTTATCTAAGTTCCTTCTTTTTGCAAATTTAAGAACAATTTTACAATTTGTCGTAAACTTCATGAAAGTAAAAGTCAAATAAAAATGTAAAAGTCAGATAAAATCGCCTCTAAACCTTTAATCTCTATTATTTTAAGTTATTCTAATACCCTCTTTGTACTATAATGTTTCCCTATTATACATAAATCCTAAACTTTGTAGATTTCACACATTTTTTCATAATTTAACATTCTATTATTGTAAACTGTAAATTAAAATGAAAAATTTGTAAAAGATTTTCTTTGTAAATAAAAAGCACAGAACGCCACAAAATATAGTTTCATCGGACAGCCTTCATTTCAACCCATTACAGGGTATCGCTTAGTCAAGCTAAAACAATTAATACATTTGTATTTGTTTTTGTTTTTATTCTTCTCCCATGTTGTTTGTGTGTTATTCCAACCTGACGGCGTCCCTTATGCGCCTTGACTACATTAAGCTGCTCATTTTTTTTTCTTTCTTTTTCTTATTTATAGGAACAAGGGGGGAAAGAGGAAGGGGGTTCAAGGGTTTTAAGGGGAGTTTCAATTCAATTTAAGACGATAACAGCTTAATTTGTATTAATAAATACTTGTGCCATTTTCACAGCTACCTTGTCAGCATAATTTTGTTAATCATTGATATGCCTTCCCCTTCTCCACCTTAAGGCTTTATGCTGACTCTCAGTTAATCAATTACTTAATATACAATTACAGTTAGACACAGTTATTTGCATATCTGTAGATTTTACAGAAGAGTATGGAATAATTTTTAAATTGAATTCAGATTGATTTAATTGTTAGACTTGTAATTACCATAGTAATAAAATTAAAGTTCTGGAGTGAATCAAAATTACCTTTTGTATTTAGACATGTCTCGATTTTTATTTTCAACTAGAATTTCAACAGAGAGCATTTTTTAGATTTTATGATTTTCATTTGATTTTAAGCTTGAGCTCTTCCCTCAAATGTTAAGGTTTAAGTTGGTAAAGAGAAAATTGAAACAGTTCTTGTGTAATATGCTAATCTTAAATAGATTTCATATATTTGAATGTAAACAATTATTAATAACCAAAAATTAATTATTTTATTCTTTTTATGAGCGTTATTTAAAATCGAATCATAAGTTTCAACAGTTATTCAATTAATTTATAAGCTGTGCTGCAAATGAAATCCTATTTAATAAGTCTTAAAACTAAAGTTTACATTGTGCTGAAACTTTCACTTCTTAAACTTGATCTTCTTTGCTTAAATTCTCTATAAATTGAATGTTGTATGGAAGCTGCAAGTTGAGGAAGCTCAGTTTTATGGATTCTTTTAGTTATTTATAAACTTACACTTCCAACCTATGTATATTATTATATACTACAATTATAGTAATAGCATAACTAGTAATTGAACTCTGATGTTATTAAGAAAGTTTAAGGACGCAATTAAAACTATTTGCTATTTTTAAAAAGCTCATATTTAATTTTATAATGATTATTAAAATTAAAGTTCATTTTGTGTTGAAATTTAAACTTCTTTACTTAAATTCTCTATAAATTAAACCTTGCATGGATGCTGCAAGTTTAGGAAGCTCAGTTCTATGGATCTTTTAGTTATTTGTTTGCATACTTACATACCTGATATTGTCAATAAACTAATATGCCTGCATACCACAATTATAATGGCAAATACGTTTAATCGAACTTTGATATCATTAAGAAAGTTGAAGGACGCAATTAAAGCTTGTAGTTTGCTATTTTTCATAGTGTTCATTTTTTTAAACTTTCTTAAACGAAATAAAATCAATAAAATTGTATTTTCTTTAGAGAATTTACTTCATATCTTATTATAAACTCTTCATAAAATTTTAATAGAAATTTACATCTTTAAAAAATGACATTTTCTTAAGCAAGTTTTCTATAGCAAAGTTCTGCTGTAGTAGTAGGTTTCGCATTGCTCAGAAATGGGAACTGAAGTCGCGTATCCAATAAATTGGTAACAGAAATTAGGAAATGAGAATTAAGAAATGAGAACCTGACACAGGAAGTGGAAGTGAACAAGATGGAAGAGGCAATGGCAGAGGCAAAGGCAAACGCAAAGGCGAAGGAAGAGGCGTAATAGGTAAAAGCCAAAAGCAAAGAAGAAGTGCGCATTAATTAAAATGTGAAACCTAATAAATTTAAATTACAACTTTCAATAAAAACTTTTTAACGCCCGCCTTTTGGACGGTATCCATCCAAAAGTCTACTGCCAGATGCTTTTCCCAGTTTCAAGATGCTCAAAAAGGGAGCTGGAGCTGAAGGAGGCAAAAAACTTTCATGCGCTGAAATTATTTAATGAGCATGAAAATTGCGGGGCAGCAACAAAAATAATAATAAAAAAAGCGTACACACCAAAAAAAAAAACAACAACAACAACAACAAAAGCGCAGCATAATTTTTGTCTTTCAACCCCAAAAAATAAAAAGACAGAAGCAGAAGCAGAAAAGGGCTGAATAAAAACATAACGCGACAAATAGATAACCTCAGGTAAAAATTAATAAACATCCTTCCATCTTCCCACCAACGAACGTCGCGCCGCAGAAGGGAAAGAAAAACATTGCCCGGAGTCGTTCCGGGAAATAACAATTGCGGGCAATCCGTTGTTGTTGCTTGTAATCAAAAGCGTTTTCATTGTTTAACAATTAAATTGCTGGAAAAGGCATCATTAGCAATCGCAAGTTGAAAGTCACACACAGTTGCAAGACGCTGTGGCAAATCCTTGCCAGTATTGGAGTGTTCACTTAAAAGCCTTGAAGAAAGGCACCAAGAGCTAGTAGAACAAAGAAAAGTGGGCGAGAAAATTCCAAAAAGAGCGGGGACGAGGAGGAGGAGGAGGAAGAGGAGGAGGGAGCAAAGTAAATGAAAATATTGTTGGAATACCCCACGGTAATGGGTCGCCCCATTAATGGCATAACGGTACAGCCTCAAGACCCAGGGACAATACACACACACACACACACGCAGAGATACACATAGATATATACACAGAAGCTTGTTGCAACTTCTCGTTGTGGCACAAACAGAGCAAAGTTCACTTTCAGGCAGACAAACACACCAAGGCACAGACTGTGGCAGACAATCTAGACACAAGGCGGTCTGAAGGCGTTACGGTTTCTGCTGAGAGGGGAAGTGGGGATTGTGAGTTGGGGGCGGGGGGCGGGGGATGGGAAGTACGCATTAGGTGGAATCAATTTCAAGAAGGTGGAGAAATTATGAGGATGCTGCAGATACAATTTTGTGGCGCCTTCGCCCCCTCCCTCCCTTCCTTTTGCACAATTCGACCTTCTGGCTAAACTTTTGTGCAAACAGTTGTTTAAATATCCAGCAAACACGAAAGGGTTAAATTCATAATATGGCCAAATTAGATACAGCCTGTACCAAAAATTGAGGGACGGGGGTTGGATGGGGGCCAGTACGGTCATAGAATAACATAATAGAAAACAAGCCCTACCCTCTTTGTCCTTGTTATTCCTTCTTGTCGTTGTCCTCGCTTCATTCTCATTCCATACGCTAATGAATTCCCAGAAGGAAATTTTCATGAATTCGCTTACAAATTTTAATACTTTTTCTTGTCGCTACTCCCCTCCCCTCAACCAACCAGTCTATTTCTCTATGTCTTTTGGTCTCTCCTTCCGCTACTTTCTCATTTGAATTAGCTTATGTTTTGCGCTTCTAATGAAGACTCTGGCCAAGTCCCACTTCAGGTACTCCAAATGGAGTTCGCGTCTAGCGTCTAGCAAACTTCTTATATCATTGTCCATATAAGGCATTAACTTACGGTAGGTTTTTCAGTACAGATTTGTTCACCTTACCTTCAGATAATGAACTATAGTTAAGTTATGATAGTTTAAACTCTTAAGATTAAATAAGTAGAATGTAGAAATATTTAACTAACAATAAGAGATTCCAAGGATATTCATCTTGTGGATAATCTATTACAAAATTTTATACCATTGTCTCTATTATATTATTGTTCATATCAGATCTTAAGTTACGGTAGGTTTTTTAGTACTGAGTTCTTTTTAGTATGTCTTAAGATAATAAAGAATTATAGATGAGTTATGGAAGTGATAATAAAATAAATAGTTTAAATACTAAAGTTGCAAATTATTAGATTAATCTACTTGCAATTAATCTATGGAAAAATTATATACCATTGTCCTTAGTATATCATTGTCCTTTATGACTGAGTTCTTCACCTTTACCGGATAATGAACTATATTTGAGTTATGGTAGATTACACTCTAAAGACAAAATAAGTAGAATATGAATATAATTAACTAAAAGATTTCAAGCTTATTCATCTTGTAGTTAATGTTTTTAAAATTGTATATATCATTGTCCTTATCACATCTTAAATTACAGTAGGGTTTCCAAATTAAACTGCTCTTTAAAGTACAAAGCTCTTAGCTTTATCTTTGGCTAGCTAATGACAGTTTAAAGATTAAATAAGTGAAATCTTAAAATATACTTTACTAAGGGATTCCAAGATTATTCATCTTTTTGTTGGTCTATTATTAAAATTAATTCGACCCACTCATTGTGGTAATAATAATACAGAGATAACAAAAGGTTTTATTATTACAACTATAATTAAAAAAATACAATACTAATTTTTCTGTATTTCATATTATTTAAAAGCAACGTTTTTTCGAAGGATTTCTTGAGCAATCATTAGACTAATTGTTGTTTATAATAATTGAAGTATCTATAAAATCTATAATATTCTATGTATTATATATTAATATTAGAAGACACTATAGAAATATTTTCAAATTTCTAAAACTCCTTCTGAAATCTCAATCAAAACTCCATTTTCTGTGATGCTTATAATAATAATGACAACAGATTTTAATCCCTTGAAGTATATGCATGTGATTTGATAGACCCAGTAAACGTTATACATATACATTAACATGATTATAATGACACACACACACACGCACAGGGGCACATTAAGAGGCATATAAAATTGGGAGTTGACGACCACACATCAAGTCGTAATAATTATGCATTATTTTTGGGGTAGGTTTCTCCCTAGGGAAACTGAGAGAGAGAGAGAGAGAGAGAGAGAAAGACAGAGAGGAATAATTGCTCATAGGTCGGCACAAACTATTAAAGGACATTAAAGGTTGCACCCTCACCGTTTACACGTGTGTGTGTGTGTGTGTGTTTGTGTGAATGATGCGACTCTTAATAGAAAAAAATGAAAGGAATAAATCTGATGAATTGAAGATAGATCGCAGCAACTCTCATAAGTATATAGTATATAGTATGATGGAAAACAACTCTTAATGATGAAACAACCCCATTTTCATTATTTTCCATTGTTGGATCTGCATGTTGTTGTTGCTGTTCTTGTTGTCTATGCTACTATCAAGGGATTATTTGTGTGGTTTACAGTTTTTAATTATGCACCGCGACATGGATGCTACAGAGGCAGAGGCAGAGGCAGTGGCAGATGAGAGCTGCCACAAGATGAACAAGAGCAGGCTGTATTTTAAGGGGTGAACTGAAGTGGTGGCAACACACTCAACACAGTCTATATACTCACACACACACACACACACACACACACACATACAAAATGAAGGACGCTTTACTTTTCACAGGATTCCTAGGAAAATTTGCCAGGTTTGTGGTCGAGAGTCCAGGAGGAGCTTGCTGACATTTGCAGCACTTTTTGGCCTGAAAAACGGACTGTAGTACACTTGTTCTAACAGTAAAGTACAGTGAAAACTGCCTAAAAAGCTCCACACAAAAAAAATATACATTTGTTGAAATAGTTTCAAAAGCTTTAAAAACCAATTTAAAGCCAAGTTGCACTAAAATCCATTTGATTTAACTAAGACAGCATTTTAATCAAGCTCTACTGTATGTCTATACACATCTACCTCTATCTGCAACTCTATTTATAGTACATCTAGTAGAAGCTTATTCATTAGATGGAAGAGGAAACGCATTCAACAGACAGAGCTTTCACTTGGCAGTTGCAGCTGAAACATGACTACAAAGTACTTGCCACAAATTGCTGCATGGAATTAAGCATTCGCAAAACCTTTGCTTCTAGTTGTAAATTACCAAAAGTTAATCATAGCACATTAAGATTTGGGTCTCATTTATGGCAAATGCTTTCTACTTTCAATTGAATTAATGAAATTGAAAACTCTATTCTTCTTTTTGATTCTTTTGCCTTGCTGTACTTATCTAAAGCAAAATCTTCTTCTTGAATTAATTGTTCTCAAAAATGTTCATACAAATATATCGGATACTTAAAACATTTTTGCTATAGCTTCTTATCATATGATATTTCCACAAATATTTATTTAATAGTGCTAATATTAATAAAAATATTAATAATAATTATAATAATAATACTGCTCTAAACTTAAAATGTGTTTTTTATGTGTTCCTTTCTTTTACTAAATAATTCTACTTTAATTTTCATATATTGTAAGGACAATATTTGTAAAGGAAAGAAAAATAGAAATGGATTTTAGCTTTATTTGAAACGTTTGATTCCAAATCCAATCAATCAGATTAAGTTCCTATTTCAAAATAAATACGTGTTAGAATACAACATTTTTAAAATATATTTTCCAAAGTTTTAAATCAAATAAAAGTATAAAAATATTATATTTCAAATAGATGTAGAAATAGTAAAGAATACCTTCATAAAATGTTAAAAATTATACAGTTAAGATAAGATTTAAACTGACTTATATTTTATTTGGCGAGTGTTCGTCATGATTACCTTACTATGTATATATTTTCTATAAATCAAAAGCCTAACTAAAACTTATGATATTCGAAATAAAATCGAATAAAACTTGAAACAATTCAACAAAATATACCATTTTAAATGAAAATATTTTGTTTTTTTTTTAAACAAAAGTTCTGAAGACTATTTAACGTATTTTTTTTATAATTAAAACTGTTTTAAATGTTTGAAATGTGTTTTTAAACGATTCGAGTGCATTAATAGATATATGAATATGAATAACGAATAACGAATAACAAATATGATCGTTTTGTGACTGGGTGTGGTCGCCATTGGGCTTAGATGCGGCATCAATAGTTTTGTATAATAATATTTTTTTTTTTTATATTTTTGGAAACCGAAGATGAAGATCGAAAGTCGATAGAGCTCAAGGATTACGACTTGTACTCGTAACAATGCGCAATTACGCCATAATTACAACTGACAGGGCGAGGGTCGCGGGGATGTAAACCAGCGGACAATGGTAAATGCAACAACAGCAACATCAGCAGAAACAACAACAATGGGCAACAACAACAACAACAACAACAACATGTTTGCTGAAAAGGTATCTGTAACTGGGTCTTTGGATTATAGACTCAAACTCAAACTCGAGCTCATCTCATTGCATTGTGAGCCTTTCTCCCTCCTCCTCCTCCTCCATCCTCCTCTTCTTCTACTCATATTGGGATCAATGTGGCCGAATATTATGATTGCATATTTTCTGCAGATGTTGTGATCTATTGAAGAGATCAAGTCAGCTGAGAATGAACTAAATAATATGGGCCAAAGAATCTTAGATTCTATTTCCGCTGCGAAACAAACAAAACAATGCACAAACAACAATGATAATAATAAAAATAATAATAATAATTGCGTCCATTAGAAAACGCCCACCCACATAAATTGTAGTCCAAAACTCGAGAGATGGTAAATGGATCTCTTAGTTAAATGCATCAACGATTCCATTGATTATCCCCTATATAATGTCATAATTCAATTGCATTTGAGTAAGTAAACTAAACTCATTTCAAGCGGAATCTTCAAGTTATTGTTTTTTTTTTCTTCTTGGTGAAATATTAAACCAAGTTTGAACTCTAAATACTTTAGTTTAGTCTAAGCAAATGACAAAGTCTTCACTTTACACTCAAATCAAGCAATCAACTTACAAAAATAAAGTTTCATATATTTGTAAAAAACTTTTAATTTTTAATAGAAAGAAAGTTTATGTCTAGCATTTAATATTAAAATCTTAATCAAAGCACATAAATATTATTAAGGGAAACATTCAAATGAATTAAGCTGGGCTTTACTTTTTACAACCAATGGGATTAAGCACATAAATTTTGATTTTAGTACAAAAATTCACTTAAATCCTTTTTTTAAACGTTAAACGTTAAGATTCGACTTAAGTATTCACTTTTGTTACATGGATTTCTATGTAATCCTTTATTACATATATAATAAGTTATACTTGAAATATGTAGATTAAGAATTCTTTTATAATTATTTTCAAAATAGAGTAAGTTTAATGTTTAAGGTGGTAAGGTAAAGTAAATATTAGATTTACCTCGTAAACTTCCTTATGTCAAAAGATACAATTGTATTAAGAAATTTTGATTATTGTTTATTTCAGTATTTTTAAAGAAGAGAACCAGCGATATTTTTAAGTAATTTTTATTTGGAATATAAAATATATAAAATTGATAAAGTTTTCTTAAAATTTGTATCTTATATTATGCTTAGGTATCTCTTTGAAAGGGAAACTTAAAGTAAGTCTATTTTGCTTTATCAAATTGAAAATATTTAAAAAAAAAGTGTAATTTGAGGTTTTTGTTTCGAAAAAAATTACTTAATGAAATACGCTTGGAAGTAAGTTAAATTTGAGTTCATTATGATAATGTGCGACCATAAATAAATTGCTGAATGCATGTGAGTACTCGTAATGGTATGAATGCGAATGTGAATGTGAATACAGTGAGTACTGATACTGTTAAGTACCTGTACAATGCAACGCATAATCGTATCCTTTTTTTCTTCTTTTTCTTGTTGTTGTCTGCTGGCAGTTTTATTGTCCTTCGTCGGGTGCTCGTGCTTCTGCGTGTTTTATTTTTATTGAGCTTCCTTAATAGAGTTTTGCCCTCCTCCTCTCTACTCCTTCCATAACCTCTCAGTCTTAACCCTTTAACGGCGGCATCTTCATTGAACTAAACTTTGGTCGACTCTCACAATCCTGCAATGGGCTGCATCCGTTAGTCCCCTTACCTGGGACTTTGGAAACTGAAACTGGAACTGTGAAACAACTCCTCGAACTCTTGAACACTGGGTGTATTTGCCATACCATGGTTTTTTGTTTTTTTTTTTGGCATAGTATAATAAACATAGCTCGCAATTTTTATGACGTTGTCGGCCATTATGAAAACTCAGACGACATGTTAAAAACCCTTTTTCGAGCAAATTTTATCACCCGGTTAGCACAAAGTTCTCATGAAGCCATTGTAACCCTTTCACTTAATTATTGGGCACATTATGTGCCATATTCATGGCAACGAGAGATGCCAGACAAATAGACGGATCGACGGACAGACAGACACACAGACCGAATATTGGGCAATGTTTTGAAAGGGTGACGGGTGACGGGCGACGGGCAGAACAATGGAAACTATATACTATACCATATACATATACATATACATATACATATACATGTAGATGTAGATGTTGAGCTACCTGAGAGCACAAATTGTGCAATAACCGAACTCTTACCGAATGTGCCGCCTCCCTTTTCCATTCCCATTTCCCATTCCCCTTTTCTGGGCAGATTTCACGCATTCATTGAGAAATATTTGAAGGGCGCTGAGCGATAATTGCACCACCAAACCCAAGTGAATAGTATGAGTACCCATACTCACACTCACAACACACAAAACACTCATATATTCGCATTCACAGTGCGTGACCCAGCGACCAATGCAACCGAGTTTTTGGTTTATCGCTGGGCTCGTATTTCCATCCCACCCAACTGGGTCCAATGTCCGTGTAAACAAATCTCTACCATTTTGGATTATGTACCCCAGTTCCACACCCGCTCCCACTCCCACTCCCACTCTCAAACCCTATAAATCTCCTGACATTGATGCAGCAACTCTTCAAAATCATATTCATTTCCAGACCAACTAACGCAACTCTTTAACCAGCTGCCTTTAAGAGCTTCTTAATGCTATGGATATCAAATGTTAGATAAACTTACCCCTAACGAATCCATTTATAACCAATGCCATATTCATTCTATTGAATATTTATTCCCTCGATTCACTTACAGGGAGATGCATACCATTTTCCATGCCAATCTTTAAAGAAGAGAATAAAGTATATGTAATATCATTACTTAATGCTATCAATAATTATTAGGGGATAGTTGTGGATAGTAATTAAAAATATTTATTTTTGCCATGCTGAAGATTAAATACACTGTAGACTTTTAAAAACGTTTATTTATTTTGTTTTAATTTCATTTGGTTGAATTACAAAAAATATTCAATATAGTCAGGACATTTTTATGACATACATAGTTTTAAGTTTGAAATGCAATTTTAGGAATTGGTTCAAACAACAATGGCTTCCTTGAAATGTGGACATCTCTTCGGTGATTTCTGCATACGAAACTTCTTGGAAAGAAATCAATTCTATCCACATTGCAGAGCTTGCGCTTCACAAACAGATATATTGTATCTTTATGGTCTTCATTTGTAAAATTGAGAAAAAAAAAACAATGTGACCAATCACAAAAAAAAGGAATAAAAAACCAAACACACTTCAGAAGAAGAAACAAAAAAAAAACAGGAGAACCTTGTATTACTGTTAGACCACTGCCCCAAGGTCATTACAAGTCCACGTTCAGATCAGTTCCTCATCAGATTTCTAATCGTGAACATTTGTAAAATCATGGATAATTTGCCAGCGAATTCTGGACATTCAATATTGTGAGCATCATGGAACATTGCCAGATCGAATACTATTCTTCCGTGACAGTGTTGGCGAAGGACAACTATACCAGGTTATAGTATTAAGTTTGAAGTGTAATTTGAGTTTGTTTGAACAACAATGGTTTTCTTGAAATGTGGACATCTCTTCGGTGATTTCTGCATACGAAACTTCTTGGAAAGAAATCAATTCTGTCCACATTGCAGAGCTTACGCTTCACCAACAGATATTTTGTATCTTTATGGTCTTCATTTGTAAAATTGAGAAAAAAAAAAACAATGTGATCAGTCAAAAATGCACCTCTAATTACCAATATTCAGTGAGAAAAAAAAGCAGGAATAAAAAACCAAACAGACATTTTAATGCGGCACTAAGAATAGAGAACTACTCTGAATGCTACCCTTTCTCGATGCTCTAAGATTCACACAAGATGTACGCTCTATTCTAGGACGCAATACACGATATCAAAAAAAATTCAGCATCAGCAAAAGATAAAAACCAGGAACAAAAAAAATAACGAAATTAAAAGCCAAGAACAAATAATTTCAAGCTTACCAAAATTAATGGAATTATAAAAAAAATACAAAAAAAAAGAGAAGGATGAACAAAAGTTAAGACACATAAACAAAAAGAAAACAAAAACCGAAAATAAAAACCAGGAATAAAAAACCAAATAGATTTTGCAGAGCAGCCCAAAGAAATATCGCTACATAAACTTTTCAACAAAAAAATATGTACAAAAAATGTACAAAAAAAATAAATATAATTTAAAGTTACCAAAGAAAAAACAAAAAAATCGAAAAAAAAAAAAAAAATAGGAGACCCTTTCAGTTCGAGCTCCCGAACACAACTGAGATAGTCTGGCTAGCAGCTTTACTATGTAGGAAAACTTTGGAGAGGTTCAATGACAGCAAATTCAGAGGCGATATGATAAAATATTTTGAACAGTAACATTTAACATTTAACAGTAGTTTTATGAAGAAACCTTAAAATGGATAGTGCTGAAAAATGCAGTGCTGGTAAATGTGCAATCCTTGTGCAAGTGTTGGTTAGAGTACCAAACAAATAATTGTCATGCAACTGAAATATGCTTAGTACAAAAATTGAATAATTAATAGCCTAATTCCACTACAAAAAATTATGTATGTACATATGTACATATGTACATATTTTCCAAAAATGTACATAAATACTTTTTTGCCGGTTCCACTAGGAATGTATGTACATAAGTACTTGCCAAATTTTGACAGTTCTCTCTTAATCTATTTCAATTGTATCAGAAATTTTGTCTGAAATTGTAAAATTGTGTGAACATGCCCGAAAAACCAAAAGCTACAAATATTATAATACATGTTGGCCATGGTCAATGATCAGCACAAGAGCACGCTTCGTGCAATTGAGGAGTGCGAAGAGAGCATCGAGGAAATAGCTGCAGAATTTGATGCCGATGAGTTCTTAGCCATTGAAAAAATGGTAAAGAAAGTTCACAAGCCGCCATATCCTTGGACACTTGTAAGTACAACCATATAATTATTTCATAATAAGATTGGTAACATAGCTAAATAATGAATTGTAGCCAAGATATGGAACATTTTGGGAAAAGGATGTTCCTGTAAACTCCAGTGTGTTTTTTAAAGAGGCCTTACGTGTGGACAAAGCCAATCTTAATGTACTTGTGCAGCGTTTGCGGGGTCTGGCTAGAACAGCCGTTCAGTTGTACAAGCTCATTGCCATTTCAATTTACACACTTGGTTCATTGGTTATTACTCAACAATTGGTGCAATGTTTGGAGTTTCCTTTAATGGAGGGCAAAATCCTACATGAGGTGTCCTGAAACACCACAGATGTACTTTAAAGCAGGGAATGAAACCGTAACCGGAACCGGAACCGTTAACCGAAATTAACCGTTTCAAATGAAATACCGTAACCGTAACCGAAATAAATTATTTTTCAAGAACCGAAAACCGAAACGTTCGTACCGGTACGGTTTCGGTACATTTTAAAAAATTTGTCTGTTATTTTTTAACATGCTAAAATGCATGCATTTGTACGTTTATACATACACAAATATTTGTTGATAAAATTCGATTTTCTTTACTTTTAAATTTTTTTAAAAATTACTTTACTGTACCGGTATGGACCGAAACGAGAACCAGAACCGAAAGGACAACACCGAAATATAACCTTTTACCGAAATACTCGTTTCGGTACGTACCGGAACCGGAACCGTAACCGAAATTCGTTTCGGTTTCATTCCCTGCTTTAAAGAGAACTTAAAAAGAACACAGTTATAAACATTAATAAAAGTACATACTTGCTGTAGTGGAATTAGGCTATTACTCTTGCAGTTGTGTTTTCTGTTTCTCATTTGTTTGTCAATTTGAACTATTAATCTCTATACTTATTAACTCCTATCATTGCATTTGATAAAGTTACACAAGACTCTCTTTGATATCGTATATCAATGCTTATTTCTACAATCTCTGCATGTTTTTGAAGCAAAAGTTTTCCTTTTGCAATGATTACTGCCGATATCTTTATGACAGTAGTACGTTGAAATTTAAAGCGACTTTTTATTTCAGCACACAGTTATGAATATTTATGACCGTTTTAAAATAAAAATCAATGGAATATAACTAACTTATTATTTTACTAAAGCTAAAAACAGTTGGCATATCATTAAAGATATTTTTTTTTATTATTATAAGTAATTAAAATATATAAAATAATCTTTGGGCTCGTTTGTACTTCATTTCATTTTTCCTGATCGTTTTTATGATTACTTTCTTTTATTATATTATTATTTTTAAAAAAACTAAATAGATATCAATGTTGTAATATTTTGTTAGTGATTTTATTAATGATTTTTCTTATCCCATTTTAAATCGTTACATTTCTCATTATTTATTTAGTATAATATAAATTGATATTCATTTCAAGAGTAAAACAAGTCCTTTTTTTTAGTTTCAAAAATAAAAAAATATAGTCAAAAATTAACTAAATAATAGAATAATTTCAGTTTAAAGTGTGGGCGTGGTCAGGCGACTACATATTCTGAAACTGAGACAGATCTGAACAAAACATAAATGTAATTAAATGTGAGATGTTGTGACGCCTTTGTCTATGGCTAGTTGCTTGTTTCTGGGGTCTGAGCTGAGATAGATCTCAGATTTGAGGCCTAGACTTCCCATGGTCCGAGTTCAGGGCGAGGGCGGGAATGGGGTATGTATAGGTAAAAAAAAAGAGAATCCAACCTAATCGATGCGGACTACAGATTATTAATGGATTTTTAATATCATTTGTGTCGGCGTAAAGTGTATTTTTTTGAGAGACAGAGAGAGAGATAGAGAGAGAGAGAGAGAGGGGGAGAAAAACTGAAACGATTTATTGACACGAAGTCAAGTACAAGGCTTGAAATCGAAATCGAATCTGAGAGATGGAAGTTTGGTCACACTTCTTTCCATGGGAGAAAGAAATATATGGTCATACGAAAATCATAACAAAAATCATGCATGTTGTATCTGTATCTTTAGCTTGAGTTGTATCTGTATCTGTGCACTCCACAGGCCCTCAAAGGTCTCACTCTCCCTCTCTCTGTCTCTCTTTCTCACTTGACGCTGGGCCAAGTGTGAAAAATGATTGATCGATTTCGATTTCGATTCGTGCAACATTCACAAAGGGCGCCGTGCTGTTTATAAAGAACTTCGACATTAGCTCAGGGCCAAGAGGATGGAAAAGGGGAAGGCGAAGGGGAACGGGAACGGGAACGTGGAACGGGGCCAAAAGGACAGACGTCGGCGGCGACAGCAACGACAATCGGCATAATAAGATAGCAATTATTTATCTCAACTGAATAAAGGCCAATTTTTGATTAATGAAAGCAACAAAATCAGATGATGAAAAAAAAAAACACACACACACACACAGAAAAAACGACAACGACAACGACAACGCCACAAAATGAAGTGAAAGGAATTGAAACGAAAGTGTTGACTGGCAATAGAAGATATTTCCATTTGTCCCCCTAATAGTCACCTTTTACCTTACAATCCGTCTCGGATTTTGTTTTTTCTTTTCCTTTATGGTATTTATCATAACTATTCACTTGACGACCTTTTGATTGTCTTGTAAGTAATAGCAACAATAAAGAAAAAAGTCAAGTCAATCTCGCAGCCAAAGCGAATTTCATTTATCGCTTTTTTTTGGGTTAGGATTTGTTTTTTTTTTTTATTGTTTTCTTGGTCGTAGGAGATGGGTCAGATTTTGAGTCTAACATCTCGATAATTTACAAATGGATTACGCTTAAATGCAAAAGTTAACAGAGCATTAAAAACATTCGAAATTCGCATGTTTCGGCAGGTCTAGACACGACCAGACATGACTCTGCAGGCGGAACTGATACAATTTAATGCATGAATTGAAGTTTTTAGAATTATTTTTAGAATAATTGAATAATGTAGTAGTTTTCATTTTTTTGTATTAATTCACAATTACCAAAATTCTCAAAAGTTTCCTTATTTTTGAATACATTTCATTAAAAGATATTAAAGTTAACTAATAAAAAATAAATGGAAATTCAATAAATATGATTCTTAAAATTATATCACAAGTTATAGATTTTAGGATGTTTCATCTTTTGAATTATCAGAATGTTGTAGTTCTTATTTATACATTTTAATTTTTAGCTATTATTGAGAGATATTAAAAAGTCATTGATGGAAGCTCTCAGAATAATAATATATATCTACCGATAAAAGTAAGCTGACTTATTCGGTTATATTCTATTCATTTTAATGATTTGGTTGATTTCTATTTGCCACCTTGAAATCAACTCGTAAACAGCATCTTAAAATCCCATATTTATTTAAAAATAATAATTCATTAATATTCTGCCACATTAAATCGCAATAAATTAGGGAAATTGATATGAACTTTGCTGTCAATGGGAATTTACATTAATTTTGAAAGATTTTTGAATCATGTGTGAGTACATTTTCGAATAGCTTGTTTTTGTACACACAGTTGTGTTTTTATTTTCGTTAGAATGAAAATAATTTAAGTATATTAATGGATCTATAATGCATTATTTACACATAGATTGAACATAATTTATCCACAGTTGTGCGTAATAATAAAATTGAAAATTTTTGTGAGAGAAAATAGACGTTGAGCAGCATAAATCATGTATGTCTATGTCTCAACAGCTTATAAATATTTTGTCAAATTATATTAGGTAACTCTTGATTTTAAAATTTAAGGAATTTAATTTTTAGACATTGCTCTTAGAAATGTTAGATATATTGGAATACACTTTATAGGAATATTTCATGCGACATTGAGTAGTTAAAAGAGAGCGTTATTTAAAACTTTGATTCATCGAGTATGCTGACTCCACAAGAAATCTAAAAAGTCCTTTCTATTAAGGGGTTACTAAAAAAATAAGAAACTTCCCAGACTCAAATATTTCTAGAATTAGAATTGCCAAAAAATTTAAGGCTCCAACAATAAGTGAACTCATTTAATTCAATCCAAATTCCAACAAAAGATAAACAATTTTAAATCTTGAATGCATAAAAAAAGTCTTTTAATTTTTACATATTTTAAAGCAACAACTATCAATATTTCCGAATAAGAATTGCATCCAGAAATAGTTAAAAAATAAAAGTCAGAATACAATTAATTTCACACCTAAGTTGAGAATTTAATTGAAGCTAAAAAGTGTTTTTAAATGGAATATGCTTTAAGCGTTCTCATGTGCGTATTCTGCGAAAGTCCCTAAACTTTTCATGTTCAGCTGAAAATGGCTGAATACATGTGTGTGTATTGTATGCACTGAATCAGAAAAGTATTGACACACTTCTAATATATGTATTAATATTATAATATATTTTAAAGTAGCCAACTTAAAGAAAAAGTAAGAAAAGGAAACCTTTTATGGTAAAAAATAAAAGATTTTAATGTCAAACAAAAGTATTTACAAGGACTGTGGAATTCTAATGTTTATTGGCTCATTTCAGGAGGCTGCTAATTTCAAAGAGCAGTTGGAGAATATATGAAGTAATCCTTATTACTTTGTATATGCCAAGCTAATAAGATATAAAGATTTTATAATAAACACTAGTATACACCTCTAATATCTTAAATTCCTTTATAACATACATATGATTTTAAAGGAAACTTATATTTTAGTACTCTTTATATTTTAGTTTATTTTAAAGGGTAACTAAAATATTATAGGGATGTATTTGGGTTCACTGTTTAATACCTTCTACACTAGTTAGCTTGGCCAATCCTTTTTTGGTTCACTGTATGTATATGAAACTTTAGTTATGCTTATGTCGTTATCAAAAGGACAAGCGTTTAAATCGCCTTCAGACTATTGCAATCAAATATAATACATAAACGTACATATCTATTAAAGGTACATATATGTATAAATATATACTATACATATGTATGCTGTATTATATGATATACAGTGAAAGCTCCCTTAGCGGACACCTCTAATAGGCGGACACTCCCCTTGGGCGGACACTTTTTCGGGGACGTTGGTTTTGGTGGGGTTTTCAGACCAATTTTGCCTCTATTGAGCGGACACTCTCTTGAGCGGACGCGGACACTAAAAAAAGGACAAAAACGAACGAAAACCTCTCTTAACGGGACACGAATTTTTTAAAAACGTTCGCTGACGAGCTAGTTTTCTTATTAAAAATCAGAAGTTGGCGGCCAAATTTGACAATTGTTTTAATTGTTTTAAAAAAGCGGGTTTTGACAAATTTGGAGAAGGTATAGACGACTTTGAGCCTGAAGACGATTTGCATCTAGCCACTTTTTGCTCCATCTCTCAACTTCTAAAAACATATCAAATCGATATCAGCTTCGAACAATTTTTGTCAATTGATAACTTGATCGTTACTGAAAACGAATCAATAGATTTTGACATTAATTGCATTGAAACCCCAGGAGACCAGGATGATTCGGAATCCGACGAAGAGCCGGATTATGACCCTGATCAAATAGATTCGGATGATAAGGCGATGACCGCAATCATGAAATTAAAAAAATTCGCTCTAAACGATTATAAAGCGTTTGAATATATAAAACTTTTAGAAAGCCATTTGCAGTCCTGCATATTGGACAAAAAATTAAAGAGCGCTTGACAAACGAAAATAGATGACTTTTTTAAGACGCAATAGAATTAAGTGTAACAAATGCAATCGAAGCTAATTTTCCTTATTTTTAATTTTTTTCTTCTTATTTTTAATTTGTTTTCACTTTTTTATACTAAGCTTAACACATACTATGTACTTAGAAGGTACATTAACTGGAAGTTCATTTTGTATTATTTTGAAGTCATTATTATTTATTTTTATAAACGCTGAATGGAAGAAACCACTTGAATTCATAAAAAAAAAATATTCCTATAGGCGGACACTCCCCTTGAGCGGACACAAATTGGGCGACCATGAGTGTCCGCCCAAGAGAGGTTTCACTGTATACTATATACATAAGAAACGAAAAGAAATAAAAATGAAAGCAAATCAAACGAAGAAGAAGAGGGAAAACAAGAGGAGGAGGAGGAGGAGATGGTCGGGAGGTCTTTGTCACCAAAGAGCGGTGCTCAAATACTATTGGTGCAGGAGACAGGAAAAATCGCCCCCATGTTAAAGTGTCGTCGTTTCATGTGACACACACACACAGAGGACACACACTCATATATACACATATACCCATTTGTGGCGCAATCGCATAGCCAGTAAAGCAAAGTCAGTCGTCGTCGCTGTCGCTGTCGCCGTTAGCAGCAAACGAGAGGTGTGCTCACACACACATTCACATTGATAGAGACACACACACACACACACATACACACAGATGCATACAGGCAGACCATTCATTGGTGTTTACTAAAAAGAGACGGACACACACTCTCTCAGACTTTTCTGCCTCAGTCACAGTCACAGTCGCAGCCGCTGCTGACGTCGTCGCCTGTGTCCACTGTGCACAAGACATCAAATGACAAAAATTTTAAAAAGAACGAACGAAAAAAAAACTACATCAACAGCAACAACACGAAACGTGTGACGACGACGAGCGAAGGCGACAACAACAACAATAATGAGACGAAGACAAAACGACGGCAATTTCAAGTAAGCTACAACAAACACAGCACTGCTGCTGCTGCTATAGTCAACGTCGACAGAGAACGACAACGACAACAACGAATTGGCTTGGCCATTGCCATTTCATTCGTACAAATGATGGGGGCCAACTCGTTTAAGCTCTCTGTCACACGCGGACTGGCTAATGGAACGACACAAATACACACTCTCATACACACACACAGCCCCACAGGAGAGCGCAGCACACTGGCGCTCTTTTGGTTGGCGAGCACAAATGACAACTATGTGACGCTGTGGCCAGAGAGAGTAGTAGCAGCAGCAGCAGTGAGAGAGCGGCGGAAGAGTCAGCCCAAATGCAAAAGGTGCGTGAGCGGGCAGGTGTATGTGTGTGTGTGTGCTTGCTGCTGCTGCTCACTCGCTCTCGGTCAGCAAACAACAAATACGTCGCATGTCAACCACTTCGTCCACTTAGACGACAATGTGCAAGCAGGCCGGCAATAGCCCAAAAAATATACACACACATACTCGTTGTATATTTATTGCGCAGCTCTAGCATATACGATTTGATTGTGTCCCACGAATTTTTTTTTGCTCCCTACGTTGACCATGCGTATGCGTGTATGTGTATGTGTGTGTGCGTGAGACTGGCCAACGCCCCCGCCTCCCTTTAACTGCTTGCTCTTAAAATATTACTTTAAAAATATACGTATATTGCCATAAAGTGAATTTTTTTTTGTTGACTAGCTTTAAGCTAATATTTTAAGCTGTGACTTATTGAAAATGCAATCAATATTAAATACTAACTCAAATCAGAACACACATATAGTTTAAAGAGAGTTTTATTTTCTCTTAAAACACTGCACTGCTTAACCGACGGCACAGCAAGTGCGATAGAGTGTTATAGCTGCCAGTAGCGCTAGCTCACTCGCACTTGCTATGAGTGGCACAGTGTGCGTGTGTATATGTGACACAATGTGACACAGCCTAAACAAAGTCACACACACACCTACAACTACAACACTACAACTGCAGGCCAATTCCAATAGCGCAAGCAACAGCGCTGCTCTCATACTCTTGCTCTCACACTAGTACACACAGAGAGAGCGGCATACAGAGAGAGAGCACACAGAGCGACATATACACACATTGCTCAGTCTCTCGTTGGCTGGCTGAGCTTCAGGTAGACAATTTTATTTTTGTGGGGCAGTTACGTTGAACTTGTCCGTTGCTGCGTGTCTGCTGCTCTTTGCTGCTGCTGCTGCCGTCGCTCTTTTACCGTCGCTGTCGCCGTCGCGAGAGCACAAAGTGTCACCCACCCCGCAGCAGAGAGTCATTGAGTGAGTGCGTGCGTGTGTGTTTTGTATCTGTGTTAGTGTTAGCATTGGTGTTGTTGATGCCCCGACGCTGTCTCTGCTCTTGTCGCTGCTGTCGCTGTCGCTCTGTCGCATTTTGTCGTCGTCGTCGTCGTTACATTTTTTCTGCTCGCAGCCGCACGACAATCAGTGTCACCCACGACTTTCGAAGGAGTGGATCTCTTCTGCTTCTGCTCTGCTTCTGTCGCAGTCACCGTCTCAGTCACAGTCACAGTCACTGTTACAAGAATAATAATACTAATAACTGTTACTGCTACTATTTTCGTCGTGTGTGTGTGTGAAATTTACAACGTTTGCCGTCGCGTTCGGTTTTAAAAACATTTATTAATTGCAATAAATCTAATAAAAACAAAACTACATAAATGATGTGCAACAAATTGAAATTTTTTTGGTGACAAAAACAAATAAGCAAGTTTCAAATAAAAACAAAAAACCAAGTTACAAAAACCTACAACAAAAACAACAAATTCACAGCAACTTTAAAAGGAACAAAACAAAATAAAGAAATTGTAAGTAAAGTTTTTGTTTTTTGAAAATTCCGACGGCTTTTTAAGCAAGTGTTAAAAACGTTTAAAGACAAAACAAAATAGAAAGCAAATGAAAAGAGGAGACAAAAAAAGGAAACAAAATAGAAACGAAAATTTGTATTTAATATTTTTGTCTCCTTTTGAAGTTTTTTTTTGGTAAATAAATGTGGAGATACAAATGGAAGACAGAAGAAGCAGATCATCATCATCATTGTCATTGCATTTATAGTCATTGTATTTTTGGCGACTGCTTTCGTCACTAGCCGTATACAATGATCATCATTATATACGTTCATTGCTCCTACGGTTGTTATTGCTGTTATTGTTAGTGTTGTTAGTGTTGCCTGTACTAACAGCAATAACCGACAAAAACAACAATAAACAGGAGTTGTTGTCGTTGTCGCCGTCAGCTCTTGGAATTTGTGACTTTCAACATGCCGATAATAAAAAAAAACATTCAACATTCGACGCTGGCCATCAAAATTTGTGATTGGTTTTTGTTGTTGTTGTTGGTGTTGTTGTTCCGTCTCTTAAGACATTTAAAGCGTTTGACAAAAATAATTACCCCATGTACACTTAATGTTGTTGCTATAGTTACTATCGTTTCTAATGAGTTGAACCATAAAAAAGTCGCGCTAACTCAGCAAAACAATGCAATAAATCACCTATCGAAGCATCACTGTACTTTAGTTTCCAACTTAAGATCACTCCACATGCATTTTTATTAATGTATTCTACGTCCTACAGACTTTTTCCCTGACTACACACTTAGAAAGTCATGTGTAGTACGCAGTCTTTGAGAATCTTTCTTTATTCTTGCAAATAAATGAATTCAAGATCAATAGAAATTCACTTTACAAATTAATCACTGATAGTTTCCTTTACCAATCAGCTGGGGAAAGTCATGTGTTTGGGATGTTTTTGGTCAGTTACAGAACATTTTGAAAAATATTCCATCAGACTAGCCACACTGTATTTTACAGCCACAAACTAATTGTGATCATATATTTAATGCTACTCTAATTCAACCTTATAATCAGCAGAAATGCAATTGTTTAAGTTTCCTCTGATATTTTTCTTCACCAGCCGCTGGAGAAATCATGAATTTTAATTATTTAATAGAACACTACTACCCTCATTCCTTATCCACATTATCTTAATTTAAACTTCAGTTCAGCTTAAATGCATTTTCTTAACTTTTCACCGAAAATTCGCCTTACAAACAACAGAAAAAAAAGGTCATGTGTTTAGGCAGTTTTTTTTTAGTTATAGCTAAATTTTGAGATTACAAATTGCTAGTTAGCATCTGTAAGTGTATGAGTGTGTGTGTGTGACATTGGCGAATGTGTGTTTATTCAGGAGAAGCATTTAAGATTGATTCCAGATGATAGCTATAGAGAGGGGCACCCAAAGTCAACGAACATGGTCAAGATGATGATGATGATGATGATGAAAATTGTGGCTAAGATCCCCATCGCGTTGCGTTAACAATTGTCCCCATCGTGGTCAACATGAAGACAAAGAAGAAGAAGCAGAAGAAACCCGCTAAAAGCCGCAGCACTTTTTGGCCATCAATTTCAGTCATTCACAATTACAGTAGCAACAACAACAGCAACAGCAACAACAACAAAGACAACAGCACCAGCAGCAACAACAACAACGAGAGTAACAACAACAATAAAAAGTCACTTGGACTAGCTGCCGATCACCGCATGTTGTCGTTGTTATTGTTGTTGCTGTTGTTGTGATTTTAATGGGGGCCCCCAGCAGCCAAAAAAAGCTGTAAAAAGATTTTGGCCAAGCAAATGAGGCAAATGAGATCCAAAAGGCGGCAGGCAAACACTTTTTGTTGTTGTCGTTGTTGTCTTTTATAACAACTCTCGAGGCAGTCGAATCCAGTCCAAGTCCAAGAGATAAATGTGACATGTAGATACGAGTTAAATCTCCTGTCTATTCTATACCATACATTGGGATGAAAACTATTTTCAAGTATTTCATTGTACTTTTGTATAATTCAATTCTATTTAATAATTGCATTTACAAATTAAGTTAAAGAGAGTTTAACTTTAACTAGTTGTGAATTATAACATCTAATTTCTTTTTTCACAAGAAATACCCAACAATGTCCCTAAGATTTTCTATTAAAATGTAAAGTTTTAGCTCAGCTTAAGTTATTTACACTTCCATTAATTAGTTTTGAAATTTAATTTTTGTTATCTCTGAATAATAATACAAATTAAATTTTCTAATTCAAATCGAAATTCGAAATTATTTGTTGTCAACTGCTCTTTTTCAATTTTATGGAAAAAGTGATAAAAAATAGCGATAAAAATGATCAAGTTATATTTTACTTCAAAAATAAAATTCTACAAATGACATTAGATATATTTTTTAATATGTTTGAGACCACTGTGCGTTCCGAGTGTCCCCGCAATTTAATTGCGCAGCAACAATTTTTTTGAAATCTTAAATTGGAATGGACGTTGACTGTCATATCGATGGGCGGTGTTGTAAACAGGGGTGGGTAACGGGGCAAACAGGGGCAAAGGGGGGGTTAAACGTTCATCGATGATAACGCAAAAGTCGCAAAAATTGCGCAACTTTTGCAGCTGTCTCCCCTCTTCCGACTTCTTCTCCTTCTTGAATCTCTTTCCCCTTCATTAGTTTCTGATTAGGATTTTTCCCCGTTTCTGTTTCTGTTTCTGTTTCTGTGTGTTGCCTTTAACCCCCCTTTACCACCCCTTAAGCACATGTGCTGCCCTCTCAATGTCTGATTGACCGACTGACTCGCTTTTTGATTGACATCTACGGCACTTTGGACCTTTCCAACTGCCAGTTGACAGTTGACACCACTGTCGTAAGTTGCCAACGCTTTTCTGAGGACAGGCTGTGGGGCAGTGTAATGCTGTGTGGGACAGTGTAATGCTGTGTGGTGCAGTGTATAATTGTGTGCAGTGGGTACGGGCTCGATTTTCTGGCTATTCAATTTGTATTTGCTGGACCGACGGCAAACAAAAACGCAGAATAGATACTTTTATAAATTTAAGATACTTTTTCTATGAGTGATACTTTTAAAATCATATGTACTTTCTCAATATTCACATACTTTAATATGCTACACTTTATTTTCTTTATACTTATGTATATCAATGATACATTTCTTTCTTAAAGATTCGTTTGTATCTCTACGATACATTCCATTCTCATATGTATTTGCTGTTTTATTTCAAAGATACTTTTCCATCTTACAGTTGGTTTTCTTTGACAATGATACATTTGTGTCTGAAAGATGCTTTTGTATTTTAAGGATCTTTTCTATCTAACAGATACTTTTCGTTTTGAAAAATAGTCTACTCTCAAAGACACTTTAATGTATCAAAGATACTTTTCGAGACTTTCAAAGATATTTTTCTATTCTATGTTTACTTTTATTAAGGTATTTGCTATTCAGAATTGTATTAAATGCATCTAGCAGATACTTTTTTATTTTTGATTTAATTTTAAAATTACTGGTTGTTTTTTTAAGCATTCCATTTTAAAACTACTGCTTTATATTCAAAATTGTATTTGTATCTTGTAGATACTTTAGTATCTCACACTTACCAATTCCTCTGACAATTTAGCTAATCAAGAATCGTTTCCCTCGTTTGTATCTTTTCAGAATTGACCACACAAAAAGAAAAGAAACCTCAACAGCAATATGGAGCACATTATGAATCCATTCATGCCATCTTATCTTTTGGGACACCCGCATCCACATTCACATCCGCATCCACATTCGCATCCACATTCGCTGTCGCCAGCGAGTTCGCCTGGGACAGCGGGAGCGAGTGGAACGATAAATGGAACTGGTTGCAGCGGCAACAACAATAACAACCACAACAACAACAGCAGCAGCAGCAGCAGCAATTCCAATGGAAATTCTAATGCAAATTCAAAGCCAAAACGTTGGGGGTCTCCGCCAATTAATTTGGCCGGACAATTTATCAATCCGGCGACGGGAAAAAAGCGTGTTCAATGCTCGATTTGTTTCAAGACGTTCTGCGATAAGGGCGCACTTAAGATACATTTCTCTGCGGTACATTTGCGGGAGATGCACAAGTGTACGGTCGATGGTTGCAACATGGTTTTTAGTTCACGCCGTTCCCGAAATCGTCATAGTGCAAATCCGAATCCCAAACTCCACTCGCCGCATATTCGCCGTAAGATTTCGCCTCACGATGGACGGACTGCTCAACAGTTTCCCGTTTTTCCGGCGGCTGCTGCTGCGGCAGCAGCTTTTCCGGGTCTTTTACCACCTCATCCACATCATCCACACCATCCACACCATCATTCGCATCATCCACATCATCCAAGTGTGGGCTACAATCCGGCAGCAGCTGCAGCTCATGCCATGTTCGCCGGCCAATCGGGATTACATAATCTGGGCCTACTCACGAGTCGAGCCCAACAGGAGCGCTTATTTGCGGATACGGATGTGGAGGGAGAAGGAGATGGAGAAGGCGATGTGGAAGGAGATGGAGATGATGATGGCGTCTATGTTTATGTGGATATGCATGCAAACAGCTCCAGTCCAGCTAGTCAGGACTGTCACAGCGATGCGGATGTTGATGATAATGAAGTGGATGCCGATCCGGATGCGGATGCAGATGCGGATGCTGAGCTTCACTGTAGTCTAAGTTTGGCCAGCAACAGTCTCACCAGCTGCGATGATGAGGAACGTACAGAGCAACCTCTAGACTTTTCATTACACAAACGTCGCGAACCAGAAACGGAACGAGAACGAGAGCTAGAGCCACGCATTAAGCGTTCGCCGAGTCCTTGTGGATTCTCCATGGAACGTTTGCTTGGAAAACGTCGTCGTCACAACAGCAATGCCTCCAGTTGCCAGGAATCTGTCAATCTGACAACAACATCCATCAAAATGGAACTGGATTTGGATAGTGGTGACAGTGGAGACAAGGATAATGAGCTGCAACCACATCATCATCATCATCATCATCATCATCAACAACATCAACAACATCAACATCCACATCCACATCCACATCATCATTTGCAGCTCGCACACGACCTGTCGACACCGCAAAACCGCGTCTCACCTTCCTCTACCTCGGCCACAGCCTCCTCAATGGCAACCACAACAACAACCGCAATGAGCCCTGGCACAGCCCCATCGTCGCCAGCACTGCTCTTTGGTCTCGATCTGGAGGAACAACATCATTTGCGGTTGTTGCAAACACAAATGTTTGCGGCCGCTGCGGCAGCTGCTGCACAATCCACATGCTCACCCACAGCTTCAGCTGCTGTTGCTGCAGTTGCTCCATGGAATCTGCTCTCCGAAGTCTATCGATCCATGCTCCTCAACAGTGGAAACCTTAAGGCGCCACCAACAACAACTACAACAACACAATCGGCACAATACAGTGAAATGCCACCCACAAATGCCGCCATTTCCGTTTAAAAAATATGTATATATATATATATATGTTGGGCAAATTCTCTCTACAAAATGCTCTTCTCGCTAAATTTCATTAAATTAGAAAAATTAACTCAAATATGATTTTGTTTTTTGGAAAAACGCCATGAAATGGCTGCTAGAAAAGCGAAGGAAAAAAGAAATGATAAATAAAGATAAAAGGAAAGAAAAATATATTGCAAGCTGATCTTGATGATTATAATTATTATTATTACTACACATTATTATAATGGAGCTGCTGTTCCGATTACTAGCTTTTCTACTCGTACTTGTGTTATATATATGCGATTTTTTTTTTTGATATACCTTTAATTAAACTAATATTATTCTAAACACATTTTTTTTTGAAAGGTAAATTTAATGCTAAGTTAATGCGACATCTAAGTGTATAGTATTCAATCCGTTCCTCAGTGCAAGCAGTTGCAAGCAGTGCGGCCCACAATGAGTGTGCATGTGTGTGTGTGTGTGTGTGTGTGTGTGTGAATGTTACCCACTGTCCCTATTTCCCCCAATTTCAATTGTGAGGCCCACTGTGCGGCGTACAACGAAGTATTCAGTTATTAGAAATGAGAAAACTAAAAAACTAAAATAATAATTAATTAATAAATAATTGATGCGAGAATAATAAAATAATTAATTAATATATTATGTAATGTTTAAGTGCAACAGCAATTTTTTTTCATAGCCAATAACTATTTGTATTTGTAACTAACTTTATATAAGTATAAACTATAACAACAAAATATATATAAAAAGAAAAAGAAAAGAACAAAAAAAAAACACATATCTCGCATGTTTTCCCTCCTTGTATGTACCCCTAATCCTTCTTGTTTCCTTCCCCCTATACTCCCTTTAGGCTTAAGATTCTAAGCAAATCTTGAAAATGGCCAAAAAAAAAAAAAGAAAACATAGACGTGTCTGTGCATGTTTAGTAGAAATGTTATTGCTCTCTCACTTTCATGAAGAAAAACGAAATTTGCTCCTTAAGAGATTTATTGTGTATTTAATAATGATTTCTCATTTCTCATTTAAACAATAAAAGAGAACATTGAAAACAATATATAAAATAAAATTGATAACTGACTTTTCATTTCTATACATTGGGAGAATCGTAGGGCATTTAATTTCAGAAGATTCAACTTGAAATTGTCGCAGTTTGGGGTATTTTTTTTGTGCTCTACAGAAATCGACTTGTCAAAATTGGACTTCGTTTGGGAATCCTTAAAAACTACGCTGTGGTGGAAATTACGTTAATACTAGTTTGCTTGCGTATCAACAAAAACAATTTCATAATGATCGAATAATAATTGTAATCAGTTGCCAGTCCCAAGGGTCAGCAGATTTCAAACTTGCATAACTTTGTCTAAACAAGACCGATTTTTAAGCGGAATGTCATTTTAGTCATGATTGATGATTGATTCTACATCTAAATATAGTTATTTAAAAAAATATATAATTTTAGATAAAAGTCCCCACATAAAGTTTTCTCAAAAAAAAAAAAAAATTTCGGAATATTATTTAGATCATATATTTATATTTCTACATTTAAAAATATTTGATTTAAAAAAATTCTTCGAAACATTTCTGAAACTGTATGTAGATAGAGATACCCTTGGATTTTTTAGAAAATAAATTTCTAATTTTTTAATCCAAAGTTTTTACTTTTAATGGTGCCCATATGTGTTTAAAAAATCGCTTTAATTTTGATTATTGACAATTTTGTCTTTTTTTTTTTTTTTGAAAATGGACAAATTCAATGCAGAATTTACCAAAAAATGTCACTTGTAAAATTGCTAGTCTCAATTTGGTTTTGAACCAGACCGATTTTTATGCAAAATTTCCTTCTGATCATGATTGGATCTATAAAATGATTGCATATTACGACAAAAGTTCCTTTTGAAAACTATACTATTTTTGACATTTTAGAAGTTTTGACATGATTTTCGAGTTGGTTTGGTTAATCTTTCAGTGTTTGTTTGAGTCGATTGGTGGCAACCACATCATCATCATCATCATCATTATCATTATTAACATTAAAATCAACATGGATAGGCAGCTGTGGCCACTTATGGATAGATTACAACCACACAGAGAGACTTAGACACTCATTAGACAGACAGACAGTCAGACAGGCACTCAAAAATGCTTATGAATAGAATAGAACATTTGCCGAATAAATTCATATTTGAAAATACATATGTACATACATATATGAGTGTATATTTTGAATAAGCCAGTACAAAAATCCCGAAATGAAGTTGCGTGAAAGCGAAACCGCAAAATTGACATGAATGCGTGAAGACTGTGAAAATGTCAAGTGGTTTAAGTAGGAGGGGAATGTGGGGAAGAAGACAGAGCAGGAGAAGGAGATGGTGAGGAGGACAGAGAGAGGGGAGACAAAGAGAGAGAGAGGGAGAGTAAAGGATATGGGATGGAGCGAAAGAGGCAGCGGCAATCCGTCAGACGAGACAGCTAAATGCTTGCCACATTATGAGATGATCCTTGGCAGCGTTGTCACTTGAGACACAGCACACACACACACACAGAGACACAACATACATGAAGAAACACACAGAGATACACACACACACACACACAGAGACAGAGAGACAGACAGAGCCAACCACAACAACGACATTGCCATGAAATGGCTGCTCTCATCTCTGGGGATCTATTTACTTTTAAGTTTTCTGAATTGGATGATGTCACGAGACTGTGTGGCAAGAAGGAGATATGTATGATACCATGGTGAAGGAGGACGAGGAAGAGGGGGGGGGGGGTGGCATGTGGCAAGTGGGTGACTTTGGTATTCAAGTGGCTGTGATGCGACGGAAGCCGGCGAAAAGGTTTCGCTTTATGAAATATTAGAAAAATTTACAAAGCGTTAAAAATTAACATTTCAAATGGGATTGCGATTGGGATTGAAATTTTTTTTCTTTACATCTCTTTTTCTTTTTTGGAATGTGTGCGTGTGTGTGTGTGTGTGTGTGGATCTTTTTGTTGTTGCTCAAGGGAGGATGCAAATGCGTTTATTTTTGGAGACAATTGAAAACCACTCGAGGGTTATTGAGATGTGACAGTCAAGTAGTCGGAGACTTTTTGGACGTGGACGTGGACGCAGATGGAGATGGAGATGGAGACTGAGGATGGAGCTGAAGAAGCTGGAAGAGATGCCAGCTGGATATGAGATGGAATTGTGGCACGTCGCAATGTTGCGCTGCGTCGAGTTAACTTGACATTTGAAATAGGATCAAAAACTGTTTTGCAATTTTCGCACACACACACACACACACAAAGTGAATTTATTGCGCCAACATCTATGGATACGGGCTATAAATATACACATGTTTAGATACAGATACAGCTAGAGAAAGAGATACAGATACACATACAGATACAGATACAGATACAGATACAGATACATTCAGTTTGCCAGATACAAAACAATGTCCAATGCCACACACAACAACCTACTATGCCTTTATTATATTGTGGCATATGACAACCGATTGACATTGCCACAAAATACTTGTTATAAATTCAAGAATGAGGGATCTGAAGAGGTAAGAGTAAGAAATCTATTGTAATATTCGCATTACATAATTTAACATAATTTAATGGTCAAGCGTAACTAAAAGAAAAGAAAGAAATTAATCAACAATAATTTTGCATAAGTAAAGAGAAAGAGAGAATGAGACAAGGAGGAGTATATTTTGATTTTCCACCCGTGTTCCATAAGTTATATTACAAGTTATGAAAAGCTGTGAGAATCAATCACTGAATATCAGTTGCAAATTACAATCTTCCATGCAAAATTAAAGCGTTAATTTTCCACCCAAGGGTGTAATTTTTCCAAAGACAATAAAATATTTGCTGATTAACTTTGAATTGTAGATCTTAGTCGGAAATTTTCAGATATCTCAAACTTAGCTAAACACTTTCACTTATCTTCTATTGCTCGCTCCCTTCTATTTTAACATCTCTGCTAGTTTCCCTTTCTTAATTTTACAACTTAAAAATCCTTAAAAAAAAGTATAACTTGTAATGTCTGTATATAATAAAAAAGGTTCGTCTTAAAAAATATTTCTTTTAAGGTTTTTTGGTATCTCCTAAAACTAACTTTTCGTCATATAGTAGAGAAAAAAAGATCTCAAATGCTATTAAATTTATGTCCATATCATATAGGTATAATCAGCTGAATATTCATGCAATCCAACTAAATAATAAGACTAGGCAAAATTACACCTCAAGTGTATTTCCATATAAAATGATTGATTTTGTAATTATGGCATTTGTCAACACTGTTAATAGCTTAGCAATTATCGATAAAAATCATTGTCATTAGCCTGATTTTAATGGAATTCACAGTAAGTACTCATTGTCAGATAATGTCTTTTATGAGGTCAGTCTGATAACTGATAAGCTTCTGTTTTTATTTGGGATTTTGAGAGATGCAGCATTTCTTGATTTTTCTATTTTTCAGAGTCTGTAATCATCATAAAATGCACTCAGATTTGGGTAATTGTAGATTCGAGCAATCAGAATAGAAGCGAAAAAAAAGACAAACAAAACAATATAGGAGACAAGAGAAACATGTAAAAAGAAGTAGATGTAGATGAAGAACAAACAGTAGAAAGACATGAGACAACTTCGATTCCAAGTAAGTAAATATACTTAATTTTAATGACATAGAAATTGCTGGTAAAGTGCTTGCTGATTGAATCTCGTTAGTTGCTCGTGTCGGAGGCTGGGAGAATACCAAGAAGCGGCCTCGGTTCTCTGTCGCAGTCGAAGTCGAAGTCGAAGTCACAGTCACCAGTTTTCCCCTTGCTAGTCCCCCTGTTACTAGTCACAGTACTTGGGCAATTAATTCGACATTTTAATTTACATTTCATGGGAACATGAAGCAGCCACAGGTGAGTGTAATTCTATGTGTGTGTGTGTGTGTGTGTGTGTGTGTGTGTGTGTGTTTGTATTTGGCTAGAAGTAAACGAACAACTTTTGGACAAGTGGAAAAGACGCTTAACTACGAGTATTAAGCCAAAGACATCGACATCGACATCGACATCGACATCAAGCATTGCCTCATTTAACATATCTGCATAAGCAATTGAACTTTTAATTTTAACGAATTATAATGGGTTAACTCCATAGATATTACCATATCAAGGTCATAAATCAACCATTCCATTATTAAACGCATTGTGTTGAGTTCTTTTGTCAAGAACTTGTGTATAACTCGACTTATTCTAGGTATATCTTATACATATTATTATTTGAAGGTCATTTAACTATATTTTCAAGTTATTTATTTAATTTTAGCTTCAACTAATTTCTACCAAGTTAAATTCGTTGTTTATTCATTCATTTATCACATCAAATATTATTGAGTTCATATTGAGTTTGTTTTCATGTAACTGGATTTAAAATCGAATTACGGAAATATTATCATGTCAGGACTCAAATTAAGACTTTAAATAAAATTGAAATTGATTAAGTTTAATCAAATTAAATAAATATTTAAAGCAAGTGAAAGATGCCAATTAAATATTTAGTGAAGCTTAATATTAAAAATTAAATTTTATTGAAAGAAACAAGTGGATACATATGGTAGTAAATATGATTAGTCCTGCCGCCCAGCCTGTAACAGTTAAAATTTACATATAGCTGGATATTTAAACCATTTAAAATTGAAGCTTAGAGTTGCCATATTATCGATATATTTATAATACGTAATCCTCTTGAATACTACTATGTGAAGGTCATATGGCAAGTATTTGAACAGAGTCCATCTATAGTTGAAATCATGTTAAATTTGTGTTTAGCTTTGAATATAATCGCAAGTACATTTGAATCCTTTTGCAAAGTTCAAATGAATTGATTTTCTAAGATCTACATACATATAGTATGCTTAAAGCTTTTGCTATTATTATAAGTATCTAGACACCATATTAACTACATTTATGAATAATTTCTGCAGAACTTTATTAGAGCTTTAAGCCTAAAATTAAGGTATTTTCGGAGTAGGTTGATCCACATCTTATAACAAATATGACCAAATTATAAAATTAAGCTTAGGTTACTTAATGCGTTTTAAAAGCTTAATTGAATTGGTATTCCAGCATAATACAGCTATTGTCAAAGTCTTTTTCAATTAATTGGTCAGCAGTTTTGGGGATGTGGTCATATATTGTGACACCTGCCACCTGTTGCAGTTTCGGAGCCTGCAGGTGATGGCATAATTGTTGTGTGATTAAACAATTGATTAAGTTTTAATAAATTTGTAAAATCAATATTAAAAATTAAGTGCAGTAATTACTTAAATGGCTATTTGCTTGCCAGCCAAAATAAATATTTTGCGAGCAACCAACCATTTAAACACGGTACGGTTTTCTGCACCTGCCCCTGCCCCCTGCTCCCTGCTCCATGCTACCCTTGCAACAATATTCCAGTGTGTTGTATGTTGTGTGTTGTTGCCACTGTTGCCACTGTTGCCTGCCCCATTCCTTGTTGCTCCTGCGTTGCCTGGCTGCGAAATGGCCGTGGGCGTGTGTGCATATGCATAAATGTGTGTGTGTGTGTGTAATCACACAACACACACACGTACAACACACTCGCAGAGTTTCGCACGGACAGCATAAATTTACCTGCTGCATTATATAAATATTTACGTAATATACGTAAAATGCGTAACGCCTGTTGTCAACAACATAATCAACAACAACACAAGCAACAACTGTGGTACAAACGCACAGCCAATGGGCACACGGACCAATCGGACAGCCAGTCAACCGGACAGCACATGAAGAGTGAGCAGAGAGAGGGAGAAAGAGTGAGAGAGGGACGCAGACACCTCAAACTGTTCCGTTTAACCAGCGACAGGTTGCAACAGCAACAGCAACAGCAAAAGCAACAGCAGCAATTGCTACTGTCTCTCTATAGGTGTTGTTGGTGCGACACCCAAACTACAGCAACAGCAACAACAACAACAACAGCAACATCTCTGTCTCCACCTGCAACACCCTCTTTCTCTCCCTCTTCAGCTCATCCTGCAGCTGCAACTTCATCCTTGTCCATGCATACGACATATAATACAAACGATTTGCATATTTTTTTTTATATACATATATATTTTTTTTCATCCTCATTTTTGTTGTCATTAATTAAATTACATTGCGCAAATTGCAGGCACACCGCAGTCTGCCTCATCTCCACCTCCTGCTCCTTCTTGCCCCATGTTGCATGCGTAAGGGTAACAAGAATAACAGTAGCCTTAACATACTCATTACTCATATACAAAACGCATCCTGAACCCAAACTCAATCCCAAAAAAACCCTTTTTCAGTTCCAGTCAAGTCCATGGCTCGCATGGCTTACTTATTGTTGGATCAGCTCTTAGCTCATCATTGAAAGCGTTATTAGGTTGTGACCATTTTGGGACCAGAGAGTTCAGAAAATAATCAGCTTGAAGTTCACAAAAAAAAGTCATCTACTTTATTATGCCACTTTATTTAAACAAGTATAATCAATAATTGTTAAATTCAAATGTGAGTGTGAAGAATTATATGTTTAAAATCATAATCACTGGTTTTTCTTTGTATTAAGTATGTTTTAACATTCTTAATGTTATTAAGTTTATTAAGGCTCTACTTACATGATCTTGATTTTCTTTGAAATCACTCTTTTCATTCTCTTTACAGTTGAAATTATGTAATGACTAAAGGTTCCAACTTAATGTAATTTTTTCCTACCTGTAATTAAAGAAATACACAACATTTAAAATGAGTTTTTCAAAAACCATTTAATTTTAAGAAATGTCTGAAAACATAACGTAAGAAACTTTAAAAATTCTTTAAATTTAAAAGAATCCAGAAAACGTTTTAATATAGTTAACAAGTTCCAAAAAGACTTGGCTATAAATATCAAAATGTTCAGTTAATTTTAAACTCCATTAAAATAAATTTTTCATTGATTTCAGCGTAATAATCATGTGACAATTAAGGTCAGGCAGATGCAAAATTTAAATAAATATCCTAAATTCATTTTATTATCATAAACTATAAAATATAATTCTTGTTATCAGGAGTAGGCAAAATGGAATGTATTGATGAATATCATCAAGATATTTTATTATAAAATAATTATTTAGCTCGAATCAATGCAATCTCAAAGTAATGTACATTCCTTCCTAGTATAATCCGTAACTTCTTTCTTTTTGGATTCTGTAACTTGAACAATTAGTTAGTTATTTCTTATGTAACCTATCGAATAGCACTAATTCATTGATGATTCCTAGAAATCGGTTCAAGGAGCAGCCGACAGTCGCTCAGTCTCGTTTCTCTTTCATAATTAGCAGTTCCATAAAACGAAACAAAAAACAATGCCCAAATATCGTAGTTATCGGTAGATGCTGATGTTGATATTGAGGCACTACCGACTGATCTTGCCCGATTCCCGGTCGGGGGTACCGACACAGCTACCGTAAATAAGTGGCTAAAACGCAGGTCAATGCAAACACAATCAAACAATAACAGGGAAGGGGTTCGACGTGTGACACAACATGGTAAAGGAATCGTATACAAACCGGTTAGAAAAAGAACTAGCAACATTTCAGGAAGCATTGTCAACAATACTGTGATCTAATGAAGAAACAAACAATTATACCCCTGCTTATACTTACAGTTACATAATGTGTATCTCAGGAGGTCTAAGATTCAAATGGGAAGTTGGTTAAATAAAAGACGACGGATTATGATAAAAGTAATAAAAACTATCATATTAATATCAATTAGAGAGTCAAAGCTAATGCTGATGCTAATAGCTGTTCTTATGCTAAGAATTTAATAATAAGTAAGTGCCATTGTTTGTACTAATACCAATAAAATTATATATACTTCTAATTCAAATTATAGATATAATGATAATTCGAATGCTTTTATTATTCCGAATGATAAAACCGAAAACGAAACTTATGTTAATGTCAATACTATTTCTTAAGTCATATTTAATGCTAATGCTAATGATAATGTTGAAAAAATTGGTAAGAGTTTATATAATAATGCGAACAATGCTTATGTCAATACTAATGCTTATAATTTTGCGAATGCAAAATGTCATATCGACATTATTATACACTCAGACCTAGAGTCAGCTAAAACTCGTAATTTAATTTGTATTAATGTTAATGCCAATGTCAATACTAATAATAATGCTTAAGTATATATTATAATGCTAATGATATTATTTATACCGATGTGTCTGTAATGTGACACTAATTTTGCTGTAAGTAATTAAATCTGTAAGATTTGTAAACCTTGACTTCTTAATGGTAAACCTAGGGTATGCCGATGTCTAAACCACCCGCATGTTAACTAATTTCCAAATATGGTCATATTCCACAGAGGTTTTATTATTCTAATGTCAGAGGGCTGATTTGGTATGTGACAGACGTCCATCAAACGATGCTAATCATAGAAGAAACTACAGAGCTATCGATGTTTACTAGCAAGAGACAGACAAAGAGTGAGACGGAGAGAGAGAGAGAGGGATATAGGGAGCTGCACCTCGTAAATAGAGAAGTAGGAAGAAGAGGAAACCGTGAAAGGGTAAATTGGGCGACATGTTGTGAAAACATGCTACCGAATTTGAGTTAACAAAACATGCGACACAACCAGAAAACAAAAATCTAACATCGAACCATCTTCTGTTTTTCATTTTCCCAATTTTCCAATTTTCCAATTTGTGTGATCTCTGCCTCCTGTTTGTGATGTTTGTGATATTTGCTGTGTGTTGTGTGTTGCGTGTGTGTAGAGTCCCAAGGTCGTGAGTGTTGTCGTTGTCGGCAATGTTGTTTAATCTGATATTATCCATAGGCCATATCCATATCGTTATCGCGACTCGCGGTGCAGTAGTCGTTGTTCTTTTTTCGGGGCCAAAGAAAAGGATCAATTTTCAAGAAAAACATCGGCCAAGTGCAATTAACACATCACATTTTCGAGCAGCAACAAAAATGTGTTAGAGAATTACTCTCTGTCTGTCTTGTAGGTTAGAGGATCTCTAACATTCTGTATGCTGTAAACAAAGTAAACACTTTGATAATGATAATGTGAATTGTGATCTGTGTCCGTGTCCGTGTCGTTTCTTTTTTTCTCTCTTCTCTTTTTCCTCTGTCTGGATTTTCCCAAAAAGTTGACGTGCGGCGCGGCACTTTAAGGATGTTTTCCATCTCTCTCTCTCTCTCTCGCTCTGTGTTGTATGTGTTGTATCAATATAAATAGAAGACAACTACTAAAAATTCGTGTCCCACAATATATCGTAGATAAGTGCTAATTGGGTTTGCCAGAACATAATGAAATGAAAACTGAAGTAAAGGAATGGAATGTGAATGTGAAAGAGAAGGAAAGGGAAGGAATGGAAAGGAAAGGAAAGTATATTTAAGTAAAGGGCTGCAGTCAGCTGGTAATAGACACCCTACCCAACTGGCTACCCCTACTATAACAATACAGCCACAAATGAACCCATCAAAGTGGTGCCTCTTGTTGGCCTCTGCCACTGCCACTTGCCACTTGCTACTAGCCACGACTGATTGGGAATTGGGGAGTCAGTTGGAGAGCCGCTTTGGCTGCCGCTTTTTTTGCTATATTTTTTTGTTTTTTGTTTTTTGTTTTCTGTTAAAGCTCAAGTTTTGTTTTTTTCCTGTTAGCGGCCACTTTATGCACTTTACTCGCTGCAGGCCAACAATATTAGTTTTTTTTTCTCTCATTTCTTTCGGTTGTCGACTTTTTTGCAATTCAATTGAAATTGAATGCCATGAATATTGAAGGCAAATCGACAACGACGAATCGTCGAATGGTCAGTCGAGTGTGCTTCTTTTTCTGCCGTTTTTAACAAACATAAAATCAATTACACAAGCTTCATTAAGCTTACCCCAGGTGCATGTGTGTGTGAGTAAGTGTGTAGGTGTGTAGGTGTGTGTGTGGTTGACTGACTGTACAGGTCGATAAGAGGTCGCTGGGAAATGGGAAATACGAGCAATAAACGGCGCATGATGAAAATGCCTCAGGTCCTGCCACAATCCAACCATAAGCAACACGAAAACCAAACGAATACAAGTACGAATTGCGAGTACACTCACTCACAAACTGATTCAAACTTCAACTCACAACTCACAACTTGAACTTTGACTTTGTCTCAGCTGATTGGTCTGCCCGAGGCTCTATTTTCCTAGGGAATGGGATGCTTTGCGGGTCCTTTGGCATATGTCAACGACAAGGCGACCATCAGCTAAATAATTGAAGTTGTACATCCCAACCTCTTTCTCACTCTCTCTCACTGTCTCTCTCTCTGCCCACACTGCTCTTCTCACATCTCCATTTCCATCCGGTAGCGGCCTTAATTTAACCTAAGTGATTGATGTCAGTTGCAAACTTTGATGTGTTTTGGTGGAGCAAAAGGAGCTGCAACTGCTTGTATATAACATACATACGTATATACATATGTATATTAGTTCACATATCATTCATTAAATTCCTGCGAGATTTATGCTAATTTCCACAGCCGTAAATAAATGGCAAGTGGGCAGAAAAGTTAAAACTTTAGTGCTGAAAATAAAGCTAACCTACATATTTATTTAGTACATTTTGTTGACTGCTTAATAAATACTTGAAATGTGAAGTTTAACTGAATGCAGACTAGCTCGAATGTTTGCTGATATTTGTTTTTAGACCCAGTACTTTAAAAAAGTACAAATGGGTCTATTAAGTTTGTCCAAAAAAATGAAATGTGCGTAACAGGCAGAAGGAGGCGTGACAGACCCCATAAAGTATATATATGCTTGATCAGCATCAACAGCCGAGTCGATATAGCCATGTCCCTCTGCCCGTCTGTCTGTCCGTCTGTCCCTTTTTGTGTCTAGATCTAAGAGACTATAAGAGCTAGAGACCCCAAATTTGGCATGTAGGTTCATCTATATCTCCCATTGATCGAGTAGAAATTGAAAAAAAAATTTTAAAGACGAATAACAATAGAACCTTAAAAACTAGCGCCCTCAATTTTTGGTATATATAATATTCACTATAGTCCAAACCTGTCCTGAAAATTTCATTCCAATCGGTTGATAAAAGCGGAAGTAATTCAACTAACAATGTTACAGGCAAAAGGAAGAAGAAGAGACGCTAGCGACCTCTATGTTTATTAAGTGGCGCCATCTATTGAATGGGACGCAACATTGAAGAACAATCAATAGTGAACGCTTTGCACTCAAAAAGTACTGGGTCTCCTACTGTCGAGCTTGCTCCACTGTAGCTTACTGCATTTTTAGACCCAGTACTTTAAAAAAGTACAAATGGGTCTATTACGTTTGTGCAAATGTGCGTAACAGGCAGAAGGAGGCGTGGCAGACCCCATAAAGTATATATATTCTTGATCAGCATCAACAGCCGAGTCGATATAGCGATGTCCGTCTGTCCGTCTGTCCCTTTTTTGAACACCTATATCTCAGAGACTATAAGAGCTAGAGCTACCAAATTTGGCATGTACGTTCATCTGCATCTTGCATTAAACGAGTTTGTTTTAGATTTTTGCCACGCCCCCCTCCGCCCACGTAAATTTGAAACAAAATTTCAAAGTCCAATAACGAAAGCTCCTTTAATGCTAGCGATATGATTTTTGGCATACATGATAAACTCTATAGTCCAATCCTGTCCTGAAAGTTTTATCCGGATCGGATAATAAACGGATAGTATACGGCTGATCGAAATTTCGAAAATATGAACACCTAGATCTCAGAGACTACAACAGCTAGAGACATCAAATTTGGTGTGTAGGTTCATATATATCTCCCATTGATCAAGTTTGTTTTAGATTTTCGCCACGCCTCCTTCCGCCCCCGGAAATTGAAATACAAAATTTCGAAGTCGAATTGAAGGAGCCCCTTTAATGTTAGCGACTTGATTATTGGTATATATAATATACACTATGGTCCAAACCTGTCCAGAAAATTTCATTCCAATCGGATGATAAACACGGAAGTTATTCAACTAACAATGTTAAAGGCAAAAGGAAGAAGAAGAGACGCTAGCGACCTCCGTGTTTATTAACTTCGTAGTGGCGCCATCTATTGTTTGGTACGCATTATTGAAGAACAATCAATAGTGAACGGTTTGCACTCAAAAAGTACTGGGTCTCCTACTGTCGAGCTTGCTCCACTGTAGCTTACTGTATTTTTTAATTTAGAAACTTACAACTTCTTGCATTGAGCAAGAGCTAAGTAGCTAAACAAAATTGTAATAAAAACTGATTAAAAAATATTTAGAAGCAGCGATTCAGCAATTTTCAATCTTAGGGAGACATTACTCCTGTTTTGGATTTGCAGCTTTGTTGTTGTATTTTCACATGTTTTTTTTTCTTAATCTCCGACTCAATTGTAGTAGCCTGGGACTAACTGTCAATTCGACATGATAATATAAAATAGAATAATCTCTCTCAGTCTATTGATAATCAAAAGTTGAACAAGTAAGTAACAAAATTCAAAACAAAAATTTTACAATTATTAAAAAGGGTTCATTTTTTTCGAGTGAGAATCAACAATGAATCCAAACTACGGGATAGAGGAAATTTTGTCCGCAGGGGGAAGCGCAATATTTAATAAAATGGAGGGGGGCGACGCGACCCAGACCTCGTGGGAGCCCGAAGACAGACCATATATCGCCGAAGAGAAAACAATGTTGCTGTTGGCGAAGGAGGGGCAGGAAGTAACCAGCATATGTAAAATAGGTGCCAAAGTATACTACGCCTTGATGTTTAGTACATACATATAATATACACCATAGCACGAACTTGTCCTGAAAATTTCATTCTAATCGAATGATTTTTTGTACATATAATATACACCATAACACGAACTTGTCCTGAAAATTTCATTCTAATCGGATGATAAACGCAGAAGTGGTTCAACTAACAATGTTACGGGCAAAAGGAAGATGTGTCTTCGTAGTGGCGCCATCTATTGAATGGTACGCAACATTGAAGTACAATTTATAGTGAACGGTTTGCACTCAGAAAGTACTGGGTACAGTACTCCCACTGTCGAGCATGCTCTACTGTAGCTTATTGCATTTTTTTGTGATTATGTTTTTTGTATATGTACATATCTCTCTATCAACCTGACTATAGCAAAAACTGTCGTATCCCTTCTGCACACTTCTCATGTCAGCAAAAATTGCATTATTACAACATGGATTCTATTAGAAATGCTAGATAAATATTTGATTTGGCTCATTTATGTCGTTTAATTCAAATGCAGTAATTGTAACCATTTGTAAATTATTTCTATCAATAGACGGGGAGAAGTATGATAGCATTTTCCAGATTTTCCGAGTCAGCTTCTACAGTGGAAAATGTAAATGCTCTGTCCACAAATATTTGACTGGGCGACCGACCGCGCAAACAATGTTTTTCCTAGCCAGAAGTTATGTTTTTAGTTTTGTGGCATTCGCTGGATGCGCAAGCATAACCCTGTGAATAGCAATGAGTGGCGGTGAAGGGAGTGGTGGCGGGTGGTAAAGACAGAGATTGAGGGTTGGGGTTGGGGTTGGATGTTAAGGTTCGAGGTTGAGGTTGGTCTATGTTCGGGTGTTTACCCATTAACTTGCTTTTATTGACAACGACTTCAGTGATGAAATGTAAGCAACATCAAAGCCAAATACTCGTACTCCTCAAACTGTCCTTCTCAGCTTTCCCCCACCACTCACCCTCCCTGTTTCTCTTTATACTCTCCTCCTTTTGCACTCTCCTTAACTGTCCTTGGCTTTTCATTTTCTGTTTGTTTGGTTTGCTTGTTTCGAATGTTTACACATTTCTCCCCATTTCCTTCGCACTAAATCCTGCGACAAGGAGCAACAAACCTGTTGGGGAAAGGGAGTATTATCCCTTTTGACGTGCGCGCATTATAAAAATCAATGAATTAACATTTACATGCAAAAGTATTTGACCACAAAAAAGAAACAAATGTACAACCAAAGTCCAACCTATGCCCATTTGTAAAAGGGAGAGGCATCCCTTGTGCATCCCTTGTATGCATACACTTGATTACTGGTGTCTTTACCCCTGTCCACCCATCATCCACCCATCCACTCGATAAAATCCCGATCCCATTCAATATTTGCTTTTTATGCGAGTGTTTTTTTCCTTTTTCCCCCCGTTTTCCTTGCTATTTTTTTGCCCCCTTCTTTTTCTGTGGCAACATTAAAGTCAGAGAGCACATTCGGACTTGACTACGATTTATACATCAATGGATGCAAGTGTGGGATAAGGGATGGGGTAAAGTGGGTAGGAAGGGAGAACCAGACGACAAAGCCGAAAAAGGCCTATGCAAAATCATTTCTATTACAAATTTAATCATCCTAAACAGTTTTGTCCTAACCCCCAACCACCAATTGATTCATTTCAGTGCCTTTCAATTGGCTTTTAACCGATTAGCAGCACTGTTAGATGATATCCCACTGCCTCTTATTTTCTCTCATCCTCCAAATCTATCTCCTGCTTATCCCCAACTTCATATGGCCGATTCGGCACATTAACCCTTTCGTGATTTCTCATACCACTTCATTAGCATAAAACGGCAATATTTGACAACACTCGAAATACGATGGAAATTTCAAAAATATGCTAAGTCCATCCATATGTCGATCGAAGGTGTGTAGTGCACGCTTAACTAAGGAATGCCCTGTAAATAGTTTACACTTCCAATTGGTGGAGACAGACCATCTGATATTAATAAAAATTATTTATATTCTTCAATAGGTTCCCAGCAAAATTACAATTCTCTTTAAAAGTTTACTCCGAACATTATTCCGAAAGTATGAAATATACCCTATAAATGGGGTGAATCAATATTATACAACATGTCGAAGTTTTTAATTTGTACTTGCTTAATATTCTTTAAGTATATACTAACAAACGTTCCCAGTAAAATTACGATTCATCTGATAACGTAGTCCTAAAGTATTAGATACGCGGCAAGTCCGTTGACATACTGTTACAAAACTTTGAATATATATGTATGAAAATATATGAATTTTATACTTTATATTCCGAATTGTATTCCGAAATGTAGCCCGAAAAAATAAAAGACCATTTAAGAGTCTACAAATTATACATATTTATGATACATATTTATGATAATGGCATAAAAATAATTTTATTAAAATATTTCCCAACTTCTTAAATGTACATACCCCTTTAGTTACGTGCTTTCAGAGGGTATTGTACTTTAGCTAGCCTTTTAGCCAATTGTTTAGATAGATTTCGAATTGTGAATTGCCATTAAGCTGAGTAAAGTCGCATCTTGTATGACACTTGGGACTTGACCATTGAATCTACGAGTACTCAGGGCCAAATAGGAGAAAGGATTTGAATCTGCGACTGAGAGTTGGACTGAGAGTTGGACTGAGACTTGGACTGAGACTATGAGTCTCAAAAACTCCGATTAGATCGAGGCAAAGCGACAATGGAACGTGCTGTGTTCGTTTGCAGCTGATAAGAGCATCTTCGCTCTGGATAAACGTCGCAAGTTGTTGGTTTGAGCCCAAAAGGCATTGGCCAAGACCAAGACCAAGACCATGACCAAGACCAAGACCAAGACCACGATGAAGATGAAGATGAAGACAAAGACGAGGTAATAGATGGAAGAGACTGGAGACTGTGGATGCTGTGCTGTCAAAGACAAAGTGTCTGGCATAATGCTCATGGGCACTTTGAAAGCTGAAACGAGTACGCAAGACTTTTCAGAGATGTAGATGCAGTTGCAGATGGAGTTGGAGTTGGAGTGGAGTCTGGGAGTTAAAGTCAGAGAATCGAGCAGCGTTTCCTGCTTGTAAAGTTGGCCCCTTAATCTCGCTTTCGGCACGTATCGAGGAGCCGACGCGATATGTTGGCGGTCCAGTAGTTTTACATACAATGCCATGCAGCTACCGCCTGCCACAGGGCCTACTACTAACAAAAAGAGAGAAATATAGAGAAAGACAGAAAGAGAGAGATAGAGAGAGAGGGAGGGAGGGAGGGAAAAAGAAAGAGTAAGGTAGACTGCGTTGTAGGCTGCGATCGCATGCGATTGCGATCGGCGCGGTAACAAAGCGATAATGCGAAAATCGTGTAATCCATTAGCGTAACTTTTTTTGCAAATTTGTGACAATGACAATATTAAGATAACACATACAATACCACAATACACACTTGATTTTGGAATCTGAAATCTCAAATCTGGAATCTGGAAACTCCACTCTCAGGCGAAAAAGAACTTCGAACTCCAATTGTTTACCCAATGAGCCTGACTCGTTGCCAAATTAATTTGTCGTCAGCTGCACAAAAAAAAAAAAGAAGAAATCTTTAGCTTCCAATCGAAAGGTTCAAGTTTGGTGGTCTCCAATGTGAATCTTTTCCCTTCTTTTTCTCCTACTGCTGCTGCTGCTGCTGCTGCTGACTTCATCATTGATGTCAAACTGGAAATTGCAACAGAGGATCTCTTCTCTTCTCTCTTGATCCGATTCAGCATATGCCTTTAATTGAAGATGCGTGCGCGCATACTTAAATCGCGCTAACAACACTTTGATCTTAAAAGAAGTGACGTTTAGTGGTAGTTTTATGGTGATAATGATCTTTTGCATGGGACAGTGATGCCATTTATTATGCAGCCGATTATCGGGAAGCTCCAACTCACTGAAGAAGAACAACTCCTCCAGTCCAGTCCAGTACAGTGCCCAAAAGGACAAGCCATAAGCCCACATTATGATATCCCAACAACCATGACCACAACAACAATCGAATAACAATGACAACAACAACAACAACAGTGCCATGCATTGATTGTGACACTAGTCTACAGAGCGAGAGAGAGAAACACACATAATATCCATCCATTACATTGACTACTTAAGTAATCCAACAGATTCAAGATACATCGCAAATTGAAGCTTCAAATTGAAGTATCTTTTCGTAAAGTACATATGGAGTTATTGCATTACTTAGTCACCAACAATTTTGAATAAAAAAAGAAGTCTGAAAAATCTCTTAACATCTTGTAGATACATTTTTAAACTATCTTTCCTAACACAATACCAAAGACTCTTTTATGAAAATTTCTGTATTAAAAAAAAGATATCACACTTTAGATAAATTTAGGGATCGTGAGAATTTGTATTTGGAATTTTTACAATAGAAAAAGGGTTTTTTCAAAAATCTTTTGGATAAATCATAAAAGAGTAGTTTCAAATATATTGTTTTATAGTAGAAAATATTTCAACTTTGTTAAACAAAATAATTTTAAATTTCCTTTTCAAATTGTATATTTTTATAAATAAATAGCCCATATTTATAGTTTTGTTTATACTTTCATTAATAATGCCTCAATCATCTGTGCTATTTTAATACCTAGACTAATTTTGCCATCAAGCTGATTGAAATGTCATAGTTTGCCTGAAACTAAAAGCTAAACAAATGACTAATCAAAATCATAATCGATTTGTAGTTTCAATTATTCATTGAACATTCATTTCTAGCTTCCGGCTAAATCTGAATTTCTTCTATTTCCCCTGGTTGTAGCTTCCAGCGTCAAGTGATCGATCCGAGGGTATTGCCCTTGTCTATCTCAGCCATTTGGGGTTTTCTCCCATTCTCCTCTCTCTCTCTCTCTCTCTCTGCCATAATGTTCACATCCATCGGGTGTTGTTATGATTTGTCACCTTTTAAATTTTTAGATGGCAGCAAATGTAAACTATTGTCGCCCGCGATGTAAACACATTGCAAACAAAGAAAACAAATATCAGAGTCAGTTCCCAGTTCCCAGTTCCAGCTTCCCAGTTTCCCAGTTTTTACAGAGTCTACAGTCTTTAGACTCCATGCGTCATGTCGCTGTCGCTGTCGTTGTTGTCATCGTTGCATTGAGTTCCGTTTAGTTCTCTATCGAACAAGTGGAGTTCAAGTCGACTTTTGTGTCACCTACAGTCTCTGTGCAGTAGGGTATAATAGCAATTGCATTTTCCAATTTTCCGATTGAGTGCAGTTGAGTCGAGTTAACCATATTGTGCTGCCAAAAACGTCAAGCATCTGGTTTGTGGGATTTTCAGGAACTTCGCTCACCAGCACCCAAAGAACAAGAAGCAGAAGCAGCAGAAGAAGAAGAGCAAGTTGCAGTCGAATGCTCACACACAAACCCACATCAAATAACAGTTTATGGCATTACACCACATACAGTATACAAGAACACCACAGCACAGCACAGCACATATCACAGCATGCCAGTGCCACACATTTCCTTATGCCTCTGCACGCGCTACACGCACATTTTAGGGACGTTTGTGGCAGCTAGAGATGGGAGCGTGAGTCTCGAAAGAGACGCTCAATTCATGCAAAGTTAATTTCAAAAACAAAACAAAAAACAAAAAGAATCTATAAATAGTTGTTAACTAGAGGCAGACAGTAGCAGGGGAAACCAGATTTTTATTCACTTTAGTCTCTAGCGTAATTTTTTAAATTATCAAGACTACAATACTGTCGGTGAATTCAAATTAGAGATACATATATATTTATTGAAATATGTTAAAATGCACACTCAATATATTAGCTAAGAGTCAAGTAGGGTGAATAGAGATGAACTCACAGTCACTAAAAGTTTAGGAACACGCTTAGATTATCAAAAGTCTGTAGAGAAGAATATACCAAAATCAAGTGCCGAAATGATAGATGAAAAGATTTTGCCTACAGGCAGAAGATATCACCTTTTTGACCAGAAACTACTTTAGACACCAGCGTGTTTTATTCGCCTCTTCATTCGTTTTGAGCAACTTATGAATGTGTGTAAAGCTACCATAAATATAAAAACCACACTTATTATTTTCATTTTTGGAACTAAATTTAATTAATTTTTTAAAATAAATAGAAAAGATCTAAAGAACTTTTTAAATATATTTATTTATTATATAAAATATTGCACTAATAATTTGACAAATATTTAAAGTCTTTATTTTGTGACTTCAAAAATGTGTCTGAAATATGAAATCTCTTAAAGTTTTATGTTACCTACGATTTTGGATTAAGAGACTTGAAAATCTGGTCCAGCCAAAATCTTTTGCCCCGTCTGAATAAAAGACAGATTTTGAAATTTGAAATTCACAATAAGTATAAAAAAATGTCTCTCATCTCTAAATTGAAATGCAGTTACAAGTTGAGCGCTTGCCACCTTCTCAATGCCTGGTAAAACCTCCTTGCTATTTGCTCCCATTGCTCATTTTGCCCTTCATCGATTACGCACACACACACACACACACACACACACACACACACACACACACACACACACACTCACACTCACACTCATACATTATACATACGCACATATATCGTATTTTTAGCTAGTGTTGATGTCTTCAATTAAAGAACCGCGGATGCTGCCAACAGCAATTAGATTGCGGTGCGTTTTGGGCTATTGCGAGTGCGAGGCGATGTCTGTTGGCAACTCAACGAAGAGGAAGAGAATTTTGGGGTGGTAAGCGGGAGGGGAGGGGTGAGTACAGGGTGTAGTGCAAGGTGTCACTGTTGTTGTCATCGTTGTTGTCGTCGGCACCTCGAAAAATTAGTTGTCAAATTGCTTTTCAGCAATTTTGTGTGACAGACGGCTTTTACCTCAAATGTGAAAGTCGCAAAGTGAGAGTGTCGCCACATCAACAATAACAACAACAACAACGACAACAACAACAACTACAACAACAACGACAACAATGTTGTTTATAGTGTTGTTGCTGTTGTAATTCATTACCATTTGACAACGTATTTGTTCTTGTTAATAACTTACATATATTTATGATTTGACGCACGACTTTGTGTAAAAGTCTGTGACACACGGTCGGTGTTTCACCGACACTTTTTTGTTAAAAAGCTATCGTGTGAACACAGGAAATTTTAGAGCTTCGGGCTTTCAGCGATGGTAGTAGAACAAGTTCTACTAGATCAAATCAATTTTGTATGCAATTGTACAGAGTATGACCAGATTCTGTGTGTACCAAAGGCTGTAATGGGTTTTTTTTTGTTTGTTAATTTTGTCTCGCCTTTTGGCTCACTTATCCCACTGTATTGGCTTCCCCTTGACAACGCCTGGCGACAGCAGCAACCCAGTGGTAGGGAGAGGGAGGAAGATCGTGGACTGTTTTGTGGTCTACATGTGCCGCCCCCCTTGTCAATATAATCGATTTAATATGAATTTTTCCATTAGTCGCATTCTCCGATTTTAGACGCGTCGTTTTCATAACACAGTCTCCCCTTCCTACCACTACTTCTGCTATTCCCCCTTCAATTCTCACTCTTCTCTTAGCCCCTTCTCTTACTCTACACTTGTACATGTGCTGCAGTTTTGACTATGAATACTCGCACACTCGAAAAGTATTCATGGGGACCACCAATTGTGGAGTTTCGTTTGCATCACAGTTTAAATAAATAAATGCACACACATGCACATTTATATACATGCGAGGGAGGTTTGAAAATTAGCTGGCCTATGAAGGAAATTGCATCTTTTGTGGATGAATATAAATTGAAGTTCAAAACATGATCTTCTTTAAGAACAATTTACTTTATCTGGCGGTCCCAAAACTTCTTAATGCTTTTCAAATAATAAGATGAGTCAAGGTCCTCGAAAAAGTCCGTTTTTCTTTACAGATTAAGTGCAATTTTTCTTAAATTTGAGGGGAGATTGTAGAGGATTCGGATTAACTTTGTTACCCAATTATTTGAAAATTTTGAAATGATGACAAAAGAAAAATAGTAATAGTAGTAAAATAAGTGTGACCGTACTTCATGAAACTTTACACACCATCAGCTAATGGATGAAACTATTCAACAAAATTATAAATTTAAAAAAAAAAATGATCGATTTCAAGTAATTATCAGGCAACCCTCGTATACACTTGTACATGGTCAATTCAGATGTGCGTGCATTTTACGGTTTTATAATCCAGAAACTTTAGTTGGACTAGAATGCTCCCTGAGAATACGAGAAGTTTCAGAAGTCGGGAAATCTCCATCTCCATCTCCATCTCCAACTTCAATTCAATCTTATTCTCCCTCCTCGTTTCAGATTCCACATTGAATTTCCTTTTGCACGGTGGTCTCTCTGTATAATATTGAACATCACATGGGGGCAAGAGTGGGTCACCTACCCCATACCCCATTCCCATTTCCGAATCTGAATCTGAATCTGAATCTATATCCACTGACCATTTATTTTAGCGAATTAAGCACTTGGGAGCGTGACTCTTTCAGCACATGGGCATCAGATTAACCAATGTCGAACAATATTGTTCTTTGCCCAGTTTTTAGTCACGATCTTCTCTATATTCGTATAACACTCTCATCGCATTTAACGATGGCATTTTATTTTTAGATCTTTACCAACACAAGCCTATTGTAATGGACCCACTCTCATAATATTATAGCGCGTGCTCGCCAATTACAATTACATACAATATTTTGTAAACTTTTGATTGTGTTGTAGTTTAATTATATTCAGATATTAATATGTTGATTTAAATTCTTAATTTCATTTGACTTTTCATATTCTGATAAATGATTTTCTGAGAAATAATATTTAGTTTAACATTTTTATAACAAAGCGAAGTTAGTTATTTAGACTACCAATTTTAAAAATTGTTTTCAATAAGAAACGTTCTCGAAATGAAAAGTAATTTTCAAATACGATTTAAAGCCAAAAAAAGCTTTTAATAATCTAAAAATGTTTGAAATGAAATTAAAGAGTAATGCGAATTATTTTTGTTTTTTGAAAACTTTAATATAATCAAACAGTTCAGGGGCACCTGAATCAATTAATCTCCCAAGTTTTAAATATAAACATGAAGTTTACTAAAACTACTATAAACAAATACTAAATTTAATTTTACTAAAATCTATGTGTAGAATTAATTTAGTTAATTTCTTAATTTAATCGCCAACAATAAACTTAACAAAATTCTTCTACGGAAACCCCAATTGCCAATTCTAGACGGTGGCTAGAGAAGGGGACCAACAAGTGATTGTGATGGGTGGGGGAGGGGGTGAAGGGGAGAGGGTGGGACCAGCTAGTTGAGGAACTGAGAATGAGGCTGACATTGACGTTGTAGCGCGTGGATATTAAATATTTGACTGGCGTTTCAACAAAGTGAAAATTTATTAAACTTCTAAATAGTGTTGACAAAGATGTACGAGAGTGTGACAGACTTGACAAATAGTTTAGCCCGTGCCACAGTACCCCCCCTTTACCACTCTACCTCCCTCCCTACACACACACACACACACACACACACACACACACACACACACACACACACACACACACAGAGTGTGTCGCTTTTGACAGCAGCAATTTAAAGTGATGCCATGGTGAGGAATGAGGAGCATAAAGGGAGGTACAGTGGGGTTTATTTGCTGGTGTCACAAAGTGGCGTGAGATTTGTAGTGAGGAATGGGATGGAGGAGGCGCCATGACATACTATGGGCCCATTATTTGTCAGCCTCAATTTGAACATCATTAAATGAGTTAATGCAATTTAAAACTCTCGACATCTGTACGCATATCTCTTTCCATTAAATGCAACCCCCATCAGACTCCATCTCTGTCTCTCTCTCATTGTGTGTATTTGCCAATATATCTGTGTATCCTGTAACTGTTGCCACTGTCTCTGTATCCTTTTTTTTCTCTCTGCCCTTTTTTTTTGTTTCTGATGCCAACACATTTGTGTTACATCTTTACAATGGCATTTACAATATTCTTTTTTTTCCACTCTATTGTTGTCTGTTTGCTGTTGTATTGTTGTGTGTTCATGTTTTACACCAGGAACTGTTGTTTAATGTGTTGTTCCTGTTCGTTCCGCACCCGTTTCCCTGTCATTCATCCATCCAGAGGTTGTGCTTTCGTGGTTTAAGGGGGGGAAGCACACACAACGAGACTGTGTGTTGTGTGGGGGTAGCTAAGAGTCAAGTTTGTATCATTCTTCAAAACGTTTAAGAATCAATTTCAACACAATACTCGCTCGACAAACTTTGACAAGCTGGGACCCAAATGAACCCCCCTCCATCCTCACACTCCTCCCAAGGGTTTTTTGGTAAACCCACCCCCGCCCCCGACCCCTCCTCCATTTCCCTTAGGCATGCAAATGCCATTGGATTAATTTGTGAAACATTTGACAATGTGACAGAGTGTTTTTGTTACGACCTTGGCTCTACTTTTCAACTCTTACAGTTCATTAAAAATACAGAAGTGTTCCCATTTGTGCTTTCGATTTTGCGGAAGCAATTTTGCATTAAATCTCTACATACATATTTCCTTAAAGAAATCGAGTAAAGAATTGACATACATGTCGGGTTAGTATTCAATTTATAAGCACAAGTAACACTTGGAATATTTTTAAGAAAATTCAATTCCCAAAATCCTAGTCAAATGTAAATGATCTGAGACAGGTACGAATTTGAGGACATCTCCTTTGAAATTCTGGAAGAAGTTAAGTTAGAACGATATGATGGATAGGATAGAATTTATTGGCTCAAGTATCAGTTTGAATAATTGAAGCAAATGTACTTAACAAAAATTGAACCAAAAGCTTAATTTTGGCCAAAAAAAAAAAACCAGTTTTTAAAATTACACATGCGAATATAGAACTTGTATGAAGTGTGAATAAATTTGATGTCTAAACTTGATTTAAATGTTCACCAAAAGCTTAAATGACATAAGAAAATGTTTATTACAGTTAATTTCTCGGAAATTAAAAATTTTCACAGGTTTTCTTAGAAAAATAATGTATTTTATATCGTTTCTTCAATTCAAAACATAGTTTAGCAAGACAATCTACGAATTTAGTTTGAAAATTCTTAATTTAAGATTAACAGTTTAATAATTTTAGAGCACATTGACACAATTTGTATAAATGTTAACTATTTTTAATGTTTTGTGATAAATAAATAAATAATTGTTTTTACTCTTAATATTCTAAGAACAATTTTGAATTATTTTTATACCAAAAAGTTACAAACTAACAAAAATTGTATATTTAAGATATTCTTATTAAAAATTTGTTATTTTTTAAAAGATTTGTTTGGCGACGCACTTTTTATACAACATTTTGTTGCTTTTTTAAGATAAGTAAGGTTAATAAATATGGTTCCCCCTTTTTTTTAGACCTTTTTTAAAGCTTTTTTTTTTTTTGGTCAGTGTAGCGTAGTCAAATAAAGTTAACAGCTTGATTAGCTATAATCAAATATGAAATATAATTGTATTGTAATTGTAATTGTTCAACATCATGAATTGTCTAAGGACTGGGTGTGTATCCATGTGAAGACTGTGTGTGTGCGTGAGATGGTAAGGGGCGAAGCAGGGGAAAGGAGGAGGCATGAAGTGCGTTAGTGTCAGTGTTGAATGTCGTGGTGTCGTGTGTGTGTGTGTGTGTATCCATGTGTGTGTGTGTGTATGCAAATATGTTTGACAGTGTCGCTTTATTGTTCCGCTTCGTTCCATATGGTTTAGCAGTCCGTGTAGCAAGTGGTAAGTGGCAAGAACCACTTGCTGCTTGCCACTTCTTGTTGCTGGCTGCTCCTCCACACTCTCTAATCTCCACTCTCCACTCTGGGTGCTGTTGCTGCTTAGGTTGTGGAAAGTCACGCTGCCATATTGCGTGTTTTGATTGATGGATAAGCGCGGTATTTGTTTTGCAAACACTTGACAGGCGGCTTGATTAAAAAACTTCACTGCTCACATGGGACTTGGCACTGCCACCAACAACTGTTGTTGTTCTTGTTGTTGTTCTTGTTCTTTCTGATGTTGTTGTTGTTGTTGGCACGACTAAACGGCAACGTCCTCCTCTGACGACATGTTTGAGGCGTGTCCCCGTTGCTGTCCCTTGCCCCCGCTCCCCCCGCTTTGCAAAATGCCCTGACAGACCTGCTCAATTACCAGAGGGCGGCAAAGATACAATTTACATGACGCTTACGGCCTGTCCTGATTTGTTGTCCCTATTTATTTCACGACCTTTGTTCAACATGCAAATTACCATAAATGAAATTGTCGAAATGCTAAAAAAGACACCCTCCCCTCCCACTCCTTCGGCATCTACATATAGCCTCATCCCCGCAACAATCTTTCATCCTGTCAGATCCTGTCATCACAAACTCTGAAGCACAACCAAATGAAAGTCAAGCGTTGATTAATCGAAAATTCATAAACACACAAACACACACACAACGCGATCTATTTAAAACAAAAAAAAATTGAAGAAAATGAAAAAGCCAAATGCCATTAACTATGTACATATATCTATATTCGTTTATATTTACATACAGCTGTCTCTATACTTGTATACAGCACTGTTTCTGTTGCTAACACTGTCATATTCATCGACCACGGAGGCCATCGCTGTCGATTTTGTCGATTGTCGATTCTTCTTTAGTTTATTTTCGGACACTTTTCGTTTCGCCAATTGAGCATTTTTTCCCCCGACGGAATTAGGTTTTCTGGAATGGGGGGTATAGGAAATTCGGATTGGGGGTGCTGCTTTAATTCCGATGCTTGGCTAATCACTTGCATAGCGATGGTAATTGTGTCGATTAAAAACGATAACATTATTATGAATATAATTTTGTAAACTTAAACTCTTTGCCATAAGTCACTTAACTTTTCCTATTTGAATAAGTTTAGAAACTTTAAGCTCGATAAACGATCAATTGTAACAGTCGATAAACGATATCATGAAACGATGAATGTTACTTTTCGTGTCTTTAAATCTCATTTACCAAACCAGTTTCGACATGACTTAAGACTATATTTATTAATGAGTTTCATGTGTAATGGAAACTTTACTGATGGTAATAACATTCATTTCGATAAACGATAACCTGACTATATTAATGCTGCTAAATCTAGAACTTAATTATTACAAATATAAATATTGTTTAAAATACTGATACATAATTATATAAAAGATAATCCCACACCAAGCGATTAATGCCGATTTACGAAAAGACGTCGATATTAGACAAGTTAATATACTTTTCGATATTAAAAATATTACTTTTAAGGACGTTCAATGGTTTCTGTTGATAATTTGATACCTGATTACGATTATGACTCTCCGGGGTATTTGGGGAGGCAAGAAATCAATTTGAAATCATTTACATTTTTGATATAATACCTCCCATTTGTTGGCAACATTATTGCGGCCAGTGAATTTTGCCCAAAAAAGAAAAAGGAACAAATGTTTCAGAAATTTCACGCCGTTTTTTTTATATATGGTTGGTTGTACACAATTACGATAACTGCGTAATGGTCTATTTATCATGAACGGCTGGCTAATCAATATGACAGTGATAGGATGGAGAAAAGTGGAGAGGAGAGAAGTAGTCGGTAGTTGAAAGAGGTAAAATAAAAGGGGTCTCACAAATGTCCCCTGGCACTATGATACTTTGTATTTATTTAGCCCAGTATAAAGATGTCATAAAAAACAAATTTCACTTTTATGTTTTGCCCTGGAAAAGATTCATGGCCCATTCGAATTGGCCCTTGACTTGAAGCTAACAGCTAAACCAGCTAACACTGATGCCCAATTTCAAAAGGAGCACATCACCCACTGGAGGACTGGAGGACTGCATGAAACATTAGCATTAGCTGCCTACGGGGTCTCAGTCCAAATAAAAAAAAAGAGCTCCGTACGCCCAATGCTCAAAGGGTTAACGTGCACATACATTTTTCAGTAGCCAAGGAAGGGAGAAAGGAAGCCATTGGATGGGGGGGGCAGGATGCTTGTCTGAAAAAACACATGAGGGTGTTGTCACCCTTGTACCAGAGAGTCAGTCTTCTGGTCACTACCGAGAGAGTGGAGTAAAAGGGGTTTAAATGATTTGTCGCCTTTTACGCGAGCGATTACCACATTATAGGATAAAACGTTTCTTATATTGGAAAACACTTTCCTTTATTGCACGATGCGCCACTTTTGTGAGCCAAAATGTATTCCCAGTTGTACAGCCTGAGGAACCAGTAACCAGTTACCAGTTACCAGTTACCAGCTCCCAACTTCCACTTCCTCGGCTGGTTTCCACTTGATCCGTGAAAAGGGGGGGGGGCAACAAAGAGGAAGTGCACACGGAATTAGGTATTCAGGCGTGCCCCTGTGGCAAAAAGCATTGCGACACATTCCAAGCTTTTCCCATCGGGTTCATAAATAATTCCAAAGCAGTTCTTACATAAACAACAACAACATACACACAAAAACACAAACACACACACACACACACACACACAACATGGAATTCAATTTAAGACTCCTTCAGTTTAGTGTTCCTTTTGAGTTCGTTAATGAGTTTCTACGCAATTTCGTTAGCTCAAATTATTAAAGACCAAAAAAGCAGTCAAATTATTATGCAGCTCAGCAGCAGGCTTATTGTTGTATCTACCCTCGCCCTGCCTTACCCCCTCTTCCCCTCTTCTGCCACTCTAAACCCCTTTTGGTCCAGCAAATTGTCAAGGCAAATGTTTATAGCCCAATCCTCATTTCGTGAGACGCAACTTGTATCTGATTTGTCATTTGGCATCAAAAGGCGCATCATATTACACCTGGTTGCAGCTACCTGGACCAGGTAGAAGCTTCATGACAAGGGGGAGGGGGAAAGCTGTAGCGGGGAGCAGGCGACAACAAATGAGACCACCGTCCAAGTGGAGCTGTTGCATGCAACAGATTAGATCGAGGGGCAACAACAGCTTATAGTATAAGGCAATCGACAAAAGCATCTCAACTGTGGCATTCAACATGTGCCGTAGCCACAGTAAAACAACGCTATAGAGAACTCTACTCTTAACTTAAGTCAAAGTTGATATAGTATGATAAATACGGATGTATTTAACTATAAGAGACATCGATCTCAGGTGCTAGTACTCATAATTCCTTTTGGACACAAACAAAAAAATATCTCTGTCATTTCATTAGATACAGTAACCTAAAGTAGAACTTCTCTATGAAGAATTCATTTAAACATTTTTAAATTTGAAATGTTAATTTAAGTATTTCTATGCCAATTCTAAATCATCTTTTCGTTATAGAGAACTCGTAAATATTACAGTGAAAACTCAACAGGAGCTTAATTTACAGCAGTGTATATTATTAAGTTTACTATTTTTGTTTTTTTATTACTAATTTTAGAAAATTTTAACTGCGCTGTGTCGTCGAAATCAGTAGAGATTCATTTCAATTTATGTAGGGCATCACAAATTCGTTATGTCGAAATTTCAAATATTTGCCTTGTTATTGTTCGTGTATTTTTGCTGTCATTTAGTTCAGCCCCAAAGCACGACTTCATAAATGCGGTTTTGGTGCGAGACATATTAAAGTTGAGGTCCATCAAAATGGATAATGAGGTTGTATGCAATTTGAGGTATCTGATACCCTTTTTTTTTGTCTTCTGCTCACTTCCAAGGTATGCCAGAAATATCATATTCTATAATGTTGAGTTGATATTGTTCTGTTATCTAATAGGGTATTATGTAGTCGTATTGTTCATTTATTATGCTTCTCTCATCAACTGGTAGCTGGATTTTTGTCTACTTGGCAACAGCTCCTGGGCTTTTTGAGTATGCTTTTATTTTCTTTCATATTTTATTTTATTTGTTTATTTGTGATCGTGCTGCGTCTCGAATTTCAAAGTGTTGTTCAACTGCTTGTAGATGGCGACAATAAGAGACATTATCCCATGTTTATTTGGTCTAAAACAACATGGATGAACTATGCGATTATTCAAAGCTTCAAATATGGGTCGACATCTATCAGCTCGAATTACAGATTACAAATTTGAGTGAATGCGCTGCAAATTGTTGAGTTGGAGTTTAGAGGACTTCCAATTGCAGAGATTATATTCAAATCGAGTTGAAAATATTAGAAATTTTCAAAGACCAATTAGGAATTGTAGATAGTACCCTGGCGTAGTAAACAATGTTTTTGTTCTTTTTTAAATCAGTTTTTAAAACAATTTTCCATTACATTTATAACATATTATATTAAAAATTCTGTTAAGTTGAGCTGCACAAGTAACTATTTTTCGGATTTATATCCAGTCTTTATGCAGCCAGTTTTAAATTAATTTAACTAATTTATTAATTATTAATTTTATTTTTTAAGTATGCACTGTTTAAGTTAAAATCGAACCTTTTAAGAGAAAATGAGGAGGCTTAAGTTTCTACGACTGAAATCTTACTCTAAATACATTTTTACATTTTTATACACATTAATATTTAAACGATTATTGTTAAAGTTAGGAAAGTACCATTATTCACAGGTGGAAAATTATGCTTTATTGTATTTTTCCTGCATTCAATTAAAAGAAACAGACAACAAAATTGGGAATAATATCGGAAAAATCTAAGCAAATTATACAGATTACAAAATTATAATTTATTACATTGTCATTTGGCAACCGTTAAAGTACAAATCCCATAAAAAATTCCTCATTTCGTCACTTGCCTCCAATTGTTTTTCATTTGATACATTTTTTCATGGGCTTTTTGTCAATTTGACGTTGGAGAGCAGAAAATATTGTCGACGGATCAACCACTCGATGGATGGCTTGTCGGCATTTACAGTTACCAAATGTATCTGTATCTGTAACTGTTTGTGTTTGGTGTGTGTGTATGTGTGTGTGTGTGTGTGTGTGTTTGCTGTGGGGACAGCTGCTTAAAACAAATTGCTGATATGTCCAGAAGCGATGCCGCAAATTAGTGTGTTTAATACGTGTGTCTGCAGTGTTAACAAATGGAACTCATTTCGTTTACATTGCGATGATCACCGGAAAACAAATGGCCGCCAAGTGCCAACAAAAACAAACGGAAGCTTTAACGGCTGCACAGGACTCGCAACTGGACACCAAGTGGACACCAGGCACAGACATCGGACACTGAACGGGAAAAGAGTCGGGGGAAAGGAGAAAAAAAGGGGCCAAGTCTGAGGACTGCGAAAACGTGCCTTAGAGATGGCCGCGTGAGAGAACAAAAGAAACAATTTAAGTTGGTAGTAGATACAGCGCGATGTACAAATAAACATCAATATCTATTATTCTGAAATAAGCCACTTCATTTACTGGCAAATATCAAGATTCTAACTTTAAAATGGCTCATTTAATTGGGAAAACAATTGCATCTCTTAAGACTATAGTCATTGAATTTAGTACTCTTCTACTTTGAAGATAGTTTACTTTACAGAGTCGAAGATACATCCTTCAGCCTTTAATTAACATTGCCACAAAGCTATTACAACTTAAAACACATAGTTATGTGTCACGATAGTTGACTCATCTCTAACTTCATACAACTTCAGTACAAATGGTCACAGCCTAAAACAATCAAGCAAACATTCAACATACACTCACAAAACGACAACGTAAACGTTAACGAATGTGAATGTGATTGTGAATGTGAATGTGAATAGGTATATGAGTACCTCATACTATGAGTAGTTTTTGGTAGGACACAAAAAAAGACAAATGAGCGGCACGTAAGTTATTTGTACATTTTGTGCCCCTTCATCAGGGAAGAAGTCCTGGACATCAGATGTTATGGTCATAAACAAAAGTGTTTTAATAACAAGGTTAATGACAAGTGGAATGCCCGCAGACAACGACAACAACAACAACAACAACTGGTGGCAGGTCCTTGTTGCAAGTACGTGAGGCAAGTCTTTGGTTTGCTTTCGTCGAATTGTCGTCATCTTTGTCTTCGTCTTCGTTTTGGTTTTCGTCTTGGACTGAAAACTGACCGCTGGTCAGTCACGAAGTAAACAAATAATGTGCCCCAAACTGAGTGTCACTTTGGTCCTTTGACATGCCACAACAGCAAAGACACAAAGGGGCGACAAATCTGTCTGCTACACAGAACAAAAAATATTTGCGATTTCTGGGAGAAATTCAAAATTTAATTGGTAGTGATGTCAAATCATTTGAAGCATACAAGTTACAAAAGTTCGATGATCTCGAACTTTCTTTAGCTGAGTGCAAAATATTGAATTCAAATATTAGATTGTGTACAACCTCGATAAACCAAACATTGACAGTTCTTAGCCAATGTTTGGTTTATCGAGGTTGCTATAAAAATCCCATCTTTAGACTTATTTGCCCAATTTATAATTGCATCCTCGTTCTAATCCTTGAAACTAGTTATCTATAGCATTGTATTGCATTTAGAAGCTATTCTTAAAAATTATAAGGTTGCTTAAACATATACATTATACAAAATAATAAAATTAAATTTACCCTTTATGACTAATGCATTCATTTATAAGTGCATTATAAGTACTTTAAGCATTAGGAATTTTCAAATTAAATAAGTAAATAGTTAAAAATTCGACCCAAAATCAAGAATATTAAACATGAATTTTAGCATGTTTTTTTTTCTGTGTAGTTGTAGTTGTCGTTGTAGTTCCAGTTTGCTATTTGTTTTTGCGGTGGGGCTAACGAGATGGCCGGAATGCCAGTCTAATAGTTATGGACTTGTATCAAAATTTAATTATGTCAAATATTTCACTTGTCAATGCAGCTGGGGCATGAGTCAAGTTCGAGTTTGAGTTTGAGTTTGAGTTTGAGTTTGGGAGGCACAGCTGCGGTTGCTGCCACAAAACTTGGCCAAAATACACACAGAGTGAAACAGAAGAGGGAGAGAGAACTGGTCTTGACCAAAAAGATGCTGTTCTTGCTGCTCTTGGCCACTTCATAGATTATTAAAGCGAAATGTTATACAAAAGCATATAATTCTTATACTTTTATTACGAGTATATTGCCAGGCAAGTGTACAGACTTTGTGGTGGTGCTTTTCCTACTGCCGTTGCTGCAATCAATTCATGCATAAACCCTTATGACTTTATACGCTTCACGCTTTCCCCAACAAGAGGCCGCTGCACGGAACACTGGACCGTTGGACACGAGAGCATGTAATGCCTTGGCCAATACACACACACACACACTCGGACACACACTCAGACACAACACACTCCGGAGCGTACGCCACAGTAATATTTTACCATAATGTAACGGAAAATAGCCAAGACGTGGTCATTTGAAATATTTCATTTTATTTCGCTTCAGTTTTCACAAAAAAGCAACAACAACAACTGTAACAACTACAACATGAAAAGGTGTAACGACAAAACAGAAGTAGCCGCAGACGCCGCAGCAGCAGAGAAAGAGACAGAGAAAGAGACAGAGAAAGAGTCAGAGAAAGAGAAAGAGGCAGAGAAACATTACATACTATGTATACATATGTATGAATGAAGCTAGTAACATATGCATAAATATATGTTCATACATTCATTGCTACATATTCACACACATACTCATCTACATATTCATATTCATCCGCATATTAATTTAAGTATTCACAATCATCTAAGCTTTTGCCCATTGCGAGTTTTACTTTGATTTTTGCCTTTTACTTGGCAAAAGTTTTTTCTGTTTTTTTTTTTTTGGGTTAAATTTGAACCATTTCAATTTCAATTGCGATTGAGTCAAAAATAATACACTGTACTAAGCAAATGCCTTTAGGTGTAAAAGGGAGTCAATCGAGAGATAGATAATTTCTATTTCTATTATCCTATATTTAAAACTTACGTAACTTTGTCAAAAGAAGACCGATTTTTGTGTGAAATGTCACTTTGATCTTGGTTTGATCTATTTATTGATTCTACATTTCAAAATAGTGCATTTTCTAACAAAAATCGTATAGTTTTTAGACATATGGATTAGGGGGGAACCTTAAGAATTTTTGATATAATTACAGACTTCAAACTTGCATAACTTTTTTAATTCGACAATGAGGTGTTGCATTTTTTTTTTGTAAAATACCATGCCAAAAGAGACAAATCATCTATTTTACTTAATTACAACAAACATACAACAGATCTTCAGTATGATACGAATATGTAAACACATTTTGTAGATAGAAAACTATTTAGAGGGCATCTTCTTTGCGACTACTTCCATTTGAAACATTTGTACATATTTCTTACAATTTATATGGACTAACATAGTTATTCAATGATTAACAAGCTAATTAATTATAAACTATTTCATTTGTTTTTGGCTAAATTGTATACATAATGTTGATGCCTAAATATGTTTGAGATATTCTCATTCCAATCAAAAACAATAAAAAAAATTTAATAAATAAAACTAATTGAGATGATTTGAATTCTCAACTATGAGTAATACTTGTATGTTTAGTTAAGCTGATTGAAAATTTACATTCTAATTGAATTGTTAATCACCTTCTATCTCAATCTATCTGTATAAAACTTTGAGTCATCTATTCCATTTGAAGCCTTGTCTTCTTCTTAAAGTGTTGCAACTAGAAAATAGCTAAATATATACAACAATATATATCAATATATATAAATATCGAATTTGGGAAATAGCTAAAGAAAAGAAAATAAACTGAAACTTGCTACTGTCGACTTGCAAAGCTACGTGACGTGAAGAGGAGGTAAGAAAAAAAAAAAAACAAGAGAGGAAAATCTAGAATTCAGGCTGTGGCAAGTTGTTATTTTGTTATTGCGGGTTCGAATACTCGGCAAGGATACTCATATGTGTGCCATTGATTCATGAGTGCATGGGTGTGGCCAACTGGACGGGTGTCTAAGTGTGTATGTGTGTGTGTGTGTGTGTCCGATTTGAAATTATTGGCTGCTCCCACGGGTGTCGTAAGTATGGAAGAAATGCTTGGTTCATGCATAGTTAGCTTTTCAGAGGCTGCCTTCCCTTTCCACCTTCTTCTGCTTCTTTCTACTTAGTGCTGGTCCCTTTTTTTGGCTTTTCATCTTATTGGATTGTTAGACTGACCACAGATTGCCAAACTCACACAACTGAATGCTTTATTGGGCTATTTTAAATTTGGTGTGGTCGCAACAGCTGCCAATAAATGCAATTGATCGTTAAGCTAAAAGCAAATAGCAGCAAAGCAACATAGCAACAACAGCCACAACAGCAACAACAGCAACAATAACGGCTATAATAATACTTAATACTAACCCTTAACTTAATAATTTAAAAAAAAGGAGAGTCAAATGAGATGCCCTACTACCCTATTGGTACTCAATATATGTTCATACGTACGTTTCCTGTAATTAACACACTAAAGACCTGCTTTTTTATTTGAATGTCCATTAAAAGTCTTTAAGAATTGTATTTAGATGGCATTTCTAATACTGTGTATAGTGTACAGATTTAAGAAAAACATCTGCAAGTATTTTCCTCGAGACTTCAACCTTTAAGATATTATTGTGTTGTGTGTCATACTTAAAAAAAATAAATAAAAATAAAAGTATAATATATACATAATTATCGATCCCATTCTATCATGTATGTATTTGAATATCAAAAACTTTAGAGCAAGTGAAAAATTAGATATGTAGATCAGTTTTCAATTATTATTACGACCCCATCCCACAAGTCGATATGCAACGAACCATTTGAGATCTATAAAGTTACTCTCTATAAATCCTAAAAATTTCATAACATTTGTTTAATAAACACAGAAATGAGAGTTTAAAGTTTACAAACACTCATCTATCTAATGATTAGAGAGCAGGCTCTCTTAGTTTCTTAAATATTATATCCGTAAAACTGTTGAGACTATATACAATTTAAAACAATTATATTTGCAATGAATTAAAAAATTTAATGTTCAAAGATGTTGAGAGGGTTCAGTAATGGAAGTAATAATGAAAAGTATTTATAAACTTACCCCAAATCAATCCCAAGAATTCCATACCGTTTGGTTAATCAACACTGAAATAAGAGAGTTTGAAGTGAATAAAAGTTCGTTAGAACTGTGTAAGCAATTTTCGAAAGTAATCAAGACTTAAACCAGTAAAAAATGTTGATAAATAGAATTATATAAAACTTGTAATATTCAAAGTTATTGAGAGGGTTAAGATGTAATGGCAGAGCAGGTCTACGACTATTATGATTATAGACTTTCAAAACAATAGACGACGTTTTCAATAGATATTAATATTATTATTACTTTTTATTATTATTATAATGATTTTGTGTTGTACACAGTTGTTGGTGTGATTTGTTTCTCATGGTCGAATCGATGGGGCACTCAGACCCGTTTTTTTTCTGAAGCTGTTTGTTGTATTTATCGACAAAGTGCGGGGCAAGACAGTCTGTCAAAGTGTTGCTGCGGTGACAATTTAAAGAATCGCCACACAACACTTGACAGCGCTGACAGCTGACAGAATTAGCCTTGAACAAGCGATGCTGATGCTGATGCTGATGGTGTGGCATTTTGGCCATGTTACGAGTTGGCCAACAACTACCACTCTCTGATAGCTGGCTTGACACCTGACTCTCTCGTCAGCAACGCCAGCGCAACTTGGTGTTAGAGATGTTGCTGAGATTTTTAGTTCCAATTAATGAATAAGTTCAATTGTTCATTAAATCAATTATTTCGTTTAACTGATCTTGAAAGTTGTAATAATAATAATAATGATAATTATATCAAAGATATTAATTTAAGTAGGTCTTATTAATAGTTTACCTTTCAATAATAATAACTTAACAAGATGAACAATGATAATGAGAAGATTAATGTGAGCTCGAATGTAAACGCTAATGAAAACTCTAATGACAACTTTATGAAAATACGCACAAAGCACATTAAACGATAGTAGAAACATTAATGCTAATGTTGATGAAAATTCCAATGGAAATTGTAATTATAATGTTATATAATGTTACAGGTGATGAACTACTGCAACAATATTATATTTTAAAGTTCTTTGAATGAAAGGATAATACAGAAATAAATAAATTCAAAATAACAATATCAAACATAAAATAACAAACTTAAATGTCTGATTAAATATGAATTTTTGTATTTAATGCCATTTTACGCATATATTGCGTAATTTCTATGTAAATGTAATTGTAACTATTACTATTACAGCTAGTTCATGAACCATCCGTTCATTTCAACTTATTTTGAATCAAAATATAAAAAAACGCCCATCTCTAGTTGTTGTTGTTGCTGCTGTTGCTGTTGCTGCCACAATGGAACGTTACTAATCGCGTTTCTGTCACAGAAATTAAACGACTACGCGTTTGACAGATAAATTGACACGATCAAGTGCGTCGTCCCCTTACCACGATACGATACATGACCATTAAGTTGGATTAAGTAAAATGGCAACTTCTTCGTCTCGGTCTCTGTCTCACAATCAGTCTGAAATTGGGTCTGGGTCTGGGTAAGGGTCTAGGTATTTCCCCCTTTTACTTCTACCCCTCTGTATTGAGCTGCCAAAACGAATTCCAATTGCCCATTAAAACGGCATGTCAAAAGGCAAAAGCAACGCATTTGTTTCTAATTGAATGTCAACAATTTACTTATTGTCAAAGTCGACACCAACGCCAACACGAAAAGCCCTTCAATCTCTTTTGTAATCTCACAATATCAAAACCGAAATAAAATGCCAATAACTATAGTATTAGCTTTGGTATTCCCGTTAAATTCCACACAGTGGAAATGCGAGTGTTACTTTTCAATACTATTCTTTTTTCACTTTTTTGTTACTTTCTATTTCCTGGTCTTAATGTCTTAACATATCTTGAAGTTATAAGAACTTCTGCCGATTTCACATCTTGCCAATAGCCTTACAGTCTAGATAAATTTTGAATAAATTTGTTCTGCTATTGATAAGTTTATGCAGACTGTAAGGTTATCGGCAGGATGAGACAAAGGCCCTGAGTTTATTCCTTTTAGTAAATCTCTACTTTATTCTCACTAACCACTTTTAATCGATTTCCTTTTCTTCTTTTACTTTACATTTCTGCAATCAATATAGGGTTATTACTATTTCTCTTCCAAGCTTGATCATTTTTGTTAAGTTCCACTGTAGTTTCTCTGTGATCGACACATTTACCTCGTCGTCTCACCAAAAACTTTAACACTTCCCTGTATATGGCACATGTGTCTGTTCGTACTTATTCCCGATCTGGATCCCATTCCCTATGCACATGCATTGTAGACTATTTGGGATAGAATAGGAGATATGCCGTGTGTGTATACATTTGAATGTTGTTTACACATACATACATTTAAAATAAAAAGATTTAGACGAGGAATTATTGACATGGCACAGCTTAGATACCCTATAAATGAAATGCTTTACTGTGTTTTATTAGTTGCGCAGCAGCAAGATGATAATAAGAAGACTAATTATAATTCTGATGAAAAATGTTATCAGGCACTTTAATCATACAGATTATGTTAATGAAAAATTTTAATAATATCAATCACAACTTCAATTAGAAATTTATTAAACTATGTTATAAATGAGAAGCTGTAAACTTCCAAATTAACTCATTTTGAGAAATTCATTAACAACTTTAATGAAATGACAATGACAATGACAATGACAATGACAATCTTAAATAATATTTTCAATAAATCTAAAACTAATTTAATATTGTTAGCAGATGTAATTAAAACTTCATTATAATTTTTTGACAGTTGTAATGAACTGTTTATATAGAAAAATTGAACATGTCAGTTATTTAATGAAATCTTCAATGATAATTTCAATGCTTTGCATCTTAAATGAAATGGTTTTAATTTATTTCCCTATTAAGTTAGGGTATTAACCATAACTATGTATGGAAAAGAAATGCACATCTATTAAGGTATTGGCGCCAACATGTTCTTTTTAAAGACTCATCTACAGTCTACAGTCTACAGTGTAAAAGATGTGGAGTAATTGGCGCTAAACCGCCTACAAATCATCACGAAAATGTGACGAAATAAAATAAACAAACTGTCAAATGTCAAGACAAATTCATAAACATTTTTACCCCTTTGACACCTAGCTACCTCTCTTACTCTCATACCATCTTGCTTTCTCTTTCGATGCGTGTGTTTGTGGCAGCTTCTGTGACTGGCGCCTGTTATATAGTCTCGACCTAGAGTTCAGTGCCAAGGAGTCGCCCAAAATAAAAAAAAAAACACCATATGAAGATATATGTACACAGGAAAAAAAAACATTTTAATAATCAAGTTTAGAATACTTTATGTTAGCTTGGATTTTGCGATTATATATTCAGGATAAAAATGTTATATTAGGGCAGTGACTAATCACAAAAATTGGTATTTGGTACCAGTTAAATATTTAAATACAAATAATATATTGGTTTAAGAGAATCCGAGATGACCGAACTTCTGACATTGTTTCGGATTGATTTCAGGCAAAATATCCCGGATTTTCTTTTCTCTGTATATACATATGCATTTAGATAGATATATAGAGATATATCTGGGCATATCCGTTTACGACTCAGTTACACACACACATATGTGTACATTATTATATGGGACACATGCCCCTTGGCGTTGCAAGTCTGGAGTTTAGTGTCTCGTGTCTCGTGTCTCCTGTCGCGTCATTGTTGTTGCACAGATGCCGTTAGTAGCTTTAACTGTAAAGCTATAGTCATTGTCATAGCTATATAGTTTCCGTCTCGCCGAGGTGAGCCACACACACACACACACACACATACACACCCATACACCGAGTCGGAAAACAATGCCCAACCCAAAAGGCATGAACTAGCGAAGGAGGAGAATCAGGTGGTAGAAGAAGAAGAAGCAGCAGGAGAAGGCCTTACGGCATTTTGTCGTTTTTGCCATAATTCGTTAGCTCTCTTGCCACACACACAAACACACACAGACACACAGACAGACACACACAATTGTCGTGTGGCAACAGCAGACGTTAAAACATATAAAAGATACAAAATTTGTCCCAGGAGCATTGAAAATTTACAATTTAATTTTGCAGATGAGTCGACGGAATCGGGGGACGAGTTGACTTAATGGCAACGAGTTGACTTATTCTGTCTGTGTTTTCACTTTTGAAGACAGACCATGTCCAGGTTCCCATTCCTTCATTCCTTCATTCCTTCATTCCTTCATTCCTCCATTCATTTATATGCCAGCTTGTAGATTAAATTAGTTAAAGAGCGCACTTTGACCTTTATGCATTCAGATTTTCACCAGCTCTCTTTTTATGAGGGGGGAGGCAATAAACGAGAATTGACTTTGCCACATTTTCAGCAACATGACGATTGTGTATAGAATGTAGTTTTGTTAAGATTTCTTGATTGAGGACAAACTCATTGAGTCGCACATGTCGCAATGTCACCGTCAACGCTGGTCAACAAACAAACTAAAGAGCAAGCGAGACAGATTGTTGCAGGAGAGAGAGTGAGATACAATGTGAATGAGTCCTTGTTAAGTCCTTACGTCCCCGATGTCGTTATTCGCTTAATTACGATAATCATTCATCAATGTGACATTTGCGTTTGACAGACGTAGCTGAATCACGACCATGATTAATATTTTTTTTCTCTCTCTTTCTCCCAAGTGGACACATCCACATCCATCCATCTATAGATACAAGCTCCAAATATTACACAGCAAAACTATGCAGTGAAAATTGAGTTTTAGTTGTTGTTCTTGCAGGTGGCTTAATTTTTGGGGTAGCTTGTTTATAGCCAAGTCTCCTTCATTAAGCATCTTCACAAGTCAACCATGTGAGCTTCAAGTCCATAAGTTAGTTTTGATCAAGTTTTCCACTAATCGGTACGATAGATACTAACGTCATCTGTAGTTAGTAGTTAATTATGTAAATATGGTAAGCGATTTAAAGAGCTTTAACTGTGTAATTTTAAGGTGCTTGTCCAATCGATAAGAGCTGCTTTTTATAATGGGTGTTTCTCTGAATGTTATCGCCTACTCAGCGTTTTAAAGCCATTAGATAATGTAAAAAGTTATTGATAGGATTTACAATGCATCGACTCATTGTACATTCGATAATTAAGCCAGGTCTTGTCAAAAATTGCATCTGGACAAGAAAGCTTTTTGTTTTTTATGTGGCATTGATCAACAGTTGTCAAAGCTTTTCCCGCAGAGAGAGCATTTACATTTTGAAAGCTGCGTATCTGTAAAATGCTTTCTCTCCTTAGTGCAAATATTGAAAGCCACAGATTCAAAAAAATAATATAATTTAAGAAGCTATTGATATACATATATCAGATATAAATTTATTAGATAAGTTCTATTCGACTTCAAAGTCATCTACTTTGCGTAAAGGAAACATTTTCTATTTAGAAGCTTTTTCGCCAGGGTGCAAATTTTATAAGACACTTGCTTAAAGTTCAACCTTAAATGAAATTGATTTTGCCAGTTCCAGTTATTCTTTCTATCTTTAGCTATCAATAGTAATGATTGCAATTGTCAACTATAAATTGTTGCGGTTGGGCATTTTAATGTATTTATTACCAAACACTAGAGTGTGTGTATTTTATAGGTGTTTGTTTGTGTGTGTGGCAGTGTGAGCTATGTGTTTATTTGCGCCAGTTTAACTGGCACTTGAAACCATCAAGTGTTGGGGCCAAAAACGGTACTCTCACTTCAATTTGCTGCTGTTTACTGGAGCTGTATGGTATAGAGAGGGGGTACTGTAGTACTGTAGCTGTAGCAGTCGCACACGAGTACGCGCAGTTAAAATTAACGCTTGAGCGAACACTGCCCGCTGTTTGTCTCAAGGGAGTCCAACTACGACTATGACTACAACTACACTGGCAAAAAAGGAACATCTTCTTAAATCAAAAAAATCTACTTAAGTGTTTCAATAAGTACATTTTAGGACCATTGCAATCTTTTTAATAAAAACTTAGTCTTTTTAAATGTGTTTGCTAACTTTAAGGGCCGCTTTCTCATCTTGCCAATAAGCTTACAGGTTAGATAAACTAAAGACTTTAGTTGTCTAATCGTCAGGTTTATCTACGGCCCTAAGAATTTTAGGTTCTCCTCGCATTTTGTAAACCAAAATACTTAGTGAAGAGACCGAAATCACAGTTTTAGATAATTTTTTTGATCAGTGTATGACTCGGACACCGTGTTCGTCTCCATCTCATCAGGTTGCGTCTTCTTCTCTGTCTCCAAGTTTCCAAGTCGATGATGGTGATGGTGACGGTGACGGTGACGGCGCCAACAAACGATTGCAACTCAACGAGAACGGCGAAATGATCGGTAGAGTCATAGTCCAAAACTGACCACCTTGAGTATACTTATGTGTGTATATTCGTATATTGCACCAATTGCTGTGGCGAGTGAGTGAATAACGGCAGTCCACATGCCGCATGCATGCAACATGCCACACATGCAACATGTAAGCCAAACCGATGGGGCAACAATAATCCGCAACAACAAAAAACGTCAATGCAATCGATGTGCCAATCGTTGAAAATGATATTGAGCAATTACCAAAGCCTCCCGATAAACATCATATTTTGGATGGCAAAATTTCCGAAATAGATGCAATTAATTACAAGTTGAGGATGGTTACAAAGAGTATTTTTGATTAAGATAGAATATACCTGCTCTTGAGTGTAAATTAGGCTACAATCTGTCTGAAATTAACAGAATCTTCGATACATTTGGGATAAGTAATGAATATTTGAAGCAACACGTTTATAATAACTTGTTAATAGTCTATATAAAAAATTGAGAAAACATTTTCAAAAAAAGTAAATACATAAACAAAACCGTTTGCACAAGAACTTTGCATTACAAAAACTTGAAAAGTCTGTAATGAAAGTAAAAGGAATTCGCAAATTCGCCAAGTTACAGACAATGGTTTAATTCCTATGAATATTTCAATAATTAATACAAAGAATTCGAAACTTTGAAATGTTCAAATCAACTTATTTGACTTGAAAGTATAATAGATAGTATAAAGAAATATGTATGATATACTTGCACAATTTTGCAGAAAACTCGACAGACAGAAAAAAAAATGCATTTCACTCGTAAGTGAAATGTGCAAAATTATAAACTGTTTTTCAATTTGATTTCTTATGCACATGATCCATCATCATCTTGTTAGCTTGGAGTGGCTTCTGATATACTTATTACTTGTATAAACATGCACATAATTTAATGGAAATTGGCTGTCTTTTAATATGCAATAAACGACTTATTTAACACTTGCGCGATGCAAATTGCGCGATATTCATTTAGGGAAAAAGTCGCAGTTGAGCCCAAAGCAAATGCACCAGCAAATATAAAGGAACCAGGAACCAGAACCAGAACCAGGAACCAGAATCCCCAACCTTAACGATGTCTCACATTTACATATGCAAATCAGTAAAGCCGCCAAAAACACATTCGTTGCCCCAGTCAGAGACTCAAACTCAGACTCAGACTCAGGGCCAGTTGTAGAGGCAGTTCCAGTTTTTGAAATTTTGTAGCTCATACCAGAAATACCCTTACAGATACAAAATACCCTTGGGTTTTCAATCATTACTCAAATTATGATGGTTTAATTTGAACGCTTTACGAAAACCGCAGTCATTAGCCACACATTGGCTGCCTCTTTCTCCCAGATTCAGAACGAGAACGAGAACGAGAACCAGAACCCAGTTAGTCCGGGGGGCATCAATGCATAATGCGTAATGCAATGAAACGAGAATGTTTGTTTTTGTAATGCCCATGATGCGACTAATATGACGCCCCAAGCCCAACTTCAGAGAAAGGAAGAAAGAGAGAGAGAGAGAGAGAGAGAGAGGGGAAAAGGGGAGAAACACTCGAATGCAGAATGCAGCCCTTAAATAACAAAGCTACAATTGGTATCAAGTTTCAATCCAATCTATGCTTTCATACATATATTCAAATAACTGTGAGGGAACTGACAGTGAATTGAAAGATAAAAGTTCAAATTTGATAGCTCAATTTGGGAAAATGTAAAAGGAAAAATAGAAAATAAATAAAGTTTATTTTTAATGGTTCTAAAAACTGAAAAATATGCTAGAAAATAATGTGGTTAGAGTTTATGTCAATCTATAATACTTTAAAGATAAAAGGCAAAGCTGAAGGATAAGCAATATTATAACAGCACCCAAATATATAGCAAATTTATATAAATGCAAGCATTGAAAATATGATGCAATATAATTGGATTAATATTTACATTAATCTATAACATAATCCCTACACAAAAAACGTTAGCAAGAGTCACTTGGATTTACGAATGCTGTTGCTACTTCAAAGCACAATCAATTATCTAATTAACTAATTAGCCGACAGAAACTTAAAGTTGAAAGATCTTTAGATTGAAGATATTTTGTGGGGATGGTATGCTAAGCTAATTGGTCGAGTTGACAAACCATTCAGAGAAAGCAAAACGCAAATCTATAACACAGAAACTGAGAAACCCTAAACCTATTTAAAATAATAAAAACAACAAAAAAAAAAAAAAGAAGCAAAAAACCCCTTTGGTCATTTGGGCCAAGACTAATAGGTATGTAAATGAAAGTCTGGCGACGGAAGTGGATTGTACATCTTTTAATGTATGTACGTGTTGGGTTTATCTCTCTCCATATATATGTGTGTGTGTGAGTGTGTGTGTGTGTGTGTGTTGCACGTGTTTGTGGATGGAACTGGAACTGCGTTATAGTTGGTGATTCATGAATATTTAAACGTCACATTTGGTCGCACTTTTCACGATGCTCATTAATAAGAGACGAGGCAAGAAAAACTGAAGCAAAAACTGAAAAAAAATGAAGAAAATACATACAGCTACAGTGGAGCAAGCTCAACAGTTGGAGACCCTGTACTTATGGCGAAAAGTGAATGGTGGTAAAATGCAAAGACACCAGAAGCTAGCGTCTCTACTTCTTCCTTTGCCCGACGCCATAAGAAATGGTTTTAGCTTCCAAGTTCATTATCCGATCGAGAGGAAATTTTCAGAACAGATTCGAAACATAATGTATATCCTACCTACCAAGTTAAGTGTCTCTAGCTCTTGCAATCTTTTAGATATAGGTGCTCCGATGGACATGGCTATATCAACTCGACTGCTTATGCTGATGAAGAATATACTTATATACTTTTTCTATAGACAAAGTTGATAGACCTGTTGGTGCGTTTTTTAAGTACAGGGTCTAAAAATGAAGAAAATGTGGCGATCATCGTTGCTTCGTTTGCTGTTTGCTGTTTTCTGTTTTCGTTTTCTGGGGCACTGAACAAGTGCCCTCTCTATATGGACTTGGACATGGACATGGCACGGTTGGACAATCGCCGAGCCAGAGTCTTTAAGAGAGAGAGAAGAGTTTTCTTTGTTTCGGACATGGACACATGCATGTGCATCTGTTGAATATCTCCGCTGCATTTCACCAGAGATATAGACAGAGGCAGAGACAGGGACAGGGACAGGGACAGGAGGCAGCAGTGGCAACATTCAGCACACTTGGATATGCAAGATAGCAGCGTGCCTCCGTCTCTCAGATATGAGACGTTGCAAGTTGGATTTAATTTCATGCCGCAGTAGTTCGCGCATTCATTTTTACGCCGCAACATTTCCAACTAAACGACCAAATAGAGGAGAAGGAGTAGAAGGAGGAGGAGGAGGAGGGAAATTTCATATTAACTTATTCATGAATACATAATCAGCATTGCATTTTGTTGCTTGTTGGGTGCAACGAGCTAATGTTGTCAACCCCATGTCCCATGAAGATAATGACCTCTTAACCGAAGAACTCTGCACTTGACATTAACTTTTGTCAAAGATCTTAAGACCCGGTCAAAGTTACACATGCACATCCCCATCTACATCCCACTTCCCTTTTCCACTTCCACTTCCAGTTTTGGTCTTGGTTTCGGTTTCGTTTACAGTTTGTTTCTTTGTCTGTCCGACAGGTGCAGGCAGAGCCCTTGGCCCGGTCACGCTCAATAAATACCAAATATTAAGTAATTCTAGCAATTTATGAATATATTTATATTCGTTGTTTAAGACCCCAATGAAGATGATCGCCAACGATGAGCTCGTTCAGCTCGTTGTAACTGGTCAAAATACATTAACAAATGAGTACTATATAACATTTAATTTTCAAAAGTAACTGTGACGTATTCCTTTCCCAGCGGGTGCTTAAAAGGCGCACAGTGTGGCGAGGATAGTGGAAATATGAAGTTCATATATTTCTTAATAACTTCTTAGACTTATTTACTTGTCTCTCGTTCTAATTGCTCAAAATACACTAATGTTTTATTTTTCGAATGAACGGTGGCTGTTGGTAGTGCAGTATTCCTTTCCCAGTGGTTGCTTAAAAGGCGCACAGTGGGATGGGTACATAAAAAAATGTCTCTTTGACTTTCTCTTCCCTTCTTTATACTTAATTTCTTAGAAAAATTTACCCATTTTTTGCCCTGTTCAGCTAGTGCCAAAAGTCGGACAGTGGTTGTAAAACTGAATAAAAAAGTAGCTCTTCTTTTATTTTTACTCTGGTAGGTTCAAGTATCCCAACAGTTTTCATTGACTATTTCCTTTCCCAATTACTGCCACAAGTTGCACAATAAAGCAAAACTAGCAAAAAAAAAAGGGGTTTCTTTTTTATCAAATTCGTATTAAGTAGTTGTAATAATATTTATACATTTCTTTTTGAATTGTACTTAAGTCTTTTGTTGTACTTTTAGCAGCTCAATTGTTGATTATTCTCTTCCCCTTTCTCTTTTCTTTCTGCCTGCAGTTCTCACTTTGGTTTAAAATTCCACAATAGTGTGCATATGTATCTCAATTCTAATCTCTTCTCATTACGGTTTTAGTTTTTGGAATTTCAAAATTAAAGTGACAAGAAATTAATCATTCAGTTCGTTAACACAAGTCTCTTGGCCCGCATAACTGTACGAGTTGAACTAGCTGTCATCTGACATTAGACACATACAGGTAAAATACAGTTAAGCATTGCAAAAGAAACCTGTACTTGGTCATACACATGCTCAGGGGAGAGCTTTAAACAGCCGCCTCTGAGTGCTATACTCCAATTATTATGATTATGGAGATTCATTTGAATGTGGAATAATTGTGTATTTCAAATATTTAGTTGCTTCTTTCTCTCGAGTTTCTCTTTTAAGACGAACGATTGGGACTTGGATTATGAATATATTTAGTAGGTCGGATACAGTATCATCTGAAGGAAAAAGTAATATGATTTTCGGGAAAATCAATGCCTGAATTTTACAGTGAGCATATAACAGAATGTATTTATTTATTTCACTCACAGTCTCTGGCATTTTCTCGCCTAGCTCTGATGTCATGTGATAGATTATTATGAAATTGAAATATTTTAATTAGAAAGCATGTTCCGGTTTTCATATTCGGCAAGATTTTTTGGAGGTGAACTCTTTCTTCTTAATTTTATTTGGGTTTTTATTAGCGCGTTTTTTGAGTAGATGAACTTAAATTTACACATTTTATTTAATAAATACTAGTAAATAATATAATAATATTTGATATAGCATTGTAAAATATTTATTTTAATAATAAATTTTATTATATGTTAATTACAAAGTATTTGTTTCAAAGTTCACAACGATCTTAAAACCAACTTTGCAGCCATTAAATATGTTCCCTTTTTTCTTACTTTTTCAAAATCTTTTTTTCTTTATTTTGAATTCTCTGTTTATCGAATATGTTATTAAATGATCTATCAAGTTTTCATATTGAAATATTTGAGTTATTAAATATATTGTATATTTGAAAATTGTACGATGATCTGAGATCAACTAAGTCATCGCATTGATCGGATCTTTTTCTAACTTACTTATTCTCTCTCTCCCTTTCTCCCTCTCTCTTTGTCTTTCTCTATCTTTATCACTTTAGTCTCTGCGCTGGCCTCGAAGGACATTTTTAATTAGCGGACAAAGAGCGGCGCGTCCTTTTAGATTGAAATGCGCCGTTTGCAGGGACCATAAACGCCCTCGTGAAACGCTTGTGGCAATGTGTTGTTGTTGTTGGTTGTTGGTTGTTGCTCATCTGTATGTGGTTGTTGTTGTTATTGTTCTTGGTTGTTGGCCGTATTCCTGGCCCTTTGCCTTTGTTGGATATCAATCTGCATTGGGGCGTCAACCGCGGCTACGACTGCCCTGACCCCGTCGCCGTCCCCGTCCCCGTCCCGTCCGTCTCCGTCTCTGACCCCGACCCCGACCACGATCTCGAGCTAGTCTCACACAGCACTCCCGATTGTTGTCGTTGTCGCTGCTCTCATTGTTGTTGTTGTTGTGGTTGTTCGTCTTGGTTTCGCATTCACTACATTCACATTCACATTCACCCCATTGGCAGCGTCGGCAGCTGATTCATTCCGCTACGCATTATTAATGCACATATTTTGATAATTGCCGGTTTGGTCAGTCAAACGTCTGCTTCCGCGGTAGGCGTTCTTTTTTTTTCTCTCTCTCTCTCTCTATCTCCCTCTCTCTATCTTTGCTCTTTGACTTGAATTTGTTTTAGTTGCTTGTCCTCTTTGGCCAACACACACACACACACACAGAAGTACAGACGGCCTCTGACTGACAGCACTTATGGCCTTAAGAGCGCATAGTAGTAGAAATAAACCAAGCCAAAAATATTGCCCTTTTATGGACAACACCTTTCCGTCTGGCCAAAAATTACTAAGCCAGGTAAACAACAGAGTCAACAGCATCATTCAATCTGTGCTTTATGCTACTACCTCTAACTCTTACTATTAACCACTTACTATTACCATTTAGACTTGCATAACTTTGTTAAAACCAGACCAATTTTTATGCGAAATGTCATTTTCACTATATGTATTTCGATCTGTAAATTGTTTCTACAAAACTTTTAATCTTGATTTTTTAGTTTTAATCAACTCCTGGTGCCCAATTTAGTATAAGTGAAGTTGATGAAAAATTTGACAAAATAAGTTTGATTGTCATTTTAGTCATGTTTTCATATTTTAATTGATTCTACATTTAAATATAGTTCGTTTTCAATAATCATTTCTTTTATCATTTTCGAAAATATTACAAAAAAAAAATTTGTTTAATACTTAAATCTCGATTAAGTGTTTACTTAATGTTGTATTCTTATAGTTTGGCATGTTATATAATATGTTGCTATGTACTACTAACTTTTTGCTACTGTAGTAGTATTTAATAATTTCGCTGCATTGGCCTCTGTTGATGTGTAACATTTGGTTATGCAACTGTGCAACACTTGAAATCAGTTGTATTTCATTTGAAATAGTCACCTCTACCCCTCACCTATCTCTGTCACTAACTGTCCCTCTCTAGTTGTATCTCCCTGGCTCTTTCAGTTACAGGCGCGCATTTACTTCCCATCCGTCAATCAAAATGAAAATGACCAAAAGATTAATCGTTTGTTTCGGAATTTTGTTTGATGTTTTATCGCCGCAGAGTTCCACCAAAGATATACTTACACACACACACACACACACACACACACACATACACGCACACATACTTACATACATTTCGACATGTACTATATGTATGTGTGTATCTACAAGTTTATGCCCATGCGAACTTTTGGCATTGTCGGTCAGCTCTTAACTCGCAGACTCTCTGTTCATTTGCCAACTCATGTGCCAGCCTATGATGATGATGTTAATATTAATAATAATGACGTTCATAATGATAATGATGATTGTATTGATGACGAGGTGAATGTTACACACATATGAATGTATTTTACATACATTTGTATATCCATCAATACCAAGTTCTTTATCAGCAGCATATTGCCTCATCAGCTAGATTATCTAATTATCTATAATCATATTGTATGGGAACTACTTTTTGACGTGTATCTATCGACAAGTGATTTATCGATAACTCGTTTGCATAAGTGTTTCACTTTTAAAAGTTTGCTAACCGATTAAGTTATTTAATTTTACTATCAATGAGATGTAGAATCTATTAAGTTGATTTGTGACAATGAATACTATTAGCTTACAAAATATTGAATCTCTAGAGCTTGTACGATCTGATCTGATCTTCGTTTAGAATCGATATTTTGATAATATGTGAATTCTGGCAATTTGCAACGATTAAGGCATCGGAACTTTCCATCAGAACAGCTTTATAAAGTATCAACATTAATTATTCTATCAAGATTTCAAGCGATCTGTTTGTAAATATTTTAAGTCACTTTTTGTTATCTTATTATTTGAACACTTATTAATTATTGCATATATTTTAAATTAAATTTTGGCATAAACGAGATAATAAATATTATATAAACTTGCATGATACTCTAAATTTTTAATTAACTTATTTATTTGGACTATAATGATAATATAAAGTTATTATGTACGTTCATAAAAATTTAATTAGTTATTTTTTGTTACTAATGTGAATTTTTTTGGAATATAATACGCTAAATTTAGCGTATGGCTTTTTGATCTATCAAAATGTGTTGTGTTGATAGCATGATTTTATATAATCGATTGCTGAGAAATAAAATTGTTTAACTATATTGAAATTTACTTTATTTAATCTTTTTTTTTAGTCCCATTCTATTTTTATTTAATTTTTTTTTTACGATACTACAACAATTACAGGACCTCATTTTCATAGTCCAGTTAAATTTGTATAGTATTAATATATTACTACATTTATATTTGACATGACCTTAACTAAATATTAAAAAAAAAGGGTTGTAATCCGTCAAAAAGAATTGTGGAGCATGTGACACCGAGTTGATGGATTTGTGCGAAACCCAATCACAGCATGAGGCAAACACAGTCAATTGCATAAGTATACGCACAATCGTTTTGCCTTTCTCCCCAAGTCACACACTATACCTATCTCTATCTCGTTATTCATAATACTATCTCTATCTGGGCTGTCTCCCTCTCTCTCTCTGTTGTTCAATTTGACTTGGGCCAATATGGCAATCGATGTCTGGTTGGCCTTTGCCTTTGCTTTTTGCTTTAGCCTTAGCTTTAGCCATTGTCGATTGTCGATGGCCGATGGTCGATGGTCGATTGTTGTCCGATGTGTTCTGGGACCCCGAGAGACTTTTGTCGAGGCCAGGTCGAGTAGATGGTCACAATTTAAATTAATGATTTTTTCTACGCTTGATCTGTGATAGTGACTGACATTTTCCCGTCATTTCTAAGATTAGTCCAAAGTCATCGGCATTTACTTTCTACATTTTGCCACTCGAGCTCGGACTCGAACTCGGTCTCGGTCTCGGACCTGGCCTGGCCTGGACGGTCCATTGTGTGTGTGTCTGCTTGGCAGCAGGGTTCTTCGCATTTATCCTATGTGTATGAACGAGCACTTTTTTCTCTTCATATTCTGTATTTTTGTTATTTTTTTTTTGTTTCTTTTTGAACGCATCAAGAAAAACGTAATAATTATGTAAAGAATCACCCGCCTTTTGCGTACAGTAGCTTTTACTTGAAGACGCCGCAAAGTAGTAGACGCAGGATGAGAAATCGAGGGATGAGATGTGAGGCTTGGGAATCAATACCCTATCCAATAGGCCATAACATACATACACTGGCAAAAAAAAAAAAAGAGATAGTCCTAAAATCAAGAGCATTTGTCTAACATTTATTGTTCTTAAAATAAGACCATATTAAGACTAAAACTACTTATATTAGTATAATAAATCTACAATTCGTAAAGTATAAAATTATTAATATGTCAATATTTTCAAAAGCTTATCTTTAATATTTACAAATTTGACGAATTCTTTTCAAGATATTAAGAAGGTTTATCTAATTTTTAGAATTGTGCTCTGCTTTTTTGCCAATTATTGACAACAACTTGTGTTACTTTGGAACTATGTGGGATATAAATTAGAACATTTAATCCTTTTAATAACAACATGGTCTTATTTGAAGTGTTCTTAAAATCAAGATGTGTTTTCTAGATTTAACTTCTCGACGCATTTTTTAGACCACAACTATTAGTTCTGAGACCAAACTCTTAAATTTTAGAGCCATTTCTTTCAGTGTATAGTATCTCTCTGTGTATGTCCGTGACAGTGGCCAGTCAGTGATTTTTGATTCGAGCCGTGTGTCTGGCGCTTCGGCGTCGTCATTACTAGATTGAGATTGATGGCATGTACTCAAAAGTCTCATACTCATACTAGTCTCTACAGTCCTCTATATCTCTCTTCCTTTCTCTCTCTCTCTCTCTCTCTCTCTCTCTCTGTCTCTCTCTCTTTACTCTTTGCACTGGCGCCATCATTCTGTCGTTGCGGTGTTTCTTCTTGATTTTTTTCTTTTTACTGAGTTCGGGTTTGGGTTTGAGTTTGGGCCAGGTCTAAAGCGACTGCTGCTGCTGCTGCTGAAGCTGTCTGATATTGTTGTCAATAATTTGTCACAATCGCGGCAATGGAACAAATTGTTCCATGTCATGTTATTGTCAAGATTTGTCGATGCCAGCCCGTTGATAAGCAAGTGACAAAATAATTAAAACTCATTCTTTAACCCAAGTCACCGGCGATTTGAGAAAAATAATGCGACAAAACGTTGAGTGCTCAACATCAGATCAGATCGGATCGCATCAGTTGAGGCTGTGAACTAAGGGATTGAGTGACTAGGGAACTGGGGGGGGACTGTCAAATGGTATGCTCTTTTACCGCTTACAACATTTTATAAAATTCTGGAAGTCATGCACTTACTTAGGCTTACAAGATATTAAGATACGGATGTCAAATGAGCAACAGGAAGAATAAAAGTCTGAGAGTTTAAGGAACGTCAGTTAGATGAAGATTTTTAAGATACTTTAAAAGAGGTTTTTCAGTTAGATAATTGCTTGTAATATCTAAAGTAAATTGTAGCTAGGGAAGTGGGTGGGAAGGGGTTCTAAAAAGTGGATATTGGCTCGGATTTGAATATTCTAGTTCTGGAAAAAGATTTTTTGGGGATTATTACATAGTGAGATAATATCATGACAATCCAAGTTGTGCTAAGTGCCAAATTGTTTTAGAAATTTTATGTAATTGAAAAATAAGTTTGAAAAATGTTAGATGTCAAATTAATATTTGTGGCAATAATATTACTCAAGAAAATCAGTTCAGATTTGAATTTAAAATGAAAGATAGACATCTAGTAGGGAGTTTTGGGATTACAAATTTCTAAAACAACTTTTAGATATTTAACATGGGAATCAGCTCAATATGAATCAACTTATAGAAGAAGAAAGTCAAAGGAAAAATCTTCCTAGTAACGTCACCTTTGTCAAGATTATAATGTTATATCCACCTCAAACATATTGAAGCTAATAATATTTGGGTATAGGTTTTGCTATTACAAATTTCTATAAAAAACTTGATTATATTTTTATGAGCATAAGTTCCAAAGTAAACACCTTATAGAAGAAGGAAGTCTAGGTAAAATTCATCCTAGGGACATCATTCTTGCAAGGATTATAGCCTTTTATTTATGTATGTCTATGCCTCAATATAATTAAATATAATAATATTCGGCTATAATTATTGCATAACATGAGTCCGAATACTCTCGTACTCTCGTACTCGTTAGCTCTTGATACGTTGTCATTAATCAAAGTGATTGGAAGGTATCCAAGCGACCGACGACTTTGACAAATTCAACTATACATAGATGCCGATAACAAATGAGTGTCCATGCCTCCTCTCTGCTCTCATCATCAAGAGCATGGCTATCGAAATGATATGGTTGCTCATTTAGACGGGTATTTGGGTTTTCGGATTTTGGATTTGTGTGTTGGGTTCAGGTTCATGTTTTGGGTTTGGGTTTGGAATTGGAATTGGGTTCGGGGGTTGTACACTTCATATTTTGTCATTACATTTAATGGTCTCGCTCCGAAACGAGAGACAGCAATAGCAGGTGAAAGAAAGAGAGGGAGTATCCAGCATATATCCCCACTTGAACTCTAGTCTTAGCATATGAAATGCCCATATAGAAAATAATAGTAATCTATTTTTCTCTCTCTCTCTCTCTCTCTCTCTCTCTCTCTCTCTGTCTAATTTCTGGTTGGTATGTATTTTTAGTCATGGCCAAAAAAAAAAAAAAACAAATTGTTAATGGCATTTTTTTTTTGGGCCGTAATTTCGTTTTGAGATATTTAAAAATTTCCCATAACTCAAAATCAGTGGAAACTATTTGTGATTACCGCTTGTTACCGCTGCTTTTCATACTGCTTTCTACTGCGATCAATCAAGTCAATTTGTTGTTTGCCGTTGACCCAGCCCCAGACTCTGTACAAATTATTAAAGCCCAGATCTATAGATCTCTTCGACTTCAAAACACGACGACGACGTCGACAACGACGACGACGACGATGACGATGACGATGACGACGCCAGCCTTTTAATTCGGCCTCAAACATCGACCTCGTCATTTTCATAGCTGGTTATATGGCTGTCACGGGCGTTGCATCTATCGAGTCTGAGAACCGCGGACAAAATTAGTGCCACTGAGGCAATTACCGCATCCAAATGCACCACATGTACCACCACATAGCTAGGGAATGGTAAAAGCGAGATAATAAATTACATTTGCATACCATGAATAGAGTTAGGGATAGAGCTAGAGATAGAGTTAGGGATAGGGATGATCTGCTGCCATTTTGTGCAATCAACAATCACAGGATCGTCACAGCGTGACAATCGTGACCAAAAGCTGTGATTGATCATTTGTCTTAAGCCATTTCTCAATTTCTCCAAATTTATAACATACATGTTTTTAATAACAAGAAATTGTAAGAAGAAATTCTATTGATTAAAGATGAAAACTTTTTACTAATTTAGCACACAAATTTAACCGATAAGTAAACGATTAGACTAAATGATACTAACTTTATATCAAAGCTTAGTTTTTATTTTCTTAATATGAATTCATTAATGAATGAGCACAAGAAAATATGTGCTTTAGATAACTTTCTAATATTTGTTGGAACTAAGTTTAACAGTCAATCACATAATTTTTGATGATAGGTAAACAGAACTATCGATTTTAGGATTTAAATCTTATTTGCTTAGTTCTAGCGGCTAGTTTTAAGTACTTGCATATTCGATAGTTATTGAATTTATTTATAATAAATTGAAATTAGGACTTTTTCTCATCTTGCCGACAACCTCACAGTCTAGATAAACTTGCCGATAAGAATACAAAACTTTAGATTTAACTAGGCTGTAAGGCAAGCTGTGACAACGAACCTTTAAATTGTTCAGACTATGATCCTCCATACCCATTTATTTATCGTGAATAAATATTTCTTAAGCTAACAGCCTGCTTTTCGATAAATTTGTATCGATAATCACATGTTTGCTTATCTGTCTCTGACTATTTTAAATGAATGGTTAACAATTCAAATCTTAAGTAGCCTTTACTTCCCTGTCTGGATCTGAGGTAACCGTATCCGTTACCATCACCTGCGGTCAGCCATGAAAAGTTACCTCAATATTATATCGCCCTCTTTCTAACTGTATTCCGTATCCTGTCGTCCATTCTTTCCTGTAACCAGAGAGGAGGGTTCAGTAGAAGGCGCGTGCAATTCGCGTGCACTGAAGAAAATTGGGCGTGTTCGACAACAGGGTTAAAAAGTCCAACCAGCTGGTAAACTGGGAAGTCCTGGATTCCGTTTAAAGAGGGGAAAAACCACATAGGCTTGGTGTCATGACATTGTGTAGGGAAGGGTTTGTGTAATAAATCAGTGAAAGATAATTGAAGGAGTGGTCTATGCGGAAGAACCTCATTTTTATTGTTGTATTTCCTAACTACTACTGGTTCCTAAGTTCCTAATCGTACAATGTTGCATAAAACTACAAAATAAAGGAACATTTTAGATATTCCTTGGTATATGATATGCATATCTTATGTATAGCAAAGTCTTTCTAAGATTAATGTATTTGTTATGTCTTGGAATGAACCGAAAAAGTTAAGCGACGCGTCGCTGATCTGTACACACTTGGGAACTGCTATACCTATTTCAATACCCCTCAATTTATTTATGTATCGTATTGGCCACATCTGAGTACAAACAGCAAAATGCCAGAGAATGTTTATATCAGCATTTGAGTTTGTCTATATTCAAATGGATTGGATTGGATTGGATTGGATTGGGTTGAATTGGGTTGGGTTGGGTTGTGTTGTGTTGGGGGATCTGTTCGTGCTGGAGACAACCTGCTGTGCTTTTGAACGCTTTAAGATGAAACAGTCCTGATCCATTTTGGTCTGTGTACACTGTACACACGACTTTCAAATACAATGTTCGTCTCATTATTTTCTTTTTCTTCTTCTCTTGTTGTTTTCTTTTTCTTTTTCTTTTGGACAACTCAAGTGTCTAAGTGCTCGACCGATTCGCTACCGATTTCGATTTCGATTTCAATTCTGTGTTCTTCTTGATGCTGCATGATGCTGACGTTGACGTTGACGGCGCCGTTTATAATTCTTCTTGTTATTTTCCCCTGTGGAACATCACAACATGGCAAAGCCAAAGCCAAATCCAAACATTCGCATTGCGTGATACGCTGACACTATGGGGAGTACGGGAGGGGAAGGAGCAACTACTGCCTCCACCCACCAAAACAATCAGACTCACCTCGCGATCTGTAACATTTGTACACTGCGGAAAATACTCTAACACCAAATCTTAATTAGCAACAATTCATTCAAAAGATAAATTGATATACTACGAGCTCAAAATCAATTGCTCTAACAAGATTTCTAAAAATATTTAGATATAATATCTTATCAATTGATTTCTAATTAGAGATAAGATACAAATATTTAGATATAATATTTTATCAATTGATTTCTAATTAGACTTTGTATTACAAATTATACAAAGGGGGTATTAATTATATGTTATAATTAAAGTTAAATTTTTTTAGAATTTCTATTATATTATGAAAATTCACTTCTGACGTTGTCTTAAGACTATTCTTCTGTATTTGTTTAATTTTTTAAAAATGATCTTCTCACATTGTTTTAAGATCCTTAATAAATATAAGATTTTACTAGTCACCAAAAGTTTGCTAAATTGGTAAAGTCTTCATTTTGAATATTTACTTTTACAGAATATTCGCAGATTTGTATATATTTGAAATATTTAATAGTAATGCTTAACTTATTTTGGCAATAACTTCAGTGCTAGCTATGTAAAATATTGCCTGTGTACTTTCCAATTTTATTCATATTCAAAAGATACACAATACTTTAATTCTTCGCTCCATTTTAGAATATCACATTCTGTGCTTAGAATATCTCTATATATCCTTTCTAGCTTTATTTCCAAATAAGCTTTTGACTTTGAGTTCGACTTTAGATCTACTTATTTTTCCGAATCTCCAAGTGCTTCTATTATATTTTTTTATCTGAAAAATAGCTTCTGATTTTTGGGGTTTGAGATGCAGCGGAGATCTATTAATTTTTGCAGTGTATACCATTGGCGTCGGCTAATACCGTCGCCATCGTCGTCGTCGTCGTCGTCGTAGTCGTCGCCATCGGCATCAGTGGCATCAACAGCATTGGCAGTAGCATCCACATTCACATCCACATCGACATTCACATCGACATCGACATATCCACATAGACATATCCACATCCATATCCACCCAAGAATTCGGGGGGGCCATCTGTTGCACATCATTCGCACTTGGTTTCTGTCGGCGCGTTGCCCTATATTAATGGTAATTTCTTACTTTTTGTATACATTTTGTTTTTGAATGTTATTTTTGTTGTTGTTACTACTGCTGTTGTTGTTGTTGTTGGTATTGTGTATTTTGCTTTTGTTTCAAGCAACATTTTGGGAATAGTCGTTGTATGTGTAGATTTCAAATAATTTAATCGCTCTTGCTTTGCATCTTAGATTTATACTTTGTTGATACTTAACAATTAAGTATTTCTCTTCTTCTGTCTTCTGTTTTGTGGCCAGTGTGGCATTATACACACTCTAATTGCTATACATACATATAGATTTGTATATACATATAGATTCATAGGTATTATAATATGAGCTGCAAATTACTAATTAGTACATTTTCCGCATTCACAAATTGCTTAAGATCTGCACTAATTCATGTTGAGGCAAACACTTTATGGCTTTATTAAGTATACGAATTAATATTGTGATCATAAATGGCAAAAACTTGAATTACAATTTCCAAAATGGTCGAGGTCGCAACTGAACACAATACACTTTATACTATATTTAACAAACAAAAAAAAGTAAACTAAATTATATCTAAAATCATAGAAGCGGTCAGGCGTGAACCCGACCAAACTTATTAATGGGCCGTTGCAAACCAAATGCCGCACACTCACCAAAGCACACCAAGAACAACAACACCTACAATAATATATAGTACTAAAAAAATGAGAAAGAAAATGTAAGGAAAAGTGGACTGCAAACACACACACAAACACACATACACACACAGTAGGGGGAACTTTTTAGTAGTCTTGATTTTTTTTAGTATTTCGCGTGAAAGAAATTACGATGAAAAATGTGCTCTAATAACAATAATGAAAAAGCAAACAAAATTCTAAGCTAACCAAACGCCCATAATGCCATCCCACACCACATACAGATACAGATACAGATGCAGATACAAATACATGTCGTCAGATATATGTACATGTGTACATACATAGATACAGATACATTTGGAACCCCTCTGCACAGTTTTTACCTCAAGTCATTGCCAATGAAATTTAATTACACATACTACAATAAATACAATACGCAATTGTTTGTTCCAATATGTTTATATTTATACTTTCCTATCCTACTCCTCCTTCTCCTCCCACTCTTTCTCCCCCCTTTTTTTTCAGCCCCTTTGTCGTCTCAGGGTATCACAAAATAAGCACGAAATCACCATTTCTGGTGAAAAAACATACATTACTTGGGTTAATTCATTGGTACATTTGAAAAACAAAGAAACATTTGTTTATTCCACAACAGAAAGAAATAGTTTACAAATTATCGAGAAATGACATTATCGAGGTCCTTTCAAAGTAAGGAAAAAGAAATTGTTGACTTAATGAACTAAAAGGTTTCTATTTATTAATTTATTTTAACCTCATAGGCAAAAAGCAAACACTTATTTTTTATATACAATATAGAAATACCACGAGGTAGAAATATTATTAAAACTTGACTTTTGTTCATTAATAAAAAATTTTGAAATGAATAGACATGTTTATCTTTAGCTATAGTCTTCAGATTAACTTTATACTTTGTTATTTTTTCATTTCATTAGGTAGAAATATTATTAAAACTTGACTTTTGTTCATTAATAAAAAATGTTGAAATGAATAGACATGTTTATCTTTAGCTATAGTCTTCAGATTAACTTTATACTTTGTTATTTTTTCATTTCAATTATTTGATTTATGTTTATTGATACAATTCTAAAGTGATATAAATATTTTTCAAGATTATCCTCTTACATATACTAGTTTATGTTACATATATTTATTTTTGGTCTTCCCCACAGATCTTAATATTTTTCCCTCCAAAACATTTTTAAAAACCGAAATTGTTACAATCTTTTAAATAAAAGTTAAAAATCTAAACAATATATAATATATTCTTATATATGTGTATGTATGTATATTCAATAGTAAAATTTTTAAGAAATTAAAGGAAATACTCAATTATAAACTAATTTATTAGAGTATATTTTTAGAGAATTTGTATATTTTATATATTATAAGAAATTGCACAAATTATTATAAATATATTACTGTAACCTCAAAAACAACGGTCTTCAAAATCTCTAAAGAATTGTAAAACATATCAAAATAATAATTAACTAATATAATTAACACAAAAGAAGTTAAAAATGGCATTTAAATTTAAAAAAAATTCAGTGTATATACATAAATTAAATTTTGAATCAAGATGTTTTCTTATAAAAGATTTAAAATGAATAACTTTTACTAAAATTGAAACGATATCAAACACGAAAGAAATGGAAATGAAATGTTATAAACTGAAATAAGGAAAGGGAAAGGGAAAAGCAAACACTCGTACACCTTACGCAAAGTACTTATAAAGATGATATCATAAGTGACCTCTATAAAAGTATATATTTTAGATTACAAGGACAGTTTATACCTATGTACCAGCAATATGTATCACTTCCATTTACAATCCCCTGTCGCTGTCTCTCTCCCTGCCACTCCCCCCCTTTTTCTTCCCTTTCCCTACCGTAACTTATAAGTACTGCAGGTGCGTGCCAAATGGGAATGTACATTGTAATGATTTCAGAAGTCGTCAATTGTGTATACATAAGTAAGTAGTGTATGTAGCAATTGAGGAGGCAAAAGATACTTGTATTCGTATCTGGTATCTGGTGATGCTCATTCCATTGCATGTTAACATCAGCTCCTCAAATTTATTCTAATCACCTCGCCCCCAACTGTATATAGTATATGTACATGTATATGGATATGTACGTTATATGAATGTTTCTGTCTGTCTGTGGAAGATGAAGCGTTCTATTTGGTTTATGCCACGTGAAAAATAGCGGTCCAAGACTTTAATGCGTACTACAAAATTTTTTTTTATTTCTAACTTGGGTAAACATTTAGCCAGAAGTAAACAAATACAAGACACTTAAAAGGTATTTTCGGTAGTCGGTACTTGTGCCCAAAAGTAGACATTCCATAGATCGGATGAGATCGTTACGTATCGTATCTTATCGTATTGGATCGGTTCGTATCGCATCACATTGAATGTGGGATCGGATCGGATTGGATTGGATTGGATCGGTTGAGTTTTTGTTTCATTTTATTTTACATTTTTGTTCGATTGTAGGAAACGCAAATGATTATTTCTTTTCTTTAAAAACTTTCTTCTCTCTATTATAGCCCAGTATGTTTGTTGATTTAAGGAATAAGTTGACTCATGCGCCATTAACACTTCAGATGTGCACAAACACACACACACATATTATACGACCCATCCAAAAAACAAAAAAGAATCTTTCTCATAACACAGATGGTGTATATGGAAATGTTACAACTGTCGTGAAATCTTTAGGCCATTCGACAATTTACGACGACGCCAAAGTGTGCCCTCAATAAGGAGAAACATTCCACTAGATTCCACTAATAATTATGCTCAACTAAATCATATTTTGTTAAGTAATAAATTAGTATGAGTTGGAGAGAAATTGTTAAGCAAACCTGATGACTTTCCTGACTAAGAAGTTGGCAGAAAAAAAAGACTGATGTTAAAAGATATGTCTGATACTTTAGACAATGTAATTATCTATATTTTGGTCAAAGCTTATAGATAGAATAGAATTGATCTGATACCCAAGTGATTACGGTGGAATGTATTAAGCTGCGACTTTTACAGAGGTAGGCTATAGTTAGAAATAGTAAGATGCAGTAAGATGCTAAGGATGAGGGACTCTAGTAGGTATACAAAAGATTATAGCTAAACAAATAATAGCTACATTTTATCAGAAATATTTTTATTAAGTTCACTTTAAACTTGCTCATTAATACATATGAGCTTAGAGATTATAGCTAAGAAATATCATATGCAAAATATCGAAATCTAAATCTTTCAGGAATATGTTCGCATATAGTTCATTTCAAACTTAAATTTGTGGGCTTAAGACACCTTGCCAATTAGTTTTATTTAGACGTTTAGCTGGTCAGTTCATTTCAAACTTCAAAACCTTTTACAGTCTCTATTTGCTTAACAATTAAAGGAACTTACTTAAATTTCTATACGTGTAAGACAATCTCTACATCTTTACTAAATTTGACCATTTAAAATGGAAATTATTTTTGTCCTTTGGCAAATATGATAGATAATAATGTTAAGCATTTTCGCTTAGCAACGCTTAGCCAAACAGCTTATGATCCAAAATTGCTAGCAAATTAATGCAACGATGTCGACAAGATCGTCCTCGATCGTCTGATCATTTTGGAACGGGCGTTCCGCTTTCGGTTTACTTGAAAACGGTTTCGTGCTGTCTCCGAAATTGGTTCCTTTTTTTTTTGTGTTTTTTTTTGTTTTTGGTAGTTTTTGTGTCCAAAACAGGCCGCGCCCTGAACTAAACTTGAAGCAGGTCCTAAGTCCAGAACCCAGACAGATTCTCAATGTATGATTGCGTGTATATATATTTTTTTGATTTTTCATTTTATTTTTCCACAGCTTTTTTGTTTTGTTTTTTTTTTTGTTTTGTTTTTTTTTTGACCGCGGCGCTTGAGAGACGGCAGTTAAGTTCTGTTTTTAAGTCCCAGTCCCAGTCGCATCCTTAGCTGTTGGTGCCCTTAAAAAACCAACAATAACAACGTAACATAATAACAATAACAGCGACACAACAAAAGAAACGAAAAAGAAGCGCTGTCCACCTATCTGTCTGGAGTTTAGATGCCATTTTTTGACTTTACAGCCAAGAAGGTAACACCCACTTGCTGATTCTTTCTTTCATACGAGTATTTTCAAATCGAAATTCATTAAGATTCATTCTATGAGGAGCCGCCAAGGACCACAAGACAACACGACACGACACGACACGAAGACAGCTTTTTTGTATCGATAAATGTGCTCAGACCAGACTCTCCGGATAGGATGGGACGGATGTGGATGTGGCTTCTTTCCTTTTTTTCGCGATCATCTTCGTTTCTTTTCTTTTTTGGGGATTTGACGTTAACGCATCCATTTTTGGCCGAATTTTGTAACTTAAGTTATAACTTGACAGGGCCAAAAGAAATGAAATTAAGCACTTATTTTAATGGATTCCCTAAAACCGACGACGAGTCCTCGCAATATGCTAACGACAACGCCAATAACCTTACCCCAAAAAAAAAACAAAAGGGGAAAAACTGAAAACGAGACTCGATCTTTGAAATCTTGACTTGCAGTTAGCCTTTATTTATTTTTTTTTTTCTTTCTTTTTTGCATCGTCTTCTTTCGCATTAATGAAAGAATCAAGCCAAAGAATGGCAACAAATTTGCCTTTTATTTGATTGTGAATGGACAAATCCATTTGGAAGCTCCCTCGACTTTTATTTGTTAATTTATTATGATGTTCGCATGAAAATTAGTCTAGAGCTCCCCCAATTTCATATTATTCGAGGATCTTAAGCCTTTCTAACTGCCCATTCATGAATACAAACTAACGATTACTTATATCACAAGTTCGACAGAGATGGAAAGAGTGAGCAAACGAGAAGGAAAGAGTGTAGGACATCTTGGAAGTTTAGCTGTGATACTAATAAAGGCAATGCATAAAGTACTATTTACTTGGTTATAGTATTAGTCAATTTTATCCCAAATTCAAAGCGTATCAAAAATCAAGAAATCTATTTTTTTCAAGACTCTTTCCACATAATTTTTAATGCTATATAACGTATATATTCAATGCAATGTGTTCACTTTGTAGACTACTTCATCATTATGGACATCATTTGGTAACTGCAACTCTCTTTTTAGTATCTATCGATATGACTTTCAAAATGGTTCCCATGCTCTTAAGCTTAGCTCTGAGGTGTACACGTACTTAGGAGCAACACTGTATTAACTACTTATTTCATTTTTTAAAGCAACAATTAAGTCAATGGCAACAAAAGGCTTTACAACAAGTCAAAACATTCTCTGGTCATGGTCATGATGATCATCATCATAATAATAATAATAATAATAACAATCGCGATGATGACGATTGGTGATGATGATAATGATGATCATGATGATGGCAATGTTGATGGTGATGGTGACGGCGTCTTCATGGGGTGCACGGAATTAGATTTATACATAGAATGAAACCTTAATGGGTTTTCGGGACCGCCAACAACAATGACGGACGAACAAATTTTTGATTTTACGCTCTAAATTATGTACGTACGTTCGATCAGCTTTCGGTAATCTGTATATCGCTTTTTAGTATGATATACAGGGTGTTACAGTTGTTGAAACTTGGCTTAATTTGAATAGATATCATGAGAGTAAATATCAACCTAATTTCTCGGTGCTTAAGTTTTTTCCCCTAATATAAATAAGACTATTATTTTCAATTAATTTACAATAATTTATAATACAACTATAAAAATTATGCAATAGTATTTCTAGGTATATGCTGGATTGATTTTAACAAAATGAGATAAGGAAAAATTAAGGAAAACGTATAAAGATCGGCTATAGAAACTGATTTGTTTGCTGATAGATTTAAGTCAAAATTCGTCATTCGTATTACTTACATATACTTGATAAGTCAATTAGATAAAATTTGTCAATTAGATCAAATACGTGTTTATTAGAAGTCGATTAAATTGATCACGAGTTACTGGTTTCAGGAGCACCAGAAATAACCTTTGCGCTGCCTTTGTGCTGAAAGAGACTTGTAGGACATATCCGACTGTTTCTAGCCTAAATATTGACTTAAATTTCTATAGAGTGCACCCTGTATTATAGCTGCTACCTATGGCCCATACACACGCACTCGCAATGCATTCACAGCCACATTCAAGCACATTCACATGGGCACAATCAATCCATACCTTATATATATAAATATATATATATATATGTATATATATATATATGTCCAGACATCACGGTGACCATCGCAGACCTCAGACGTGTTTCACATGTATGTCCGGCCTGGCATGGCCTTTGCCTCAGTTTTGTTGGATATGGTGTGTGTGCGTGTGCAACTGTGTGTATTCGAGTCATGTTGTTTTATAATAGACTATGGCTTTGAAGTTGTTTTGGCGATGACTTCGTCGCTTCATTCTCTTTCCGTTTTCCATAAATTTAAATTATTAATTTTTTAACCACGGATAAGATGACGGCGACGATGATTATGTCGTTTTGTTATTGCTGCCGCTGCCCGATGCCTTTTGTGCCGTTTTAACGAAATGAGAGTAATTTGTGAATTTTTACCTTTTTTTCTCATATTCCCATTTCATTTTTTTTCCCTTTTTTTTCTTGTTCATCCGACACACAAAAGGCAAACCAATTTGACTACATGCGCGGCCCAACATCAAAACCTTGGCTCCAAAAAACAAACATGGTACGAACAAGAACTTGGCCACAAAATGCGCTTCTCCAGTTCACAATTTCGTAAGTTGAACCTGAAGCTCCGAGTTCAGGACCCGGTAAGGGTCTTAGTACCGTTCCCGTTTCCTTTTTTTCAAACCCAGTCCCAGTCTCAGTCCTTTTCTCGGGTCTAGGTCCTTGCCGGGGCTCAGACAGCTTTTGGAGTGTGTCCAGGTAATGTCTGTTAATGTAATGCAATAATAACAAAGCCAACCGTTGAGAACACAACTGAATATACAAATAACAAGCCTGATTAAGAACATTAAAATACTTAGAAGGTTACATTTTGCCACTTATAAGCCATGTCTAAGCTTTGACCAGCATGCTCCATTGTGGCATGCAACAAATCCTAATTAAGCTCAAAAGATGCAATCAATTTACGCATTTAAATTTGCGTAGATATTTGACGATTTTATAAATCTAACAACATATATGCTGGGGATTTCATTTCTGCCGAAAATCGTTTTCAGATCTTGGCTCCCGGAAACCGTAGAATCCCCAACGTTTCCCTTTCATTGAGCTAACTAAACCACAATTGTCTGTATTGAAATTAGTCTGTAATTCTGAAATGATCAAAAATAATTTCCTATTAAATTTGTAGTGAACGTTTTCATTCTTTTTAATTTTTTCCTATGAACTTTTAAAAAGGAAACAACATATTTTAAAAGTTGTTTTATGTTTAATATATGGAAAATATATAATTTATATATCTAACAGACTATAATAGATTTTATTATCTTGATTTTAAACACTGTACAGAAGACGAAAGTGTCATTAGTGTATCCTTTCCCCTTTTGAATCAAAGTAGATTCCAAAATTCTGAAAAAACGGTCTTTTTAAGATCATGTACATGGAACTGTAACTTATTTTAACCATACTGCAATGAAACTAGTTAAACTTAATGAAACTTAATTCCCAATACTTTTCTTAAAGATTTACTGTGACATAGATTTAAATCTCCTTTTATATATGCTTATTTATTGTACAATTAAGATAAAATTAAAACTCAGTATTCTGAAAATGTACACAGAATTGCAGCATTAACAAAAATGAAGTAGAAAAAGGACTTTACTAGCGGACGGAATGGATTGTTTTTGACTACAGGGTATCTGTTAATTTTCTTTATTTTACTTATGTCATTGCGAAATTGAATTTTCTGTTTGATTTCTATAGTTTTTCATATCCTATTGGAAATCCGTTTACTCACTCGGTGTTTTTTCAAAGTGTTTGACTAAGTGTGTATGTGTGTGAGTGTATATGTGTGTGGCTGTGTGTGTGTGTGTGAGTGTGTGTGTGTGTGTGTACAGAGGGTGTTGCAACTGGAAGCTGTGTTGGATTAGTGTTTCCGATAACTCTTCAGAAATGAAAGCGTATTTGAAAAAAAACAAACGCAACAAATATGGAAGCCAACAAATTGCAAAGGTTTTCATAGTCCAGTCCGTTGTTGTTGTTGTTGATGTTGCTGTTGTTGTTGCTGTTGCTGTTTTTTTCTGCTTGTTTTTGAGATATTATTTTTTTCGTTTTTCTATTATTTCTCTTCTTTGTTTTTGTAATCCTTGCGGCTGGGCGCAATCATGGCAATAATCTCATATGTTTGGGGGCATCCGATGGCACTTGACGAGAGCTGCACTCCATCTCCATCTCCATTTCCTTTCCATCTCCTCTTTCTCGCTGTCTCTCTCGCCTTTGTCCGATATTTTTGGGGACGAGCTGCTTTCAACTGGCACCACCAATTGTGGCATCCATCGGTGGCATCCATCGAAGGCCGACAGCAAAATTGACAATGGTAATTGAAACGCGTACGGTGAGTGCTCTTAGCGAACTCGCTTATCGTAATAAACCACTTAAACGGAAAGTATTTCAATGTGCTGTTAGTTTCGTTTATACCTTATACTATAGCAAAAGCTTGTGGGGTATATGCATTCTCTCTAGTATAGAACTGTCCTTTCTACGATAACTTTTTTTTTTACTAAACTAGCCTTTTTGGCCTAAAGCATTAGTCCCAAAAATTAAGAAAATGAAAAATTTCCTGTTAAAAAAATGTCATCAAGAAAATACTGTTCTTAAAATAAAAACATAGGTTATATTTCGAGCTTCTGTTTTCCGTATTTTTTTCAAACAATTTTACACGAATTTAAGTTAAATTTTACATGAAATTGAACTTTTATTTTTCTTTTTCTTCATAGGAAACTTTTTTAGAAAACTCGTTTCAGATTAGTTGTTTGTATAAAACGCTTACACTTTTATCAAATTTATAAATTATTTATTTAAAATAAAAACTTTATACCGGGTATATCAAATTCGATCAGTTTTTAAAATTATGTTTGTTTTGCTTTCATTTGTTTTGTTTTTTATTTCCCTAATTTCGAAACTTTTGAATCTTTCGTATTTTTTAATCGCATCAAAACGAAACTAATGCGCGTATTATTATTAGAACGGAAGATGCGACCCCCATCCCCATCCCCATCTTCTTCTTCTTCTTTATCTCCTACCCCTCTCCTTGAGTACCAGCTGCTGTAAGCCCAGAAAACAGAAGTTCGGCAATTTTGAACCATAGGGAATGGGGAATATCTGGAAGAGAGAGTGTGCTGGATTTTTGGGGGGGCTAATGAGTTCGCTTCGAGTGTCGCACGTGCGTCTACTACGGGGTACTTAAAGCGTACTCCCCCTTCTTCCACTTCTTCCCCCTGTTCATCCAGCTCCTCACTGTATATTCCTCACCCTCCCCTTGGTAGACCACTGGCAATGCCCAATTAGGGGCGCCATTAAAGAAATGACCATTGAAGAGCTTAACTTTAGAATAATCTTACAATTGGCAGCAACAACTTAAGGATCAACAAATTTCGTTTACACACAGTACACACACACACACACACACACAGCTTACAAACACACACATATATACACACATACACATGTATGTACACTCAGTTTGTACTACAACAAGTTAAGTCTTGGCAGCCGTAACATTTTGAAGGCGGACAACTTACTGATTGCAACCTTGTAGACAATAGCAGCCTGACTGCCTGCCCTCTTGCTCTTTTGCCCCTTTGCCCCTTTGCCCCTTGGCCCCTCCCCCGCTCCTATTCCTTTTGTCCACTCCCCATGTAGCTTCCTCAACAATTTCGCCTGCTCTCCTTGTTGCGGTTAAGCCCATCGTTGTCAATTTTTCTTGGAAACAATTCCAAATTAATGATGTTTAATGCTGCACGCTTCGTAGGCCACATGCGTTCGCCTAGCCACTGTTCCCCTCCTTTTCTCTCTCTCTCTCTCTCTCTCTATCTCTATCTCTATCTCTCTTTTTTTCTCTGGCCTTCTCTGTCTGTTGGCAATCAGTTTGTAAAACAGAAGCAGGCAGAAGTCGTGCCATATTGCTGAGATGATTCCAATATGCGTTTTTCCAACATGTAAATGATACATACATGATAGTGGAGAAAGGGGAAGATGGGGAAAGATAGGAAGATAGATATTTTTATGTGTGTGTGTGTGTGTGTGTGTCTTAGAGGGTGTTTGGGACGTGTAGAACAAGCCAACATTCCAGTCTGCAAACTGACATACCAACTGACAACTCTTGAGGTCTAACAAACATTTGGAGAACTCCGATTTTGGCTTTATAAATCAGTTTGCGTATGTGAATGCGATTGACGTGGTATTCACCTAGTGACGAAAGCAACTTACAAGATTACTGATATCAATTTTTCAAAAATAAAGTTCGTCTGACACTAGTAGTATATAGTTTATAGCTGTGCCGAATGCCAAACTTTTTTTATATCCCTTTTTTCTATACCCTGATTTGACACATCAGTTTGCGAATGTGAATTAACAATTAACTCACAATTTAAACATAAACAATCTACATTTTATAAATCATAATCATATTCATAGTTTAATAGTCTTTTCTTTTATAGCTTAAAGATGTTTTCTTTTTATTAAATAACTAAGTATATTTTCTTGTCTCTCTCTGCTTGACGGCATTTTGAGGCACTTTTTATGGGTTTTTCTGTGAAACTTTTTTCCAGTTACAATCACATTTTGTCCACTTGGCACTCTCTCAGTGTTATACTGGCACTCACTTCCCCATTCAATGACATTCACATGCATTTGCGAATCATCAGCTAAAATACTCGTACTCATATGGTAAATTGATTTTGAGAATTTCTCGCGCGTGCATTTGTTTATCCCTTCAAGCGTTAAGTGAACAACTGCGCTTAATGATCACACAACACTACAACAACAACAATAACATGCAACTACAACAACATTGGCAATAACAACAACAACAACAACAACAAGAACAGCCACAAAAACAACTGGCCTGGCTGCCTGCAATTATGACTATTTGCATTGCACATTACACATTTCACACTGCCAACTCTCAACTCAACGCCAGGCAGTTTTTCTTATTACTTACTCGTACCTTCTCCTGTTGTAAATACCCTGTAGATAAATATATCAATACGAGGTGTAATTAAAATAAGCCAACGTATGTGAAAGTCTTAGAGAAATGGCTGAAAGTCGAAATATAAAGTTTATTTGTGGGAATATTCCAATTTAAATGTATAAACTAAGTAAATATCGGTAAATCAATCCCATCTTGTTTTTCTTCTCAGCTACCTCCTTGAACTTAGACATAACACCAATCAGAGCTATAACTTTTTATATAGATCATAATAATGAACAAAACTAAGCAAACAGCTCGAAGAAACAATTGCTGTTAAGTAAATTCGTGTATACATCGTTGACAACTCAATTTTTCCTGTTTATCCTTCAGCAACCTCTTTGAACTCAGCATATATACCACTTAATGGTATAGTATTTCATATACAGGTACTTTTTATCGTTAGTAAAGCTATATAAAATTCTTTTTGAAAAAACTGTTAAGCTACTCCTGCTACTGCAGATTTTCGCAATCTTCTACAGGAAACTATGCTTTATACAGGGTATCTTCAACTCTAATGTTCTGCGTACTTTTACTTTATGTATTTTGTTATTCCCAAGTTCCCAAAACCGTCGTCGTCTTCAGTAGAGGAACAACAACATCAACCGGCAACAGGCCTAGCATCTGGTTTGTCGGATTGTCTGGTTGTTTTGGATTGTTTTTGGGTTGTTGTTAAGCTTGTACGGATTGACTAGAGACAGAGAGAGAGACTGAAAGACACGATAGAACGGCGAAATATTATGAGGAGGGTTGGGCCAACAGAATTCTCAATGTTCTGTCTAGAATTCTTCAGTGCTAAGTAGCTACTACATGGATCTACGAGTAATACGAATAACTGCCAGAGCTCTCTGTCTTGCTGTGGTTTGGTTTGGTTTATAAATACACATATTCACACTTTCACGTTCGGATTGAGCTAATTGAAACGTATCTGCATAAACTGCATCAGGAACTGCCCTCTCTCGTTAAGCACAGCCATTTGCCTGGGGCCCGAGACCAGTCCGGGTTCCAGGTTCCACGTTCCAGGTTCCAGGGTCTCGGGTCTGGGGTCCCGCAGATTGCAATGCTGCAGTTGCAGTTGCAGTTAAAGTTAAAGCTAAAGTCATTGTCATGGTCGTGGGTCGTGCTAATGGTAATGGCCCTCCTTAACCACAACGCACACACATTATGATACATTTGCACTTGCTATTTTTGGTTCATTGAATGAACATGAAATTTACACCCATCGATCTTAAGACATAATCACATAACATCGCCAACGCATAACTCACATTACACAATTACAACTAGTACAAAACAAACGATTGATTACTTAGTCTGGAAACCATCAGGTCTTAGTATAACATACTAGATTCTGAACAATACTATTGTTATCTTTAAGTTGTAAGATCCCAGTTTCTATCTAATTTGAAGAGTTCAAACCAATCCAACCGATTTCCACTTACTCAATTCAAACTAATTTCAATTTGCTTAAATTTTTCAAAGTTGCCTGTTCCAAGGCTCGACAGACTTTAAACCTGCATAACTTTTGCAAAACATAACCGATTTTAATTTGGAATATCGTTTTGATCATAGTTTAATCTGTAAATTGATTCTACATTAAAAATTGTTCGTTTTTAATAATAAATTTTTCTCAATATCTATTTGTAAAAAATCATGGGGAAACCGAAAAAATACTATTAAGGATCGGTTAGAAATCAATCCTAATGACTTTCCTTAGTTGGACAACAACTCATCGAGAGAAATCATATTTTCAGATTACTTTTTGTGTACTTAATGTCGTTTATCGACAGCAAATCAATAAATTGCCAATCGGAATAATGGAAAATATTCATTTCCCAATAAAAAGTTCAAGGAGAGTGAAAGAAAGGGGGAGTAAGAAATTGTTACTGTTTTCCGTTGGTTTCTTTTGGCAATAGAATTGAAATGAATATCGACTACTAATATTCATAATCATGACTCGTTTAGAGTTGCAATCGTTTATCTGTTGGCCATAAATGGAATCCCATACGAGTCAAATGGGAGCTCGATGGGTTAACATATGTATATGCGGATGGATAGGCTACTGCACATGAAACCAATGCCGACTGGGTCGTAAATTTGGAATGGGTTTTGGGGGTATATCAATGGCAATGGGTGCTTCATTAGACATCGACAACAACTACAACAACGCCACTATGCGATCATTATTTCAGCGATCAGTGCCAAGTGAAACGACAACAACATCAACAACAACAACAGCGATCTATTGCAATGTGCCACAATCATTGCAAGGCAATATGCATATCAGTTTGGACAGTAGTCCACGCTAGTGACAAAACAACACAGAAAGAATGCAAAACTTATTACAATAGTCCGATTTGTTAAATATCGAAAGGTATTGTTTTAACTAAAATAAGTACCTTCTGAGACTTTTGGTAACTTATCTGATTCATTATATATGGAGGTGTACAAAGTACAATTTAAGTGACAAAACTCTGCAAAAATTAATAAAATAGTTGGCATTCGGCCCAAAATCTTTAAATTGAATATCTTTCGTCGCTAAATATTTAAATTGTATATCTTTTAATATATTACTTAAAATCACAAATGATGGGACTTGTAGACATAAGCTTTCGGCACTAGACTTTTGACTTTGTAAAAAGGTTTTTTTTAAAGCTTTTTTCGGGGCAGTGGTTGTGGGGAGGGGGAGTACAAAGGGGGGGGGGGAATACAGTAAACCGCAGTTCAAGCATTCGTCCTCTAATCACAAGCAACAGCAGTTGAGCGACTGAGCGTGACTAAGTACAACAACGACTAAGACTAGCGACTAGCTATAGTCTTTCCCCTCTGCCACACTCTCCCCCCCCTTTTGGCATATATGTATGTATGGGGGCTGCAACATGGTCTCTCCGCTGTCCGTTGCATTAATAGCGAAGCAATCAGGGCGTTGCAGAAGCGAGCGCAAAAGATCATAACGAACGGTTTAAATACAATATATTAAATGGATTTATTATGCCAAGATATTGCGCCTCTGAAGCATGGTAAACAACCCAACAAGTACCTCAACAACAACAACAACTACAACTCCCTATAAATATATATATGTATAACTACTTGTACCATATGACCAATGGCTGACCACGAATCTTGGTTGTTATTCGTTGTTCGTTATTCGTTATTCGTTGTCGCCGTCGTTCGTCATTATCAACTGTAGGAGGCCTCTGACTATGATTTCGTAGTCGCAGTTATTACCCCAACCCCACACACTCCAACTACTAACTACAACTACAACACCAACTAACTTAAGCTCGCAATTAAAGTAGAGAGAGAAACAACAATAGTTAACGTCTTTTTGCAGTTTGCCGTTTGTTTCATCGTTCTCACTGAACACGCGCATAAATTTTTACTTAATTAGATACATTGAGCTCTACTATAAGAGGTAGACTCAAGAAAAACAAGAAGAAAAAAAAATGAAAAAACAACGCTATCACTCGCATGCCGCGTCTCTAGCCATAAGAAAATTGACCAAGTCATCGCTCTCCATCACTCCCAGTCTCTCTTCCCCCCCCCCCCCCTTTCTCTATGTCGCTCTCTTACTCCCTGTCTCTTTCCATATATCACAAAGCTTTAAAAGATATTACTGCATGTTGCAGCTGCCAATTTAATAGGAGCACTGTTAGATGCTATCTACAGGGTATTTATATACCAAAAATTCATTCTATAACAACTTGAAAATTGTTGAAAATTATGCTTCTACCTGTAAACGAATAGAGATCTATTTACATGACCAACTTCAAAATGAAAACACATAAACAAAGTTGGAAACAATATGCACATTTTTTACAATTTGTTCTACTTTAATTTAAGTAGAAAATAAACAAATTGATTGTAGAGTAACCTATTTATGTGAATATGTCCTTTAAACAAAATCTTAGTTCGAAATTCAGTGTTAGGAGATTACAAGTCATTAATTTGTTTAGTTTTAAGCACATCCCAATTTCTTAATTGTATTAAAAAACAATTAATTTAATTCAATAATTTTAACTCTAAATACATAAATGCATAATATATCATAGTGATTATATATCATTTTATTCGATATACTCAAGCTTAATAAGTTTCTCAAATATATGACTGCAAATAAGACAGTCAAAACTATATCCTGAAAATTTCAAAAGTTTCAAAAGCAAAAAAGTTCTTATCATTTCTATATATCAAGAATAATTGTTTTAAAATTAAATAAACAAGCCTATCAACTCTATGTTTTTGGAAACTATATTATGATTCATTCAGAAAGAAAGTAAAAAATATATACATAATAGACAAAGTCTAAAAAAATTATGTTGAGGCTATCAAGTAGTAGAGTTATTGATTTATTCAGTATAGATTAAGTAACATACTTTACATTCACAAAAATAAAAATATCCCAAAGCTATTACCGAAATCTACAATCGACACTCGGAAATGTTTCTTAAATTTTAAGAAATATTCCTATAACATACATAACCAATCACTTAGAAATTCTTCCTTTCTATTCTGTAAAAAGTATATGCATGTTTAATTACAGGGTATTGTTTAATCGGGCCTGCTTTTAGTATCAGCAATTTTTAGTAGACTCTGTCACAAGTTTTTGGTCTGTGAATTATCCGTTTAACCCAAAACCTGAACTTGTAAAAAATTTGTATGGGAACTAGAGCAATGGCAGCTAGCACGCACACTCCCACACCCACACAATCGCACACACAATCACACACACACATGTCTATATACTGGTGTATTTACTTAGGTAAGTACTGAACTTGAAAATATACGCTTTGCCTGGCAATTACCTTACAAGTATTTAGTTATGAGAATTCTGATGCGAGGACGATGAAAAAAATAATAAATGAAAAACACAAAAAAAATAATAGAGGACAACCACCGCAAAGAGAAAAAGAGAGACAGAGAGAGAAAGAGAGGACTACCCTTACCCATTAGGTAAGGCTGTAGCCTCTCTACCCTCTGGTACTTTGAGTACGAGTACGAGGACGACCCTTAGCCATGCCCAGGACCATGTACAATATGTTGCGTAAGTGTCTAAACAATGGAGGCGAATGCGAATGCAGACAAAGACCAAACTCTAGGCCTGTACAAATACTCGAACTGTTACTGGTACTATTACTGGTACTTTTACTTGTCCTCCATGCTGTCTGTTGATGCCAAAGCAGATGGCCCTGGTCATGTCTTCAATATCCTGCTCGTCATCTGACTGCCTTTTTAGATCACACAAGAATTGGGATTTCTATTTGAAAATGACAGCATAATAATGCAAAGAGAATAGACTCGAGGGTAGGGCTGACTATATAAGTAGGGGTTAGGGTACGGGGTCATGATAATGGCGTTAGCGCGATGATTACACAATATTTATTTACAAAAATTATTATCATTTATGATATGTGCCTCACGTCCTTCCGTCCTTTTCATTCTTCGCAGCACATTGTGTTGAGGACTCGCTACTTAACGCATCATTTGGGAATCGAGACAGTTGCTTCCTTGATTGAGTTGGAAGAGCAAAGCCAATTGTTAGTTAAGGATATGTCTGAACAAAAAAAAAAGAAAAATTGACAAGCGCCAAACAATTGTTAAGCACTTAGCAGAAAGACTCTTTATCTCTCTTTTTAGAATCACAAAAGTGCACATAAGAAGATGAGCATGTCTTACTCTCTCGAGAGAGCAAACGATTCTTCTTTGTGTTGCATTCGTAAACGTTTAATTATTTCAAAAATTAACTTACTATAAGATAAAATAGTTAGGAATAGCAAACAGAAGGAGAGTGTTTTTCTCTCTTTCTCTCTCATTTTTGGTTGTATTCGTAAACGTTTTACTGGCACAATTATTAATTATACTATGTTATCTATAGCTTTGAAAGTCATGAGATTTTCAGATGTAAAGAATTAGTGTGACGAATTCGAGATTCAACTCGATATCATATAACTATCATAAAATATTTAATTGTAGAAATCTATTTATTCACAATTACCTAAATCTTTCCATTGCACTCATCATTTGTCATATTCATATTCACATTCACATTCACAGACAGATTCATGGAATTATGCATGTATTGATTCAAACAATAGCTAACATTACACAAAAAGGAAAACTCACACCGTTAAATAATATCATATCATATTTTTTTTTGTTGTGTTTGAAAAATGGCGATCAACTGCATAAAGGAAAAGGGTCCTAAAGATCATAATAATAATGATAATGATGATGATGAAGATGATGGAAATGAGAGCAGACGTTGCGTTAAATGACAGCAGCAACAGCTGCCAGAAAACGAATCGGATCGTATGTTCCTCAAGGATTAACACATAAATAAATAACTTCGAGCCGAATATTTGAAGTAAACAGAATTGATACGGAAACCTGAATTAGAAAAAAGCGAATCTGTTATGAGGCAAACGAACTAGGAAGTCGACATAAAAAAAGTACTAAGAAAATACGAATCCAGGAACATGAGGAATGAAGTCTACGACTAAACTTAATTAAGGAAACGAGTATAAGAGATTTTAAGGCATTAAAAGTAGATTGAGAATGCAAAAACTTGACCACAGTATTTAAATCGAATAGAAAACTTACCAATCATTATTATTCAAATACATTATTTTGACGAATCAGACGAAGAGACGTAGATCTGTAGCAAAGAAAGATTATCAATTAATAAAATTAATGAGGAGGTAGATCGAGAATAATATAATATAATTTGATATAATATAGTAGAATATTTATATTTGAAAAATATAATAAATATGGAAATTACTTAGAACAGTGGAATCTATGAATGAACCTTATACAAAACCTTAATGAACCAAAAGAGAGCCAAAAAAAGATATATATTTAATTTGGGTGCTAAATATTTATATACTTAAGATACTATAATAATACATAATTTATTAAAATAGATAGATAACAAGTTAGATGAGGAATACACTCACGGAATACTCTTATCAAGCAAACAGAAGCTACTTAAGAGTAATATAAATAGACACATTAAGATAATAGATGGGAGCTGAGTATTTCCATCAAAACCATTGAGCCAGTTACTAATTGTAAGTGCAACATGAACAACTTGCAACAACAACAACAAACAGCAATTTGGTGACCTTTGCAACCGTGCAACGTTGACCTTGAACCCTTTTTTGCATTGCCAAACGATTAGCAATTCAAGGCTGTGACTTAAATATCTCAACAGACTGAGACAGAGAGGAGCTTTTATAAAAAAAAATAATAGTAATAAATACAAGTACATATATAAAAAAATATATAGTTTGTATGAAATGAAATGAAAAATGAGAAGAAGATGAAAAAAAAGCTAAAGAGTTGAGTTTGGAGTCTCGAGTTGAATGCTACAACGCGACGGCGCGGTTAGGAATGTTATGTAAATTGAACTTGAAAATCGTTGAAACAATGGCAAAGTTTTTGAATATTTCTCTCGCTTAATTAGAAACGCAAGGAGGCGAACGCAAATAATTCTCCCTCCCTCTCTCTTTCTCACTGTCTCTGTAAATCTCTTAGAGAGGGTTACGACAGAGTCGCGACATTGCCAAGCTTATAGATAATATACGAGGGTGGTTGGGGGGGGGGGGGAAAGATATATGCATGAAGTTGAAGTTGAAGTTGAGGTTGAGGTTGAAGTTGGAGGAGGTGACGCTGACAACAGTGGCTCGCATAAATTATTCAACAGATGGATAGGTTCAAGAGTGGTAGGGGTAATAGGGAGGATCTCTCCCAGGGGTGGGGGGAGGAAAGGGAACGCGATCTCAACGCGGTTTCGTTTCGTTCCGCATTGGCGACGCAATCCAACGCAGCTTAAGAGATCCGAGGGTGCAACTATCAGGTGGGTGGATCCAGGGGTAGGGGAAGGGCCATGCAAAGGGCAGGTAGATAGGGAGGGGAGTGTCTTGAATAATGTCATATGCATACGCGTGTGTGCAGGTATTTGCCAGCGATTTGTGACGCCAACAACGACGCGACGTTCAACTGAAAATCATTCATGTACTCGTAGATACACTCGAAAAAAAAATAAGACTAGTGTTTTGAATCAAGAAAATTCATCTGAATTATTTTGTTCGCCATTTTACCAACAAATTGCTAAAAAGAAATCTTGTATTCCTAATCTAAAAATTTAATTTAAATTTACAAATATATTATGATTGTGAATCTTAATTTTTCATTTTACAATTTAGAATAATTCTTAAGATATTGAGTAGTTCAAATATTCTTCAATATTCTGTTGGATTTGTTGTTTTAAATTTTTTAATGGTCTTAGCTGAATCGGCAATGATAATAAATAGAAAATGAAAATCTTAGGATTATAGAAAAAATACCCTTTAAGTAAATATGATCATTGCAGAAATAAGAATAATTCTTTTTAAGATGTTAAAAATTTCAACTTATTTTAAGAATTATGCTCTTGCATTTAAATGGTCACTAGATTTGCAGTTTTATAACTTTTTGGTCGGAAAATTGGAATATTTCATATTCTTAGATTTGTGGTTTTAAGAATATAAGAATTTTATTTGACTCAGATTTCTTCTGTACTTTCAAGAAGTATTTGTTTCTTGACGCATTTCTGGGACTAAAAATGCGATCAAAATGACCAAAAACTTTATTTTCGACTCGGTTTTTTATCAGTGCATCTAAAATTTGTATGAGCAGGTGCCAGAGGGCGTGTATCTATGTGTGTGCCCCTCTCTCTCTCTCTCTCTCTGCGTGTAGTTGTGTGTGTTTGAAAATTGCTCTGGGAGACCAAAAATTTGAATCGTCCCCAGCATTGTTATGCAAATGATGTCGCTTGACACGCAAACGCCACCACGTCGACATTGCCGACATGGTCGACACCGTCAACGTTGTCGTAGTTGTTGTCGTTATCGTTGTTGTTGTTGTTGCTGTCTGCTGTTGTTGCTGTTGTCGTTGTCGCGAACAGATCTCTTTGTTGTTTCCACCTCCGGCGATTGCATATACTCGTATTATGCGATGCGATCCACTCTACACACCACTCGACTCCACTCTAAACCACTCTACACCACTTCAGAGTGGCCAGAGGAACTCGCAACAACAAATGTCAACACAAAAAAAAGACCCCAAAAAAGCAAAGTGGATCAACAGAGAGATGACCAGAGTAACTTTGATGGGTCAGTGATTCCCAGACTATGATTAGATTTATAGAAAGAGATATAAATGCAGACAAAGAGAGACAGATATAGACACAGATTTAAACATAGATATAGAAAAGTAGGGTCAATAGATTTCAAAACACGCATAACTTCATCCAAACCAGACCGATTTTTATGCGGAATATCATTTTTATCACGATTTGAACTATAAATTGATTCTACATTTCAAAACAGTTTGACTTCAAAAGTTGCATTTTGAACTGTAAGAAAACCCAAAGTAAAGTATTTATAAAGATATTTGATAATTACAAATACTAAACAAACACAACTAGTTGAAGATGACAATCATTATGGGAGAATATTAAACTAGAGTTTAAACTGAAACCCATACGATAGGCATGAAACCTGGTCTAAACCTCTGGTGATCTATTTCATTTGATCTTGAAAGCTGCGTGATGCAGTGTCACGTGAGTTGCAGTTGCAAGTAGCTTCTATTGCCACGAAGAGCACAGAGCAAGAGAGTGAGAGAGAGAGATAGATAGATAGAGAGGGAGTCAAACAAGAGGCTGTAATTAGTGAAGCGGGTCTTAGCCATTGCATGACATTTGGCTTTGACCACACGATGAATGATGCCAAATTAACCAACACTAAACAACGAAGTTGGTCTGCAATCGACATGGCTATGACTAGAAATAGGAGTAGGAGCAGGAACAGGAGTAGGAGTAGGCCAGATGTGTTAGGAGGGGGAATACCGCTTGTGATATGATGGGCTGAGACCTCCTGCTCTGCTCTGCTCTGACTCGGACTCTGGCCAGTTTTACTTAGTTCCAGCTTCAGATTTAGCTTCAGCTTCAGACTTAGCTTTCAAGCTGGAGTTTGGAGCTGCGTGTTCGTTAAGATGTGACCATAGATAACAGAGGCGGCAACAATTTTTTCGAATTGTAAACAATTTGCGCTTGCCTCGAACCTGGGGCCTGCTTCTTCTTCTTCTTCTTCTTCTCCATCATCATCATCGTCATCATCATCATCATCGTGTTCTTTTTCTACTGACCAGTTTAATGGGAAAAGTCTGCTGTGGCCCCCACATGACCAGGCACAATGTGTGAATTGAACTCAGCATGCGGCAAAATGTTGCTGCAGATCTTTCAGATTCGTTAATTAAACTTAAGACAAATACAACAACAGCATAAAATAAGAAAAACTGTCATGAGACCCACAAAGAAAAAGGGCAAAGAGACCCTTTGAAACCACTTTGGACACACACACCGAGCAGGTGTTGGTCACCCACCAAATCCATCGATCAGTTTGATCACTTCAATTGGGATTTACATCATTTGTGGCATCAAATTTTGCTCTTCTTAAATTTTAACCAACAATTATAACTATCAAAGAGTGTTTTTAAAATGTTTCTGAATTATTTAAGAATTCTACACTTCTCTATAAATTAGTTGAATAGTTCAAAGAGTTTAACTTCTTACTAAACATTTAAGAATTCAATGTTTCTTTAAATGATTGTTTTTAAAATGTTCCTCTGTTCATTGTTCTTGTCTTGCCGACAACCTTACAGTCTAGATAAACTTGCTGATAAGAGCATAGTAATTCGAATTTATCTAGACTGTAAGGCTACAGTCAACATGAGAAAAGGTCCATCAACTATTTAACTGTTTTATAAAAGACCAGAAAATCATTAAATGTATTTTGAATATAAAAAAAGATAATAAGTTTATAACACCTAACTAGTCTGAACAACAGTTCAAAAATACCCTCAAAATATTTTTAAAATATTAAAAAGAAAATACAAAAATATATTCTCGCTTCCCTAGCAGCAAAATCTCAAGTATTCCTAGGTTTCAATTATTTTCCGACCTAAAAATCATTAGCTAAAGCATAGCTCACAATTCTTACAGGTGCATGTGGCGCAGGTGGTGCAGGTGGCATTGCACCAAACAAATGACAACAACAACAACAACAACAAAGACAACAACAATAATGATCTTCATCAGCATTATAATGAGCTTGTTAATAATGAAGTTTGGGAATGCAGCTTGCGTGCATCTCTCATAAGGTTTTGTCTCGGTGGTTACCTTGGTGGTTTCTGTAGTAGCCCCACCGTAATAAGCGCACACACACACAAACACATTTATATATATGTATATGTATACACACATATAGATATACACCCTATACCATATTGCCATCCATTGGCATCATAATCAAAGGCCGTCATCATAGACGACGTCAGGTTTGCAGCCCAAGTTCCTTGAGGCGTTTCTATGCTCAGCTGCATTTGTGGCCCCCTTGTGATCTGCCCCATTGACAACTGTCCAGGCCAAAAAATGAGAAAACACATATATATTAAAGTGGGAGTCGACTAGCAGATACCCTCTACTAACAGTTACTTACAAATTGTACGTTAACTTTATGGCAAACAAAAGAAATTGCATAATTAATTTATTTACTGTACGATTTGTAATATACTTTTAGAATAGAAAAACCACGTGTTTAATAACTTGCATATGGCAAATCAATGGAATGATGGGACTAGCAGATACCCTATAAATTGTACATCTTTAATTTACCAAAAGCTTCGTATAAATTGTTCAACAAGTTTAGTTTTTTACATGTATAGCTAAGTTTATTATACATATGTATTGCTCCTAGTTTTCGACCGATAAATACCCTGTGTATAGCACAATTCCTGTAAATAGTATGCTCAAAATCAATAATATTTCTTTACAAATAAGAAAAAACAAGAAATTTAAAGGAAACATTTATTTAAAAATAAAACTAAGAATTGGATAATTAATTCTGGCTAAATTAGTTCTGGAGTTTATTGACTTTTCAGTATAAATTCACCCTCATTTGCGTATTATTATACTCCGTTTGACTCTCCAATTTGTATAGGGTATACAGAAGACAAAAATTAAAGAGGATCGGGGGCGAATAAACTCGGCACGGCCCACAGTGCACAGTGCGACTGACTGGCTAGCCTGACTCTGACTCTGACTCTGGCTTTGACTTTGGCCTGGTCTGTACTCCTTTCTGATCTTGGCCCTGGTCAGAGCCAGACAATTGGACGGTTTTGTTTTGTTTGGTTACTTTTTAGTTTTATTTTTTGTTTTTTGTTTTTTGCTGTGCGAGCTGATCGAACTGAGGCTGGGAAATTACATGTCTTCGTATCTAAACGCACATTAACCATCGCATTCCCGAACCCACAGAGAAGAGTGGAAAGTGGAGACGATATTGAAAGATGGAAGACGAAAGACGGGACTCTTTGGGATCATTGGGTTTACCCTTACTTTTGTTGTTGTTGTTGTTGTTGTTGTTTAGCGAGGGGGCATTTTCCTTTCCTCTTTTCTCGTTGCTTACTTTTCTTATTTAATTTCGATCGATCACTTAAAAAGAGTACGAATAATGAAAAATTGCAGCAACATGCCGCAGGGCTAAAGAACTTGGTCTTTTAGATAACACACACACACACACACACACACAGACACACACACTCAGATACAAATAAGGAAACAAAGGGAATGAAAATAATTTTAAGCTAGAGTACATTTTCTGTCCCAGACATTTGATAAAAGATTCGATTGCAGCTGAAGACTTTCTCGCCGACTTTAAGCTTAATTCTCAGAGACAAGAGATCAGATGGAGAGAGAGAGAGAGAGAGAGAGAGAGAGAGATGGTAAGGGGGATATCTTTATAGAGATTACATTGGATTTGTGACGCTCATGCGTAACTCTTGAACTATGGCAATCTCATTTGCTCCACATGCATGTGGAAATCAATTAAGTGCAGTTCTCACGATCTCAAATAGTGAATACACTTACGAATACACACACACACACACACACACATACATGTGAGTGCGAGCATAATTAGCAAATATACAAAAAAAATTTGCATATATGTATAAAGATGTCTATGTTCATGGCATTCCCGCTGCAGTTCGATAACATTACCTTTGACATGGTTTCAACTTGCGTTTTGAATGCAAAGTGAATACATGCCCGTATTCGTATTCGTATTCGTATTAATATTCGCTTTATTCGTTGACTGTGAGCAGCTGCAAACCAAAATGCTATCGGGTCAATCAACAGGAATAGGACTTGGCCCCAAACCCAACCCTAGTACTAGCCAAGTCGAAGTCAAAAGTTTCAGTCTGAATTTCAGTTAAGAGTCTGTTGTGTATTGTTTTGGTTTTAAATACCCTATAGAAATGGCTAAGGAGTAGTTGGAAGAGGACAAACAGGAGATGACTCTGGAAGTATTGGAATATATCCAAAATCAATCCCAATTTTGAATGGCATTGAATGGCAAACTGTATCAATTATTAAATTTATTTTTGAGCTCAATACAGAGTATATGGCTAGTAGAGCACACTCTCTTTCAGAGTAAGAGCTGCAGGGAAACATTTTATTTAATTTTCCATGTTATGTTCAAGTTAGTATCTTTTAAACTTTCATACAGTCGACAGACAGCACTTGAAATTTCTCGTTTTTTATAGTTTTTAAAAGTCTACGAAAAATTATAAATTTGTATTGTTATATTTAAATGCAAACAACTGACAAACGAAGAAGTTACTCAACATACAGAGTATATAGCCAGTTGTGGACACTTTTGCGCCTGATAAATCAACTTATTGGACATACTACATTATAATTTATAATATAATAAACAATATAAGTTATATATCATCTATATTATACAGTAAAATCAACTAAATACCTAAAAAATGTAATAGAAAATATTAGCAAACTAAAAAGTTAATTAACTTGCAGAGTATTTAGCCAGTCGAGCACACTTCATTTTCTGTGTCTCTCGATTGCAGCACACTTACTGGCTCTTACATGCAGCTGATGACTCGAGGCATTTGTATTTCCGACCCAAACACAGATACAATCTACCACAAGAGGGAGCGTTTTTAGCCATATTGACGTCAAAACTAAATCACATTGACTTGAGAGTCGATCTTTCTCCTCACGTTCCCTCGATCTACATCGTTCTACAGGGTCGACAGAGGAACAACCAGGGTCTGTCTGTCTATCCCACTTGGCCCGTTGTCCGCTTGGCCACTTGGCCACTTGCGGCACTAATCGCATGTCAGGTGTCTGAGCCGAGGCGCAGTCAAGTGTCTACTTGGCCAAAAACGGCGACAAATGACAAATCCCTTGACCTTTTTTTTTCGGGGGTGTTTACACTTCAAGAGCCAGGACACACTCACACACACACACACACACACACACACACACACACACACACACACACAGAGTCACAGTCACACACTCACTTGATCCAGCAAATGTTTGGCTTCACACAAAGGGGATTAAATCATAAAACGCTCATGACATTCTCTTGAACCCAACAAATTTCACAATTTCATTGTTTTGCCAGCCACATTGGCGCATCCTTCATCCTTTTTTTTCCCATCTCTCTTCCTCGCCTTCGCCTTTATAGTCAAGGTGACATCGCTAAAAACAAAAAACAAAAAAACCACCGAAAAAAAAAACAGAAAAGAAGAAAAACCCAACCACAAATGGACAATGGTAAACCAATGTTCGTGTCCGCGATCTCTTTAAAAGTCTTTTTCTTTTTCTTTTTTTTGTATTTATTTATTTTATTTTTTTTTCAGTTCAGTTCAGTTTTTATCTATGTATAAGCCGAGTGAGTACCCGTCCACTTGAGCAGTGAGTACTCGTAATTTGAGACCGTTAAGTTTGTCTGCAATTGGCAAATTTACGAGTATGTTGATTGAGAACTTTGATAGCAGTTCCCAAATGCGCTTTTCCTACGCGCACAGTGGAACCAACTGGCTTTTCTTAAGTTAAACGTAATTCGATGAAAACAATAGAAGTACAAAATTACTTTTTAGAACTTTTAATTGGGTTCTATTTCAATATTTGAGCTAGAATTAATCCAAAAACTCACATGGATTAAAAATCTATAAGTCTATATTAAAATGTCTGTATTATTTCTATGTTTCAGATAATTTTCAAACCACTTTTGATCCAATTCAATTATATTAAATTAATAAAATATTAATTGTATGAAACAACTTAAATGCTTTGTAGAACTGAATGTAGAACATAAAAACGTTTGATATTTTATTTTTATAAAATTTATAACTATTTGTATGTTTTGAAATAATTCCACAATAGTTGTCAATCAGTTAATGGCTCAAAATATATTAAGAGAGAATTTTGTTTTAATAAACTACTCATGCTTATGTAAAACGTTTTTTTCAATATTATTAAACTTTCTTATTTATTAAAAGATATTTATCTTCAATGACTTTGAACACGGGACTTAATGATTGAAAAATCGAAATGTACAATCAACTTTAAAAGCATCAAAATAAATGTATTAAATTTAAGTATTTTGTTTGTAGTTACACTTTTCCTTTTACATTCCTTGCCTTGTTTCCACTGTGTAGTGTTGAGCATGGTACACCAATTAACATTAACTGAAGTGAAATTAATTGCCATAGCATGGTCACTCTAATTGTGGTTAATGTGGAACCGATAGCGATACACACACCACACACACATATACGAACAATGGATAGCAATTTCTGATAAGCGATTAAACGATTATCAGCTGTGAGTAGTTTCAACTGTGGTTGGGCTTCATTAACGGCCTTAGCACCACCGCAAACCACCCGGAATATCCAAAAAGAAGTGTGGCTGTACTATAGCGTCATATGCTGCTGACAGACGAAAGAGGACATTCATGAGACCATGTGGTCAAGTCCAGTTGGCGTGACCTTTACGACACAATCAACAACTGTTGACCACAATTAGGACTGTAGGACCTCTTGAGCCCTAGAGCGCTAGAGCCCTATAGGTAAAAGGCAGTACCAGGGGCTATTGTATTGCAATATTTGTCATGGTCATTATGAGTTATAAACGATATTTTGATCCCTAATCAGAGAGGGGGAAAGAGAGAAAGACAAGCTGTCAACGCATTCGTTTCACGTGTTACCCAAACGTCTCTGCTCTCTCTCTCTCTCTCTCAAACTCTCTCTCTCTCTCTCTCTCTCTCTCTCTCTCTCTCTCTCTCTCTCTCTCTCACTCTAAGTTGCCGTACCCTGAACGGGGCCCTGACCGTACCTTCCTCATACCCTGGGGTCCCAAAATGTTGTCTCGACAGTAGGACACATATTTTCTTCCCGATCGTCGGCGGTGGAATTAAAGGCACAATTGTTGCAGCAAGGGCAATTATAGATTATCACCTTATTGCCATTCCATACCTCTCTTTCTCTCTGTGTCTATCTTCTTCTCTTTCTGGCACACCCGCACCTTGGTCCGAAAAACCTTGTGTGCGACCATCGACATCGGAAAAAGAACCATACAAATGACACCACATTGTTTTATCTTTATCGCATAATTGCGGTCAATTCCCTCAGTGTTTCTTGGCCATGGCTTTGACTCTGACTCTTGGCCCGGCTTTCTTTGGCTTGCCATGATTTCAATACAGAGTTTTCGGCATCGGCTTTGATCATTTGCCATGGCTAACAACAACAACAACAACAACAACGACAACGACACTAGCTACACATTCACCAAAGATTTCCCCTTCTACTTCTGCTTCTCCCTGTCTCAATGTCTCCCTGTCACTTCCCCTCCTCCTTCCGTTCGCATTAGAACTCCAGTAGGAGCGGCAGTTGGGGAGGAACATTTTGAGGGGCGGGGAGCCGGCACATTTATCTTCTTGTCACACACAAAAAAAAATAATAATAATATTCGAAACGCTCTTGAAAATTATCAAATTTCGTTCGTACCTAACCCAACTAACAGCTGTTCCATTTCCAATTGTTTCGCATGTAATTTAACCATTTTTATACTTCCTCAAAGAGGTGACAGATTGTATATTAAAACTGTATTTGTATTTATTGTTTCTGTTATTTTAATTTAAATATCCTATCAAAATCTTTATTTGCAATATTAAACCTTAAAATGTTTTTTAATTTATAATTTATTCAATTTAATATTCTATTAAATTTATATTAAATTTAAGTAGCTATACATATATGTTGACTGCTCATTAAAAAAATAAGAAAAATGAAGCTGGTCAAAAGCATTTCAATAAACAATAGTTATTAAAATAAAATATTATATTTTGTAATATATATGTATACATTTTATTTAAAATAATTAAATTATAATTTGCAACTATTTTGTTACTCGATTTTGTGTGCGGTATTTAATTTCGCGGCTTCTTCTTCTACTGCTTTTCTTTTCGCGCACACATTAAAACCTCTAGTGCAATCATCTTCTGAACCGGTTTTTTTTGCCATCCTTGGTCAACACACACACACATACACACCCAGTAAGAGAGCTCGTAATGTCTGTGTGTGTATTGAAGCCACACTTCGGGCCTGGACTTGACGACCTTCAGATTGGCTCACAAAGACCACAACGCTCCCACACTCATTCAGACGCTCTTTCCTTCCCCCACTCCCCTCTCCCCACCAACCTTTTCCCGTCAACCCCTTTGCCAACGCTTTGCCTTCAATATTAACCGATATTCTTATTAGCAAGTGTTTTGGCTCTATTAACAAATTTCCCATAGGCTATAAATGTTGAATTAAATACAAATAAATACATACAGTTAGCCAAGTAATTGTTTTAACAAATTGAAAGTCTTTACAAATTATATTATGATAAAAATAATTAATATTCTAACCTTTCCATAAGCTATAAATATTCATATAAAAAAAAATTAATACAAACAGTTAGACTCGAAAGTGATTTGTCAAAATAAAAACATTTTCAAATTTTATTTTACTAAAAAAAACTGAATTTGTGAAATTTAAATTTTGCTTTTATTTTTAAAATTTACTTTGATTTGCTTTCTTTAATTTAATTATACTTTTGAGAAAAGGCAAATAGTAATTGTGCGCTGTGTTTTCTTCTTCTTCCTTTGATAGGACTGTGATATATTGTTTTTTGAATATCTTTCGGGTTAATGCGTATGTATGCAGGTGTGTATGTGTGTTTGTGTGCATTATCCTTTAAATTTTCTTGGTTTTCTAATTTATCAATTTTATTTTCAATTGCATCTCAAACACTTTGTGACGACGTTTTGTGGCACCGTTAAAAATTTACAATTGTCGCAATTTAGTAACCCTCTCCCTCTCCATCTAACTACCTTCCTCCCACCACCCACTGTCCACTGTCTACAGCTAACCCCACTCTCTCACAGCCACACACACTCACTCTCGGCAAATGCTATATCCAGCATACACACTGCTTTGCCGACAGTGTGAGAGCATACACACAGACAGTGTGTTTATTTGCTTGCTCACTCTTACTACTGCAGTCTCTCGCTTGCTCACTGTCGCTTGCATGCTCCCTCTCGCTCTCACTTTTAGAGCCATGCGCGGCCATCCGTTGGCTTTGACCAATGCTGTCTTTTTTCGTACGCTACAAAAAGAGAGAGGGGCAATCAAAGAGAGAGGGGCCCGATGACGACGACGACGGGCGACACATTTCACTATGTCACATTGTGTGTATGTTTGTGTGTGTGTGTGTGTGTGTGTAGGTGGGTGAGTGAGAGAGAGAGGGAGTTAGGCGAAGGCGACCGCGACCGCGACATAACCGCACTTCGGGGTTTTCATTGGGCTCCATTGGCTGTCGTCGTCATTGTTGCTGTTGTTGTTGTTGTGCGTGTGGGAAAAGGAGCGCTGTATATCTATGTATATGCACACACACACATATGCATACATATGCTTAAAGCAGTCTAGATTTAAGCAGGAGAGAAACGGGACATTCGATAAGCGAATAAACGACAGTTATATACTGCTTCCACTTTATATAGAAACTATCTCTTATATCCTATCTCTTTATATAAAGGCGTCTATATATATAAAATGTCAATCACATAAATACGTGATATTTAGATATCTATCTGATTGCATTTCCTTTTCCAGTCTATCTTTCCAATATTCCCAATAAACTCTGTCTCAACTTCTAACGGTAATTAGTTCTTAACTAACATAACCTCATTTATTTACTTTTGGCAAAACTTTATAGAACTTTATTCAACTGCGACCTCAACCAGAAAATCCACAAGTTTAAGGTTAGCTTAAGAGTTTTCGGTTAGCATCAGCAAATGCCAAATAAATATCACAAATAACATAGATAATGCATAAAAATATTTAAAATTACTTAAATTATAGTGAAAATAATTATTTACAATCTACAGAATATAACTTATTATAAGTGAAATATATTATTTGTATCATTTTAAAGTTGTAGACAAAATTCTGATTGCCAATTTATTAAAATTGTTGCTCAAAATTTTAATTTCTGTAAGAAATGCAGAAAAGGTTTTTAAGCAATAGCTTAACTTAAGATTAACTGTTTGCAATTTTATTTTTATTTCTATAAATAGATTTTTAACTTTGTTTATATCATTCTAAAGCTCAAGGAAAATTTTTGGCATACAATATTATTTACTCGTGTAATATAATAGTTTCTTTATTTAAGGTAGTTTAAATAAGAAATTAAAGATTTAATCTCAATTTATTGCAGAAAAATATATAGAAAATTCTTTTAACGTTTAAGTTTAAGGAAGGAATCTAAGCAGAAAAAAACCTATTTAATCACAGTTTGTAAATAACAACTTTATGTTTTTCAATATTAATTTTCTTGAAATATGCAGATTTTTTGGAAATATTTGAATGTCAAAAAAGACAGTCCTAAGCATAAAATTGTAGATTAACTTTAGCTAACGAAATTTACTAAAAGATAACATTAGTTGCCCAAAAATTGATTGTAAAAAAGAAGTAAAATTTAACAATAAATAATATTCACATACACACAATCCATGATAATTCTTAAGCTGCTAGAAATAAATAGGTGATTGAAGAAGATTAAATTTTTTTAATTAGATTTAGATTAGATTTTTATCAAGCTTGTAAACGAAATGCAATTCTTATTTTATTAATTTTCTTTCAGAAATACGAATTAAAAGCATTTAAATTTGATCTCTTAGTGAGCAACTACTGTACCTCCTTAATGTTAACTCTTTAATTAACATTTAAAAACAAATTTCAATCCATTTGCCGGTACTGCCGGCGGCAATCGATTTTCAAATGAAAAATTTCCATTTTTTTTTTACCAAATTTTCCCCAAATTGTTTTTCTTATTTTTTCGTATGTTGTATTTTTGGTTTTTCTGCTTTTTCCATTTGTTTTTGAATGCAATTGAAACGATCGCATGGTAAATAAATGTTGTGTGAGGTATTTCAACAGATTTGATGATTTGTTTCAGATGAGCGTGCACAAAATATTACAAATACATGTGCACATGAATATGTACATATGTATAAATGGGAGCAGATTTTGTGGCTAAGAAATCGCTTAAAGTGGTTTAATTAAATTTGATTATTGGCTGCAGAGCCAACAACAACAAAAGCAATAACATAAAAGACGATGCACATACATCAACACAAGCACAAACATACACATATGTATGTATGTACATATATGTGTATGTGTGTGCACTTAAAGTTGGAGATGTCCAGATATTCAGTTACAAATGGACCCAAAAGATAGAGATACACATATGATTGTACATGTATGTATTTATTTATATGTACATATGTACATGTATGTGCACATGTTTGAGATGCGACTGCAATGGAAGGAGTGGGAGAGATGGGGAGTAAAAAATAGAGGGGGATAATGAGGCGGGGATTAAGGGGTAGGGAATGCCTGGAATTGCTGCTCCTGCTCGTAATTAATTATTTCATTAGTGCACACTTGATTCGAGGCAGCTCCCCCTCCCCCAACACTTATCCCCCGCCCCCTATCACTGCTGCCAATCACACTCTGGCCATTGGCAGCAACAAAAGTCTGCTCTATGAACCACTAGATACTCTACACAACAACAATTTGAAATAAGTGCTTCAGATGGAAACATTTTCAAGTTATGAATTTGTGAATTATTTTAGGTACATATTAAAAGATATACTTTCCTCTTTATATATAAATATATACACATATATATATATATATATATATGTATACATATATATATATATTTTTATTTTAATTTTGCATTAAAAGTATTCCATACATTTTACAATAAAAATGGCGAAAAGGCCCATATAAACTAAAAATTGTTTACTTAAATCATTTATTATCTTTTTTCGGTTTAGACCTATTTGAAATGTACATTTAATGTATCATAAATTAGATTTACTTAAGATTTATTCCTCACATTGATGCCGACTTAATTTCCATTTTTAGTAATACAGTTTTTAGCTAAACTATACTATAATTTGCTGACTTAGCTGAGATAACTTTCATTATATACGTATGTCATAACTAAACTATACTATTATATATCCTTTATTGTTTATTTGAAACCTTTAAAAGTATCAAAAACTTAATTTTTTTAAATACTTCATTAATTTAATATTTATTTATAAATAAGCTTAAATATTTCTTTCAAACAACATTTAGTCGTCATAATGGCTGTACTTGTGTCACATGTCTGGCATTTGCAGTGTACATTTTACAGAGCAAAAGAAGAGAAAATGCTAAAGAGCACAATTAAGTGCGCTCTTAAGAGCGTGGCGTTTTGTAAAATTTTGAACTGCTTGCTTGCGCTCTGCACGTTGTTATTTGTATGTATGTGTGTGTATATGTGCGTTTCTTGCTCATGGGCTGGGCGTCAGCGAGAGTGAGGGAGCAAGCATTAATACAACACGCACAGAAGCGAATGGACATTTGTATACATGAGTGTGTATGTGCCACCAGTGACCGTTCAGAGAGCGTGTCTCTTTTGTGTGTGTGTGCGTGCGTGTGTGTGTGTGTATTTATTTTGGCTTATGCTTGGCTTTGCTCACGGCGAGGTGGCGTCCCTTAGTCACAAGCAAGCAGCACGAGCGCCAAAGCAGCGACAGAGGCAGAGACTAGCGACAGCAGCGACAGCGACAGCAGCAACCGCGACGACGGCGACGACGGATGACGCTGGGATGTGATTTCAAATAGTAAAGTCGAGTTGCCGCTGCCGCATCGACATCTCGCAGCAATCGCATCGCAATCGTAATCGTAATCGTCTCCGTCGTCGTCGTCGTTGCGTCGTTGTCTTCTTCGTCGTCGTCTCGTCTCTCTTTGTGTGAACTGCTTGCTGCTGCTGTTGCAGTTGTTGCTGTGGTGACTGTGGCTGCAACTGTCGCTGCTGTCGCAGTCGCTGTCGTCGTCATCGTCGTCGTCGTTATTGTCGTTGCCGTTGCCGTTGTTGTTGTGTATGTTCCTCCTGTACGTTCGTTCTGTTCCTATTCTATTCTTTTTCTGTTCTTTCTGTTTCTGTTTTGTTGTTGTTGCTGTTGCGATCGCGCGCGTTTTGTTTTTGCCGTCGCTAAAACGACTCAAAAGCTTCCAGAAATAAAACGTGAAAATACAACACGAATATAACGAAGAAATCACAAAATAAATATATAAATTTAAAAAAAATAAGAATTATAAAACAAAACACCATTTGTTAAATGGTAATTATTTACGTTATTGTTTGATAAAATAAATATTGATAATATTCAATAAGCAATTAACATTTTTTTATTCTCTTATCAAAAATAAATCTGATTTAATTGGTTATTTTCTAGTCAAACAATAATTAAAAACAATTTAGTATTTGTTATATTGTAATAAAAGAAATTTAATAAAATTGATAAAAAAACAATTTACAATTTGATATTTACGAAGATATATTAATTATTAATCACAAACAATTTAACATTTTTATTAATTAGCAATTTAAAATTTGGTATTTTGCAATAAAAGAAATAATAAACCAATATTTATTGATTGCATTTTGTATTTTACCATAAATCATTAAAAATAATCAAATAAAAAGGTCGTCAACTAAAACATAAATAGAAAAATTATTTTGTACTAAGCTTTTATTTGTTTAATTTTTTTGCTGTGCTACAACAAACAATCAAACAAACTACAATAATAACAATTTACAACAGCTGTAATTTTGAATTTCAATAGTTTTTTTAATAACTGTTTAAACAAATATATAAAAAGGTTTTTGCAAACCTGCAATTAACAAAAATAACAACAATTGAATCTATACAAATATATCTCGAGTTTTATAATAATCATTATTTAAAATAATAATAAAAATTAATATCAAAATGCAATTTAAAAATGCAAAATAATATTTGTTCTTTGCAAACTTGAGAACCATTTTTAATATAAATAGACCTTGAGTTCGAAAATACTCGTTATTTAAGAAATTAATGGTAATATAAATAAAACAATTTGAAAAACGACAATAAATGTTGTTTATTGGAAACAAATTAAAACAATATAAATAGACCTCGAAAATAAAAATAGCAATTGAAATTTGGAAATTATTTCTGTTCTTAACAAATTTTTTTTTATATGTTTTGTTTTTTACTGTGTATGTGTGTGATAAAAAAAAGTAATAAAAAATGCCAAATGCAAATTACAAGAGAATTGAATTTAAATTTGTTCCTGGCTGCAAGTGAAACAACTTCATGTGCTTCTTCTTCTGCAACTTCTTCCTTGGCTGGACATAAAACAGAGAACTGCCCCTAAACTAATACATATATACAAAAATACACACCCCCACCCCAAGCACACACACTCACACACAGAGACAGTTGTATATACTAGTGGGTAGCATAAAAAATGACTACCCTCAATGTGTCGCCACTGGCTGAGACCAGAAGTTGTTGTTGTTGTTGTAGGGGTCGCATCTCTCTCACTAAAGCAGTGTAGTGTGTGTGTAAGAGAGAGGAGGGGGTGGGGTACACCACCTACAACAACTACTATTTTATACCCACTGTAAACTGCCTTCCTATGTGTCCAACAACACTGCTTGCATACACAATTCCAATTGCCTTTTTGCACTCTTGCGCTCGCTCTTTCACTCTCTCTCTCTATCTCTCTCTCACTCACTCTCTCGCAAACACATACACACACGCATACATGCACAAGTGTCGCCCGTCGTTTGTCGCTTGTCGCTGTTGCTGCTGCTTCGCCTTTTTGGTCTTCAGCTTGTACTTCTTCTTCTTCAGCTGCTGCCGCTGCTTCGTCATTTTGTGCGTCCTCTGGATTGGTTTCAACGTTTCAATTGCGTTCGTTTTTTTATGCGCTCTTCCCCTCCCTCACAATCAACACACTGCTTGCTTACCACACTCTCTATGAATGTGTGTGTGTGTGTTTGTTCTCAATTCGATTGGATTACATAGGCGTCGACGTCGACGTCGCTGCTTGTCGCCTTGAGGTAGTGTGTGGCCTGCGTAATTTCTTTTTTTTTCCTTTATTATTTTTCTCTGCTGTTCCTCAGCATCTGTTCCCCCATCCACACATACCTTTAGCCGACGACGACGACGACATTTCGTTTTTTGAGTTTCGCTTTTTGCCACTGCTTTTGTATGTGTGTGTGTGTGCGTTCTTTAATATTGTCGTCGAGTGTCATTGGTCGAAGGCAAACGCGAGCAGCGCTGCCGACGTCGACGCGTCGTCGCATATTGTCGCAAAAAGCTTCTTTTTTTTTGTTGTCGTTTATATTTTGCTGGTTGGCTCTTGCTGCTTCTTATTAGAATCCCTGCAAAGTGTAGAGTGTAGAGTACGTAAAGTGGATTGTAGAGCAAGAGAGCGGGAGAGTGGGAGAGTGAGAGAGTTTTTGGGCTGCCCGTTGGTGGCCGAGTGTGTGTGTGTGTAGGGAGGGGAGGGCGGCGCTCGTGGAGGGGGCGTGTGCACCCAAAGTAGCCGAATGAGTTTTTGATTGTGTGTGTTGTTGTCGTTGTCGTTGTCGTCGGGTGCGGGTGACTGTGTGTGTCCTATGTGTGAGCGAGAGAGTGCGCGCATTAGCCTGCATATATATATATATATGTGTATGTATATATATATATATGTGTGTTTGTGTGTGCGAGCGAGTGCAAAGTGCACAAAAGTTTTGCCAAGCAAAAATGGCGACAACAGCAGCGACAACGACAACGACACCGACGACAACGACAACAGCAGCAGCAGCGACGTCGCTGTCGCCGCAACAACATTTTTTGTGATGTCGTGCGATTTTATAACCGTTTTTAAAAGCGGCGGCGTTACTGCTTCTGCCGGACGCGGACGGACAATTGACAAAACAACAACAACAACAACACCAGTCCCAACAACAATACAATGACACACGCGTTAACTACAACAACAAGCAGTCACAGCAACAACAACAACAACAGCAGTAGCTACAGCAGCGGCCATAATAATAATAATTGTTAGTAACAAAAGAAATAAATAAAAAAAAGAAAAGAGCAATAAAAATAAATACAATAAAATAACAAAAAAAAAAGTATTAAAAATTACGCTTAAAGATTTGCACTAACACTGTGTGTGTTTTTGTGCAACAACTTGGCCCAAAAGCAAAACAACAAACTTAAACTTAATCATTTCTTGTTTGATTAACTTTTTCTTTAATTTATTATTAATATGTTTGTATTGCTATTATTTATTAAACTCCTTGTGCTTACAAATTATTGCATTTTATTTTAATTTTATATAGAAATTCAAACTTTTTTTTTGTCGACTTTGTTTTTGGTTGACATTAAAGAAATAAATGTATAATTATAAATAAAAAAGACAACAACTAATAAGCCCAACAATAACATTAACTTACAGTTAAACAACAGCAACAACTACGACAACAACAATTTACACACAATACCAACAACATAAGCATAATTATAATTATAGTTATGATGTGATCTGAATTAACAGCATAAAAAAAGGTGTAAAGATGTGAAAAGCAAAGGAAAAGAAAAAGCACCGAAAAGTAAACGAAATTAAAAAAATATATCAACTACAAAAAAATGCTCAACATTAAAACTAAAACAACTACAACAACTACAAGTATTTGCATGTATGTGCATACATATGCCAATGTATGTGCACGTGTGTGTGTGTGCGTGTGTATGTTTGTATGTGCCTAGCCCTGCCCAATAAAATACATAAGTAAACAAAACTTCAAATTAAAAATTTAAAAACTTAAAACTTAAGCACAACTTTGGCGCAATTGACGAAAAACAACGAAAACATCTGTAAAATAAATACAAATATACGAAAAAATCCTATAACAAATAAACCACACAAGCAAAAGGAGTTTACAACATAAGAAAATCAAAGAGAACGAGAAAAACAACCTCAAACTCAGGTGGGTTACCTTAATAGTAATATTAGGTATATCAACTTAGACTAACATAAGTCTTTACTTCTGAACTCAATTATAATATTTAATTTACCCATATCTAATGAAATCTCCACTTTCACAGAGCTTTAATGAGCTTCAAATACGAGGAAGACTTTTAACTTAATGATATAATTTATATCTTTCGATTGATCCTACATGAAATAAAGATTTTTTACTGCTGAGGAGCAATACTGTAACTAAAAGTCAGCTTTCATTTGAATTCTTATCTTATAAATAAGTTTTGTTTCTAGCAATGAAAGCTTAAAGCTTTCAATTGTTATTATTGAGTACATTTTCATTCAAACGGGATTGTCGGACATATTAAAATGTCACTCAAGTGTTAATCAGAAATTTTGACTTAGGTTTAAGTTCATTAATTGCATCTATTAATAGGCTTTCTTTACAAAAAAGTCATAAAACTGAAAGTAAAGAACTTCAATAGATACTTTTAAGTTTGACAGCATAAAAATGGGATTATTTTCAAATGTTTTCAAAAGAATATGATTTAAAATCAGCTTTAATCTGTGCCTTTGGCTGGAAAAAAAGTTATTTTATTACAATGTCTTCACAATTTAAAGCTTTAAACTTAAAAGTATAAATGTCTTTAAATACTTTTTATGTTTTCTACATTAGATTGGTTAATATTTGGTTGCTTTAAATAACGTTTCGAAATCTTTAAGCTTTAAGCTTTAAATAAGGATTATTATATAGAAAAAATCTATATTGATATTTTGCAAACATATACATAGTCAAAAATGTCACTTCTTCTAGTTTTAAATTGTTATACAATTTAAAAGCGAATATTTAAGTTGATCTATAGTCTATTGAAATAGTATAAATATTGTGAAGAAGAATGAAGTATGGATAGAGTTGCAATTTTGTAGATTCTGACTTTGAACACGTTGACAATTTTCAATCTTAAAAACCTTAAAAATCTCAAAAGAATTTAAGCTCTTAGGGAGCATCTCTGTAACTTAAACAACTTTATAGTTCACAGACTTAAAATGGAAAAAGGGTTGAGAGGCAATAATGTAGGATAGTGTTTATGTCTTAACATTAAGATCAAAGAAGATGTTGAAATAATATAAATTCAAACTCACCGTTTCAATTTTGCTTTAGAGCTCATTTAATTTAATAACAGGGTTGCCAACTCTTGCTAAGAAAGTTGTGATCTGAAATGAAAATAAGATTTTGGCCAATTTAGTAAGAGAGAAATTTCTTGGAATAAATACATATGTGAGGAAATTATTGGTGGGATGTTAAATATATAAAAAGATTCTAAGAAATTTGTCAAAACAAAGTATATAGAATTTTGTACAAAAAACATTTCAAAAATTTTAAAATGTATATAAAAGTATATTTTTCTTAAAAAATGCGAGTGTTTCTTATTTAATAAACCAAAAATGCCGTAAAACTTAACAAAGAAAACATTTTTTTGTTTGTTATTATGTGAACTTAAAAAACCATATAGAGCAGATTAAACATTATGCAGAAAATGATCAAAAACTATTAAATTTTTTAAGTACAAATTTTAATGTTTCTTGTTTTATTCTCTGTTAAGTAGCTTAAACTTTAACTGCAAACTCTGGTCACATTTACAACGGAATGTAGTCAATTCCTCCAGCTGTCCAACTGTTCGTCTGTCTGTCTGTCTGTCCCTGTGTCTCTCCGCCTGTCTGTCTATATACTCTGTGTGTGGGTTGCCAAGAATTGTTGCGATTTTACCCAGTTGTCTTAATATTTACATTTACATATATTTAGTATTTGCCTTTGTCAAATCGCACAGCTCTAAATAACCACATAGTGAGAGAGAGAGAGAGCGAGTGAGAGAGGGGGAGTTCGGTGGAGAAAGAGAGGGAGATATGGCTATAACTATATAGCCATATAATCGCTTGTTCGTGAGCTGTAAACACAGGCATTGTAAATTTACACCATGCTTATAATTAGCAATAGAACGGCAGTTGACTTTTTTCAGTTGTTGTCGACATTGTTGTAATAGTAGTTGTTGCTGTTGTTGCTGTTGCTACTGCTGTTGTTGTTGCTGCTAAGATCTGTGGCCTTTTAACCAGACTTTGTTTGTAGTGCTAAAAATGACAGAAAAGCCAACAAACCACGTTATGGGGGCCTGAAAATCATGGCACCCAACTGCCATTCCTCCCTCTTCTCACTCTCTCCTCTTTCTTGCCACTGCCATCTCTCCACTGCCTTATCTCTCCTTCTCTCTATCTTTCCCATGCTTGATTGCCAGCCATAATTGTCGCTCAGGCGTTGACGCTTGACGCCAACTTCAGTGTCTCCCCTCGCGATCCCCTATTGTAAATAACAATGCATCAATGCACCTGCAACTGCAACGATCCATGTTAACTAACCAGACACTTCCAAACTCAATAACAACATTAACAAAAACAACAACAACAACAACAGCAACAACAGCAACAACAGCAACAACAGACAAACAATAAAAACAACAAACAAACAACCAACAACGATAGCAAAGAGAGTTTTTTTTTGTCCCCACCGCAAGTGTTTGTTCATAAAAACATAAATATTGACAAATCATCGATTAGCAAAGTGTCGCCACCTAGCGGTCGCAAGCACAGAAATTAATTTACATATTTCTATGTGAAAGTTATTAAAAATATGGCTTAAAATTAAAAATGGGTTTATATAGTCAAAAAATCATTTATAAGTTAAAATGCATTTCCATTATTTCAAATGTTTTCAATATTCATTTAGTTATATTAAAATGCTATTATTATTGAAATATTATTGTTCATTTGTTTATTTATTAAATTGCATTTATACATACATAAATAATATAAATATTTGAAATGATGTAAAATTCATTTGATATTGATAATGTCAATGACACTGGCAATAATATTGATTATTTAAAAATCAATGCTATAAGCGATTATTCTAATAATTCCAATGACGACAGTGTCGATCATTTTCAGAATGAAATATTAATAAGAAGAACAATGATAATGTCAATCATAATATAGCCAATGATAATGACAGTTCTAATGTCAATTATACAAATACGGTTAATGATTATAAAAATGACATTTGCAATAATAATCAAAACGATTATAAAATAGCAAAAATAATATGTAAATAAAATAATGATAACAAAAATAGTGCTTATGACAAAATCAATGTAAGAATAGTAAAGAAAGCAATGCAAGTAACAATAATATTATCATAAAAACTGGTTTATTCTATGAATATAGGTGTAGTACAGACTCTCATTGATATACAATGAACTATTTGAATGCTATTTTGACGTACAATGTGTAGAACTTAATGTGAAATTTCAAAATATCTATTAGATAACATTTAATGATTAGAATATGCCATTTTCTTCTAAATTTATTTATTTTACAGAAGAACATTTTAAAATATTCTCAAATTCATAAACTCAAATTTTCCTTTCAAAAATCATATAAGATCCATGTGTGTAAGAGAATAATATTCTACAGCGTATAAAAAACCCTAGGGATAAGAAGGCTTAATGCGTTAACTCCTTGACGGACCTTGATCGGTCATAACTCACCGCTAAGATGAGACCATCATTCAGCTGCAATAACAGGTTGCATGTTGCAAGTTGCATGGCACTTGCCCCATTCTCTCTTTTTGCCCCCCCTTTTTTTTTGTTGCCGGTTATTAATTAGCATATTTCGTCATGAATTAGCAAGCTAAAGTCAAGTTATAATGAGGTGGAAAGCCATTCCGGAACAGAAGAAAGAGAGAGAGAGAGAGATAGAGAGAGAGAGAAGAGTTAACAGAGAGGGAGTGAGAGAGAGAGAGATAGAGAGGAAAGATGATCGTGCCGGCGTCTGTAAGCGATACTCGATACGGAACCCTTCTTAAAAAGTCCTCAGTCCTCAGCAGGACAATAATCATTTTGCACGCTCTCTGTCCAAGTTGAGTTTCCTCTGTTTCTTCCTCCTCGTCTGCTTCTGCTTCTTCTTCTTCTTCTTCTTCTTCTTGTTGTTGCCCGGCGGTGGCACAACATGAAATTGCAACCAGGCACCACCACCACCAACAGCAGCAAAAACAAGAACAACAACATTACACACATGTGCCCCCTACCTACTGGAAGTGTAGAGGGGGGCACATTGAAACAACGGACATTCACATGCCGACATGTTGTCGTCGTCATCCTTGTTGTTGTTGTTGTTGTTGCTGTTGTTGTTGTTGCTGCTTGCCCAGCGCCAGCTCAGTCATAATCCGTTGAATCTGCTTTTGCTCTTACTCTTGCCCTCGGTGACGCCCGCGGTAACCGCATGCACCCGCGCCCTACCAAATAATTGCAGTGTCGCCGCTGTACAGTGGAACAGAAACACATTTCCACACACACAAATGCTATCTAGATCAAAAAAAATTACTTATCTTACTTTGGACAACATTTAGATTGTTTTCAAGGACTTAAATTCTTTGTACTGCTCTTACAAACAAACTCTTATCCATAGATAACCCGTAAGCAGTATGAAAATTGGAGAATAAGCAGAGATCAATTTACAGGACGCAATCCTACTTAACGATATATATATCGTTAGCTTTGTCAAAAACAAGATTTGATAATTCCTAAGCCTTCTAACTTCAGACAACGACTTTTTTTAATGATGTTTACCGAAATATCGCAAATTTAAATTACATTTTTCTTTTTAATAGAAAATTGACTTGCTTCCTTAATAAGAATAATTATATAACTTCTAATGAGCTTTTGTTCCAACTTATGTTTATCGATATACCAATAAGTTTGTCAACAAACTCTTCTTAAATTTTAAATTAGCTGCCTTATGTTATAATAATTATTTGTGCCGTTAAGAAAATTGTGTTTTTGTTTTTGGGTTGCTATGCGAATTACGCACGAAAAGCCAATTTGCGGCACGAACATAAGTTGCAAGTGAAGGAAAGAGAGAGTGAGAGTGCGAGTGGGAGTGAGAGAAAGAGAGGAAGCGAAAAATCCAATGGTTAAACTAGGTTTATCGTTTGGCGTCAAGTGTAGGTAATCCACATGGTAATCTCCTAAGACTTTAACTACCATATTTATGCACTTTAGCTAATTGCCCAAACATTTTGAACCACTGTACAGTGCACACTGTACACTGTGCACTGTGGCACAGCAAGTCACCAGATGTTCAAAACTCAATGTAATACATGCCGCTGCCTCAGTTGTTATTATTACGATCCGTTTCGATCCACATTTCGATTCGGCGACAGACACCAGACACACACAACCCTGGCCAAAAACGCAAAAAACAACAAAATATAAAAAAAACCATGGCCAAAAGGAGGCAGATGAAGACGACAATTCGGAGCTTATGTGTCAGGTGCGCGTTGTGCCGCGAATGAAACAATTTATTGCACTCACTGTGTTTTTTTTTGTCTTCTTCTGGTTGATGTTGTTGTCGTTATTGTGGCTGGCTTTAAATTGAATTTTCCCGCAAAGCTTTGTGCAGAAAACGCCATACCAAAGTCTTTTTATACCTTATATCCATTTAAATAATACATAAACGGGTATGCACGACTGTCAATGTATACACGCATTGTTAACATTTTGAAACTGCTGGATTTTTCATTTCTTAATAGTTTTCCTTATATATTTTATATTTATTCGGAGTATTCCTAGCTTGGAAGTATTTTAGCTAATATTTCCAAAGAGTATCCAAGCTAATTGGACTTTCGACTCAAGTACTGGGTAACTGCCAGTCTGGCATTTAGTATTATTACCGCACTCTTACATGTTTCTTACATTTCTCTTTTTTCTTGAGTAAGTAATAAATGGTTAGGGGAGATAAAGAAATAAGGCAGCCATTGGCATAGCGAATGCGTAAAATTGGCCAAAATATAAGGATCAACGGGATCTCAATTGGCATCTCGTCACGGCAATCAACAGAACTTGAGTTAACTGCCAAAATAATAAGAAGAAGTACATACTTTGTATAAGAAGAAAATGATAGCAGAAGTGGCACTTACAGTCTTACAGATCATGGTATACTTAAGGATAAGACTGGAGATATTCAAATAGACATACTAATATCAATAGATATACCTCTCAATAAGATACAGAAGCTGTTCAAGAGATGTTTATTGAATTATAGAATCAAGTCTTGATTCTTAGACTGAGGACTGTTTTCTCGTCAACTGACAACTTCACTGACTTGCCGATAAGAAGACAGAATTCCAAGTTTAACTAGACTATAAGACTATCGGCAAGATGTGAAAACGGTTCTTAAATACTTATTGCGATAAGTAAATATAAAAAAAGGATGTGAGAATTTATAAAAATTATATTTGGCTCCAATTAAAAAAGACATTTTTGGATTTCTTTAAGTCTCGCATAATTTACTGGATTCAAAATTCAACTTCATGATATGTTAGTGATAGTCAACGTAAAGACTCTTAAATTGTTTCTAGAGCTGCCTTTAAATATTATTAAAATATTAAAAAGCAATTTTAAAGTATTTTTAATTATATTGATGTACACCAAGTATACAGTTTATTATTGCGTTAAATTGTAGATATCGAATCTCCAATTGTACTCATATTCAATATTATATTCGATAGCTATTTCAATCTTGCAGCTATTCCTAGCTAAATATTTGATTTTTAAGCAAATATTTAGTATAGCTTGTGCATTTAGTAACACTGTCACTGATTGATGTGGACCACATTACGTATACGTAACATTTCTATTTGCCGCTAATCAGTTTAATTCATTTATTTCGCTGTTTACATGTGAAGCCCCCCCCACTCACCCTTTCTCCCTCTCTCGCTATCTGCTTCCCTTTATTTCCTTGTTTCTGAATTGAATCTTGAATCAACTTTTGCATCTGATGTGTGTGTGTGTATATACATAAGTTTGTCCCGGACCTGCATGCTGGCATCTCGTCAATCACAATCACAATCGCGATCACAATTACCCGCTGCTGTCCTCTCTCTCTCTCTCTCTCTCTACACACACACACTGTACTTGTCTCATTCGTCTGTACTTGTCTTTCTCTGATTCACTCCCTGACGGCCTCAATGGGGTCGCGGTTCAAGGTAAAAAACAAGCCAAGTACGAGAATATACAGAAAAAAATATACAGATACAATTGCAATTGCAGATACAGATACAACTATACAACAGCTGTAGATACAGATACAAATACAGTTGCAAGACACTCGAAGAGTCTTTAATCGTCGCTGCCTGAAATAATAAGCAAAATCAAATTGCTCCGATTTGTCGAAAGGGGGAAACATGCGTTCAACATTCACAGATACAGCTACAGATACATCTACAGATACATCTACATATACAGATACCGATTTATGCGTATATAATTCAGTTTCAATTTTTTTTTTCTTTTCATATTTCATACTACAAAAATCAATTCAGAGTCACAGTCAAAGTCACGAGGCCGTGAGAGATTGCCAACTTCAACTCCAACTTCAACTCGAAACTTAAACTGTATCTTGTATCTTTGTCTCCCCATCCCCAACTCCATCTCCATTTCCATTTCCATTACGATCTATCGGCCTTTAGCTGCGGTTCATCTCTGACAAGGTCAAAAAATAACCAAAAATAATTACCATGCCTCAATTAAAAATAAAAAAATATAAAAGAAGAATCAAATTCCAATACCAATCTAATTTTGTTTTAGATACTTTTTTGTTTTTGAGTTAAAAGTGTGTTTGTGTGCGTGTGTGGGATGAATCAGCATTTGGTATTGTTCTGTTTAGGCCAAAAAGATCAACTCTCGGCCAAGAAAATCAAAGCTAATCAAAGCTTTACATTCTTCACTTTTCTTTACGTATGTATGGATTATTTTTGCTTTTGGCACTTTGCCCGACTGTGCGTATCTGTAAGATACAACGTGTATCCATGGGATACACATGTGCAATTATAAGTCAATAAATACTTTGCAACATGGCCAGCTTTCTATTTGTGGCAATAGCATGTGAGTGAGTGCACACAAATATTATCATAGTGCTTGCCACAACCAAAGCAACACCTATCAAAATTTGCCGAGTGTGGCAAGAAGAACTGCTTGTGAATCATAAAAGCTTTTCAGTTCGCTCATTTAATTATGTTGTAATTTCATTGCATTTTCCGTTATTCATTGCAATTGTTGCTTTATTATTGAATAATAACGCTAGAACTACTTGGGAATTGCAAGTGCACTTTGTTGTAGAAACTCATTAACGCTTTGTAACATCTTACACAATATTTACTTGAGTAAATAGGTAAGATTTCTCCATCTCTCTCTCTCGCTTTAAATCGGTTTTTCAATTAGCTCTTTTTAGCATTTAACGATGATTTTTACATTTAATTAATATTTGGATCTCTTAAATATACAACAGTATGTTATGTTTATCCATTTTAAAGGCTAAACAAATGTATAACATTTTAAACAGATATTTATTTTTTTCAAACTGAAAGCTTTTATCAATTTCAATATAACAAATTTATCTATTTTGGCATTGCCAGATGCACAAATATAGCCGACGGTCTGGCAACGCTTTAATGCTATATATCCAACTGCACTACACATACTTTTAAATTGTCAGTACTTGACTTTTAAAAGATTTTATATTATTTTGTTATCAAATGCTGACAGTCTGGCAACTCTATGGCTTAATTTACAGTGCATATCTAATCTAATATGTAAATGTTAAGTAAACTGCCAAATATTGTCAATGTCAAAAGCAGTTTAACTTTCAGTCAAGTAGAACAAACTTAAAGTTAACATGGAGATACGAGACGGAGCTTAATATTTGAAATGTTATGTAGTAAAATCCTAATTATACTTAACATGTAGATGATAAACTAAGAATAATAAGTATATATTTAGTTCAATAAATGTACATCATTTTAATGGAGTAAATTCAATTCAAAATTAACACACACCTGTCTACAATTTGTTGTTTAGAAACTCAATTTTAATTGAAGCAACAACTAAGCTAACGCAAAGTAAATATTTATGTGATGCTGTGACTTTGACTTTAATGAAAAAATGATGCTATTCAAGTGAACCGCATTGTACTTGTATTGTGTGCTTTTTTTTCTTCCATCATTTTAATGTATTTCAGTTGCGGGTTTTGTCGCCTGTCGCTTTGCTTTGGTTTGTAGGGGGAGGGTGTGTGTGTGTATGTGGTGTGTGTGTGTTTGTGTGTGTATTGCGGCGGCTTGAAAGATTAAATGTTTTGTAATTTTGGCTAATTTGTGACATGCGCGACCTTAATGGCTTCTTTTCACATCGTAAACTCGCATCAAGTCGGCGTTTAATTGCTCTACAAAAAAACACAGAGATCAGATTGAAAAAAAAAAGGCCAAAATCAAGCCAACTCCAGGTCTAACTTGAGTTACAGTTTTTCTGCTTTTAGCCAAGTCTAGTAGGAAACAGTTGACAATTCGCTGGCTTGTGGGAAAATCCTCTAGTTTGAGATGCAGAGATGGAAATGGAGATAGAGACATATAAGTTGAAATGTGAAATTAATTATGCATTTTTGATGTCTGAGAAATTAATGTTTTAGCTTGGCTCTTTTGTTGTTGTTTGTTGTTGGTTGTTTGTTGTTGTTGTTGTTGTTGTTGGCTGTTGGTTGTTGATGTAGTCGTCATCGTCATGGGACGCTTGACGATGCTTTGGGGGCTTTTGACTAAGTAATATGCTTTTATATTCAAATTATCACGCATGCCAAAACAGTTTCCACAATGTGGTTGTTGTTCTCTTCGCTGTTGTTGTTGTTGTTGTTGCTGCAACACGGCAAAAGAAAGCCCGGAAAAAACAACAACAACAACAACAAGTTGGGCCATCTCTCAGTTTGCTGCCTAAGTTTTAACGAGCCGCGCTGATGATTGCCAGCGGCAAAAACAGCAACAATCAGGCTCTAAGCGAGTGTGCTCGACTATGATCTACCCTATATCTAGCTCTAAAATACTCTATGCAGTATTTTTAACTACAGAATAACACAAGCAAACTGTTTTTCCAAATAACTTTAGTTTCTGTCAATCAATTGTAGAAAATATTTGATAACAACTACTTACTACTATATTTATTTTTTAAGTTTCAATTGAACTCGATAAATTGTTTAAATATTTAATTATAGTCAACTAAAAACAGTCGACAAAATAATTCAAATTAAACTTTATAAGTAGAAAGTGAGTTGAATAAATAAATAAATAAAATAAACTAATAAAAACAATAAATAAATTTGAATCAGGCTCAAACTTGAGCTTAAATGTTATTATGTAATATTAAATATTAGTTTGAAGACTCAAATTTATAATGCAAATTAAGATATTTCATTTCAGTTTTCAATGGATTTGCTCTAGAGATTATATTCAAGTAAATTTCCTATAAGGAACTGCTCTATACTCTATACTTTTTGATTACTTTATAACGAACAAGAAACTTTTCTTGTTACTTAATTTGTTTTTTTTTAAATATATCTGCGAATACCTATAAACTTTAAAACCAACTAAATAAATTGAACTACTTTTGCTGATTTCTAAATAAATGTTTCATAAAGTCAGAGATGTTTCCCTCTCTTATTGTTAGTTGCATAATATTTGCACTAAGCAATAACACCCTTCCCTATTCATTTTGCAATGAGTATAAAAGCCAAGATAACTTGCAACATTTGTTGTTTTGTGCCTCTAAAAGCTGCGATTGGTTTTTGTTGTTTGCCGGGACTGCAATTAGCTGTCGGAAAATTGAAGCCAGTTTTTCGAAGGCGGCAACGTTCAAGGTCATATCCTCGGGGTGGAGGAAGAGATGCTGCCTCATAATGAGGCAAGTCTCGGTTGACATTCGAGTGTCACACAAATTAAAGCCATGTACTTTTATTGATGATGTGGGACATTTTTGTAATTATGCATGCGATATCCTGCCCAACTTTTTGTTTAGGATGGGGGAATGTTGCACGTTGCACGTTGCACGTTGCAGGTTTTGGGGCAGCGCCTGTAATTGAGCTCACGCTGGCAGCTGTGAGCTAATGACAAGCCACAGTCCAAGCACGGCATCATCAGCTGAGATACCAACTTGGTGTTCACTTCAAGTTGCAGGCAGTGTTGCCAATTCAACTACTTTCCAGCCAGTTTTGGAGTTTTACGCATGTCAAACGAGCAAGAAATAGCTATGTATATTTCTGGAGGTAATTATAGCTATATTGCAAGTAGAATTGTCTTCATTATAGCAGAGAGAAAACTATTGAAAATATTTTGAAACATGATAAAATATCATCATTTTTAGTTGACAGGAATGGCGTGAATTTTAGCCATATTAAAAGTTTATTTGGCTTCATTTTGGCTTCAGTTTTGTTTCAAAACCTCATACAATATTATCAGTTTCAAACATTGGATAGCTGATTTTAATTTCAAACTGTAAATATGATTAATATAAAAAATTTTATAGGCTTTAAAATTAAGTAAAGTTTTTCTAAAGGCTTAAAGGACATTCGGGCGCAATGATAAGAAATGAAAGCTCAACTCTGAAAAACAACCTAAAAAACGCTAATTTTCAAAATGTTCTTACAAAAGTCTGCTGTATGTAGAAGAGTTTTTAGGGTCATTTTTATACACTGTGGTGTGTATTAAGTTAGTTTTTATCTGACTTTGGTAAAGATTACTAAAAATAAACACAAATTTGTTGCCTATTGGAATTGGCAATTTTGGGTTTCAATAATTTCCTTTTACTGACTTCAAATAAGGGATTTAAATGGAACCAGAACTGATATATTTCGTTTTGACTTTCAGCTTAAACAACATTTTATATTTTTTACTTTATGTGGCCTTCTTTTACAATTTTGTAGCTCTTTTTGTTGGCCCTGTCAAGTTGGCAACACTGGTTGCATTGCAACGCATCGATTCGATTCGTTATGTTTCGTTTCGATGCTGCAACTTGGCCGGCACTTTGCACCATTATCTGTTGCAATTGCCACGCCGCATGGGTTGGTCGCAAACACGCAAAGCCTGTTGCTTCCTCTCTCCCCACTCTCCTCACTCTCCTCTCTTTTTCTTCTCCCGTCTTTTTCTCATCTTTCCCCAGTCTCACTTGCAGCGTGCTGATATGTTGATTAGTCAATGTTCTTCTTGCCTCACCGTGTGGGGGGGCAAACTCGTCATAACTGGACAACAGTTGGCGCTGTGCGCCGCCAGAGTCGAAGACAACATTAACAACGGGATGACAATGCCATTCTCCCCTCACTCTCTCCCTCTCCCTCTCTCTCTCTCTCTCTCTCTGTTCCACACTCTTCCTCTCTCCTTCTTTCGACCATTATTTTGGCTTGTTGCATGCAACAACATTTGCTATATCGCATGCAAGTCTTTGAACGAATCGAAATATCGAATTATGTTAATGATTTCATCCACAAATACTGAGATTGTCCCACAATTCGTAACAAGCTCTCTTTTCTCTAATGGATCAGCGATAGTCTCCAAAATGGGGGATAGTCTCCACATCCATTTAACAAGCTTCTTGGCCACGCCCACATTGGGCACTTAATGGGGTGCTTCATTATCATAACTTATTATGCTTATTAAAGAATTAACTCTAGTCTCTAGTTTGCTTGAGATTATAATCTGCAAAGAGTGCTGGTAAAAGATAAGGCAAGTTATCGATAAAGTTGGTTATATCGATAAATCTGTATAAGCGAAATAAATAGAATTGTTGGATAGGGTTTCAATTAATTTATAAATCAATCCATCATAAAATCGTAATTGACATGTGTTTGGATTCAGAAGCAATATACTCAATGCCATTTTATATCGAATACTTGCAGAAATGCAAAAATACTGATGTTTATCGATATATGCTTATCGATTCATCAGTTATTTGTAGATATATTTAGGACACAAACGAAATTAATACTTATATTTAGTTTGATATTTGTATATTTACATTTATCGATTTGTGTCAATGTAATAACGATAAACAAGTCGATATACTTGTTATATCTTCAGCTGTATATCGAGTGCTTAGTTTGAAGAATTTGCTTGGGAAACGTTGTTCAATTCAATATGTTTTCACATGGAACTAAATGAGCATTAAGTATACGCCATCAATGGCTGCCTAATTTGCTCTATTGCCCACTAAAAGAACAAAAAATGAACAGAGTGGGAGTGGATAAAGGGGAGAGGCAGGTAAAAGAACAGCAACAGCAGCAGCAGCGGCAGCAATAACCAATTACAACGGCAACAATATGAGGCACGCACAACAGACATCACAAAAAGATGATGCTACTTTTACGGGGGGAAAAGCTGAGAACTGAGAACTGGACACTGACTATGAGAATGTATGGGAATGTAGTCAACTTTGGAGGAGTGTAGAGTGAAGAATGAAGAATGGGGAGAGGGGAGTTTGCTGCACGTTTTCGCACTGCCCTTTGGTTAATATTTACACCTTTGAGAGACGAATCCATCAAAATATGGCAACTAGTTATATGGCTAATGCCAACCAAGTGGTAAAAAGGGTAGAGGGGGTCTTCAAGGGGGAAGGGGGCCAAGGAGGGAGGGGGCATGCAGCAGCTGTGGATCACGATTGTGGTTTGTTCAACGGCAGCTCATTGATGCCCCGTGTTGTGGCACGCAAAGGGGGTGGGGCCTTTTGAACGTAGCCAAAGTTAAAGCTTAAGCTTATAACTAAAATTGTTGCCTTGGCTTGGTAAGAGTGGTATTGAAGGGGAACTAGGGGAAGGGAAGTTGTAGAGAGGGGCGGGGGCTAGCCTAGGCGGACACTTGTCATGTCGCACGACTCGAGACTTGCGAGCGAGCATCGACAACGTTGTCGACATGGTTGAGGCAGAAGCACAAAGAAAAAAAAAACTAGTTGAAAAGGCTACCATCGAGAATACTTGACTGCAGAAGACCCTGTACTTATTGTTATCACTATCAGTGCTTCTTCCCTTGACCTGAAACTGAGTAAATTTCATTACTTAATAACTTACAAGATCTTTATCCTATCGTAAGTGCAAAAAATCATGATTTCAAATTAAAAATAAAGGAACGTGCATGTCATATTTGCTGACTCTAGCTCGCATAAGTAATCTCTTTTTATTTTAAAGAATAGTTAAGCCTAACAGATCTTTAAACCAAAGGAAATTATTTTTCTTTGGCTTACTAAAATACATGAGTTTTCCAAAAGAACAAAATGGTATATTTGCATTATAAATTTTGTTATAAAGACAACACTAAAATATCTTTTCCATATTTTCTATCTGTATGTCTGTATAAGCACCTAGATATCAGAGACTATAAGAGCTAGATACATCCATTTTGGTAGATATGTTCGTATATGTTCTAAGCAGATCCAGGTAATTTTGGAATTTTTTTACAATAAATTCACATATCAATACCGAAGGAATTACTTTATTTTATTTTGGCAAACTTAAATATGAGCCTTTAAATTTTTCAGTAATGTTTACATGACTTTCTGTTACTCACAATTCGCTTACGACAAACTAAAAGAGACCCCTTACACTTTGCAAGTACAGGGTCTAGAAAAGACACTCACACACATATCTAGGCGTACACACTGGCTGAGTTTAGTTTCTGTTTGAATTTATTTAATGGCATGACAAGGTCAAGACGCCACTACCATTTCAAGCAGCCCAAAAACAACTCTAGCTGCAACTTCAGCTTGCAACCACAACTGGGACGCAGATTGGGAGCTGAGAACTAAGTGAGGACTACGAATGGAGTTGAAGTTGGAGCTGAAGTTGGAGCTGGTCTGGACCTGGACCTGAACTGGGGCTACCTGCCGACGACGACGACGACGACGACGACGACGACGACGACTGACGATCGGCGAGCGCACACAAGTTGGGCCGGGCCATAAGTCACAAAGCAATTACAGTGAATTGCTTTCTACAGGCAAGAGAGGCATGCCACAGCCTCAATAGCAGGGGGGGGGGAGAGGGGGCCAAGCAGCAGTAGGTTGGTTAAAGGGTGAAGAGAACTATCCACAATAAATGGTGGAGCAGGAGCAGCGCCTGGCGGCATGCAACAACGTCCATCTTTTTGACCAGCGGATGTTGTAGCAGCGTTGGGTGTGAGAGCGTCGACAACAACAACAACAACAACAACATTGAAGCTACAGCAACAGCAGCTGCATAGCACCTGGAACAACCAGTGGCGGCGACTCTAAGCTGCAACTTCAAGCTGCAACTTCAAGCTGCAACTCCATCCCGAACCTCAGTTGAGGGGTCAGTTATGGAGCATTAGACACGCTTGAATATGCATAAATACCCACAGCAATTGGGGGCTGAAACATCATTTTAGGTAACTGAGATTTGTGGCACACACACACACACACACACACAAGCAGTAGAGACACACACCATAGCTATGCATAGATGTGGCAAATTAGCAAAGATACAAACGATAGTTTAACTATCGTTGCAGTTATAGTTTATTTATTCTGCTTACTAAGTTAGAAGAAAATAATAATATTGATTTTCTCGACAATTGTTTATAAACTGATCAATTGACAAAAATGAGCAAGAGATTGATTTGGCGTAAAGGTCCCAAAACTATCGATTGATGAGGGTTTTTTATTTCGAAATTTAATTGATCAAACTCTTCTTTCTGAACATTTGTCTGGCTTCTAAATTATTTGTATTTTTATGTACTCCCTTTTATATGTACATACTTATAAACAGTTAATATTTTATTTAAAGATTTAATATAAATATTAACTTTGTTTAAAATTGCATGGTATCTACTTCTACTTCTATAATTATTACTAATAACTTCTTTAGAACTTCTCTTAAAGGAAATTGTGCATGAGAATCTTCTCTGTAAACAATTTCTATAAGAAATATACATATTTCCAAAGAGCTTCTCTATTTAAAGGTAGTTTATAAAAAATTTCTCGCTTAGAAATATATTTAAAGGAATATAAATATATAAATCTTCTTTTTAGAAACTTCTCTGTTAGAAACTTTACTCTAAGATACTTCAGTATGAGCCACCTCTACTTCAGTAATTTCTTCTGTGAAATGTTCCTATGGAATCTTCAATATAAGACATTTTTCTGCTACTTTTCTGCAGGAACTGCTTCATAAATAATTTATATTTAACAATCTTTCCATAAGAAACTTATCTATTTGTAACTTGCTGAGAAGCTACTTTCCTCTGAAGAATATAGAAAATATAAGAAACTTAGGGAGCTTGGGAAATTTACTTTTGAAAAAAACTTTTTTATAAGGATCATCTCTTTAAAATATATCTTTTCCAAATAATATATATTCAGAGTTTCTGGAGATTAAAATTATAAAAAACTAAACCATTTTAAATGAACATTATTGTTGTTCTTTTGTATACTTGTATCTTTTGATTGAATTTTTTCTTTCAATTCGAAGGGGGATCTAATTCCCCATTTGATGTTTTTTAACGACGCTTATGCACATTTTGCTGGACTTGAATGTGTGTCTTGTCTCTGTCTTTGTCTCTGGCTCAATCTTCGGTCTCTGTCTTGTGTTGGAGGCGTCGGCGTCGTTGTCGTTGTCGGCGTCGGTGTTCAGGCCAAAAGCTCTGTATTTTTTGTTGTTGTTGTTGCTTTGCGGACCCCTAAGTTTCATAACACTATAAAGATGAAATTGAAACCGATTACCGCACTCTTGAAAACGATCAAGTACCACGAATGCTCGCGGACACATTTTACTCATGTAATTTTATTGCGGCTGCGAATGATTGGCAATTCTGGCTAAAAGACAAAACGCAGGCAATGGCCAAACAGTGAGGATGGGGGGAGGGGGGAGTGGGAGGAGAAGGAGGAGGAGTAGGCGGGCAGAGGGAAAGACAACGATGAATGTCCAGAAAACCAGTTGCCGCTTCAAGCTGAAGCTGCCACACAATGGCGCAAGATGATGACGACGACGACGACGACGACGATGTTGGGGTGATGATGATGATAATGTTGTTGCTGACGATGGCCAAAATGAACGTTGAGTGAAACAATGGCAAATGGCCAAGTCAACAACGAATCGAACAAACTCCAAGACAAGTCAAATCGACAAAAAACTTAATACAAAATAAAGAAAACACAGTTAGACAAGACACCTGCCTGGGCAGAAAGGGAAAGACATTAACTCAACTCAACTCAACTCAGTTCAGTTTCAGCTGAGCTCAGCTCGGCTCAATTCAATCCAAGTCAAGCCAATCCAATCAGTCAACACACACTCTCATACATAAATACAGGTAGAAGAAGCAGCAGCAGTTCAGTTAAAGTTGAAGTTGGCTTCAAAAGTATGGCAATCTCAGCCATCATAAAATGTGCGAACGAGAATACTTCGAACGCCATTTGCCGCGCTTGCAACTGCCGCAAGTTGCAAAGTCCCAACTCGCATTCCCATTCGCCTTGTCCAGAGAGTGTCGTAGATCAAGAAAAATACAAAACTCAACAACAACAACAAAAAAAAAGCCACTTATCTCGTCTCAAGCTCAATAAGCAAACGGAGCAACTCGTACATACATACATATATACAGAAAAGGGAAGGGAAGAAGTCTGCACATCGGCATTTTGGCTCACATCTCTCACCCAGGCATGAGAATAAAAAGCAAAATAAATGTAATGCGGCATAAAAATAAAAATAAATAAATAAAACCTTTTGGCAGACATCATATTGAAGGAGTGAGAGAATATACACTTGGTAACAAGAGTACAACAGTCAGTCAATCCATCAGTAGATTGACTGATTGATGACTGAGTTTGCAACTGAGGATCAGGTCCTGTTGTGGAGATACAAAAAAAAAAAAAAAAAAACGTGAGAATCTCTGCGCAAGAAGACAAACCAACTAATAGATCAGGCTAAACAATGAGCTTTACTTTCACATAAATTAACTTAACACCTTCTTTCTTACAGTGTATGCATAGTTTTTAACTATAAATATAGCATATTATTTGATCAGTTGGGAAATATTTTGAGTTGATTTTATGAGCTCGGCATGTGAATTAAATATAAGTATTGAACTTTTAGACCAATCAAGTGAATATGAAGGACTTTCGGCTATTGATTGCAGGTATTCACAACTTTAAAGAACTTTAATCTACTTCTTTTACAATAAGTTTGGAATATAAAGTAAAAATACGACTTATTTTCTAATAGTTTTTTAATCGATCAGCGCTCTAATTTCAGTTTAGTTTCGGCTACTTAATATTGGTTTCTGTTTCACTTCCACTTACTTCAATCCCTAATTGAATTCAAAAAACGAAGCCGTTATAATTAATCAAATTTACAGAAAAAGAAAAGGTTATTTAAACTAAATATTGCGTAACCTATAAGCAACAACAAAAAAGTTTGAAATTAGATATTGGTTTCGTTTGGATTCCCTGAAATCAATCTTAAAAGTTTTCATTTTCAGCTTAATTGTTTTAGCTGAAAATTGTTTTTAACTTGTTATTATTTCAATTAAGTAAACTATCAATGGAGAACTTGTATCATGAATTGCAATATTCTAAGCTTACACAGGGAAATATATGATATATATTCTGCTTAAGGGTTGCAAATAATTAAATAACTTAAGAAAATATGCCCTGTTAACTATTTCTAAGATTTACTCCTTGATCACTTTTTGGGCTGTTTCTTTTATCTGTTTAAGCATGTATTTTATTTGCATTTACGGCCACAATATTTTAGCTTAGAGTGAATTGAAAAGTTGGCTTAATTAGATCCAAGATTACTCGACTTTCGACAGTCTTTGGATTGATTTTATACCGGAAATCCCAAAATTGTCAGTTCATTGTGGAGGAAGAAATATGAAGACAGTTCAAGTGAAAGAGAAAAAGCTGGATAGAGAAGAAGGTCACTCCAAGGCTAAGGTTCATTTTGAAAGCTGCACATGATACTACATAGTATTCTAGTCATAATTTCTGCTGTGGTTGCTGTGGTGTTTGATGTTCAGCGGTTTTTGGCTTGGACATTTAGGCCGTAACTAAACCAGACAAAGTTGATCAAGCTGGATATCAGGCAGCTTTTAATATGCTGGTGCCTGCGTAACTAAGCGGAGACAAGTAAGAGAGCCTCGGAAGAGGAATGAAGGGAATCGATAGAGGGAGGAGTGTAAGAAAGAGAGAGAGATTGAGAGAGGAGGAAGGGGGGTAAATCGCTGGCAGGCGGGCAGGTGGGCCTTGGCACCGTATGTGGTCGTCGTCTTGACCATGCTGCGTTTGCAAAAACCAAAAAGAGAACAAGAAAAAAATAAAAACCGATGCTTTAGGGCTAAAAAAAAGCGATGCCAAGTCTCTCAGTTGCAAGTTCTTCTCAGTTTCCTCAGTGGCAAAAGTCGCAGATTGAACTTCTCAGCTGCAAGTCTCAGTCTCTCAGTCTCAGATCTTCTGGCACTTTTCGATTTGCACTCGAAATATCAAAATAGGCCATGGTTCTGCCTGCGGTTGCCAATACTCAATGGTGTTGTTCCTGTTAATGTTGTTGTTGTTATTGCTGGTGATGTTGTTGTTGGCTGGTTCTTATTGCTGGTGTTGATACTGTCCGCGTCGGCGTCGCTTTTGGCCATCAGATCACACATTCCCAGGCAGCAACCCAACTACGTATATCGATATCGTTGTCTTGAACGATATGGGCAACTGTTCGTGACGTTGTTGTTGTTGTTGTTGTTGTTACTGGTTGCTGGTTGTTACTGGTTACTGTTGTTGTTGTTGTTGTTGTCGATTCACGGTGATACTTTTACGAGCAAATGTTACCCAATCTGACGATTACAGACACCCATATCCCAGGCAATTTGTTGCTATCTTATTTTCTCATCCTATCGACGGCACGGCAGGACTCTTTGTTTTGATATTGCCGACCTGGCCATGATCGCCAACACCGATAAAGAACACACCAGCAACACATATATATATGAGTGCGGTGTGTGTGTGTGTGTGTATTCATAAAGTATTCACAGACAGACTGAATCCATTCATCTTTGAATGGATTGCTGCTGCAATAACCAATCACTCATCGAAATGCTTTAGGTCAATATCTATTGATATACACATATGTGAATGCAAGTGTGAGTATTCGAGTGTGTGTGAATGTGAGTGTGTGTTGAGTTTATTGAACTCGAAATGCTTCCAAGGTATATTCAAAACTTAAAAACACTAAATAAGCGATTATCATTTAAAGAAATTTCAATTATTAAACTGGATATGATCTTTCAAATTCATATTCAACTCGGTTAAAAATCTCAAAATTACTCGGAGGTTTCGTTTAGACAACTTGTTAAAAACTTAGTATATTTAAATATTGTTCAATATATTAAAATTATTGTGAAATGGTAGATTTAGTAAATTACCCGCACAATATTTAACATATTTACAAAATATTATTATTTAATATTTAAAAAAGTCGCCAAAACAACAAGTTTTCATTATTAAATATTGTTATAGAAAAATAGTCAAATGAGCATTTATTTAAGGGATTGAATTTATGTAAACCTTATTTTGGAAATTCAAAATTACTTCAATTACTTATTTGAAAAATCTAGAAAGCTACTCACATTATGATTAGGAAAACACACATATTTATAAGGAAATGTTTTATCATACAATTAGTTTCAAACTCATTTTGCGTGATTAATAATTATAGTTAAATGTATCGATAATTTTCCATTAATATTTATTTCACTGCAAAATATTCGCAGAGTTAGCCATTAGTCTAGACAGTTTTTTTGCTAGGGGAAAAACTGGAAACATCGACAATTGTTTTGTGACACTATCATAAAGATTATTTAATTCATTTCTATCTCACATTGTAAATTCAAAATTTAATTTAACAGCTAAGTATTTTTTTATATTTGCCAAACAAAAACTGAAAATTCTTGCATTAAATTCATGTTTATCTTAATTTAATTGAATTTCGAGAAAATATTAATATTAAAATAATAAACTTAAAAAATGCATATTCAATTTAAAATTTAGTTGGCTTTAGCAAATATATATTTAACAAACACTTCTTTAACTCTTTTTAATTAAAATGTTATAAAATTAATAAACAAATTATATTTGATATTTCTGTTATTTTTAGACCTGAGTCTCCAATTGAGTTAGGTCAGGAAATATACATTTATAAAACAGGGTATATTGGTACTCATATAAACAGCAACTAATCTAATTAAATGCCATCAAAAAATAGAACAAAAAATGTCAAAGGCTTCTTTATATATGTATATGTATATGTACGTATATCTATGACGACTTTGCATCCATCGATTTTGACTTTATCACCCCATTTGTTTACACTAACATTTATTTATTTATTTGGTTTCATTCTTCGTTTGGTTTTTAGGATTGACAGACTTGAGAGCCTTTTGCAAGTGCTTTGTTTTTTTTGTTTTTTGGGGCGACACCTTCCCAAACTCTTCTTGCAGCACACGTTGCATGCCCCGAAGCGGCGGCAAGTTGGTTTGGTCTGGTCTGGTCTGGAGAATGGCATTTTGGAGGAGGCGACGAACTATTTTTGTGCCCCGTTAACGTGTTCACATTTTCAAGTGCTTCCTTTTGTGACTGACTGAATAACTGACTGACTGACTGAATGAATGACTGAAGGACTGAAGGACTGACTGACTGGGTGACTCTGATTCTGACTGTGACTGTGACTGTGACTCTGGCTTTGACTGACTGAACGGCCTGTCTACGTATATAATGCATGGTCGGACGCTCGGTCGGCATAAACACTGACACAGCCATGACGTGTGCCTTTCAAAGAAAACGCAAAAACGCAAAACGCGAACCGGCAAACAGTCCTCAAAACTCAACCCTGCCCCTTTTACCCTCACCTTTTTCCTCCTTTCAGTTCCACACATTTCTCAGTCGCAGTCGAAGTCGGAGTCGCAGTTCTCAGTTGCAGTGTCAGTCTCGTTGTGAGCGCGAAAAGCAAAGATTATAATGCCCAAACAACTTGAGGAGAATGTTCTCCTTAGAGGCATAGTTGTCGTTGCTTAACCCATGTGGGTGCCTTTGTGTCACACTCTCACAAGACTTACAAAATTCACTTTGAGGTCGGAAAAGCAACTTTAACTTTAACTTTTTTTAATAAGAGAGGAAAAAGGAAAAGTGGAGGAAATGAAATATCTATGATTATAAAGCCCAAAGAACTCAAGGAATCTTCTCTTTAACCGTTTTGACCGCCTTTATGTACCACTATTCGATAGATTTTGTGCACAAAATTGAGTTAAGGTCGGCAAATAGGAGAGGTAATAGAATACAGCCAAGAAACCTTAACCCTTTGACTGCTTTTTTGTACTACTGTGTCAGTGTACCACTGTGCGATGGATTGTAATAAATAAGAGGTCTACGAAGAGGAAATAAGAAAAAAAGGATTAAATTTGAAAAGCATGTTCTTCTTAATTATCATTCAAAATCAGCAAAATTCTTTATTTAAATATTTTGAAATAAAATAAATCCCATATAATTAAAGAAGTATTCCCCTTAACCCTTGTGCCTATGATTTTTTTGACAGTGTGCAATAGATTTTGATTTATTTGAAATTCTCACGACGTTGACAAATTTCAATTTGGAAATGGGAGCACACCAAAGGGTTAAGGTCGAAAAAAAGCGATTTTTTTTGTTGTTGTTGTAATATTTATAAGAGAAGAGGTGAAAAGAGGAGGATAGGTGGAAACGAGGAAGGGAGGAAAAAGAAGTTTAGTTGATTTGACGTCGCGCACTCGAAAAATCGCGCACATTCAAGTCGGAAAGTCACTACTGCCATGTCGGACCCAACTGACGGACGGGGGCCCTCAGTCGCTTTTCATACTCACGAATGCCGGCGGTACGGACTGTAAAAAGTCAACCTGGTGGATATGTGGACGTTGCTGTCGCTGTCGCTGTCGCAGTCACTGTTGTTGTTGCTGTTGTTGTTGGTGTTGTTGCTGTTACCCGTGGCACGACACACAACGACAACACGACATCATTTTGTACGTCACTCAAAATGTTCGTAGGCTGTCAGGGAGACAGTTCAAAAATGAAATATATACACACACAAACACACTCACACTTGCATTATAACAAATTCTAAAACGCAAAAGAGACACTCACTTATACAGACACATAGTCCGTCCGTCAGTCAGTCAGTCATTCAGTTATTCAGTCAGTCAGTCAGTCGACTATCGAATCATTGTTTAGCTTGGCACTTGGATCATTCAGCCCCAAGTGAGATCCCAAAGACCCCAGGACACAAAAAGCCTCTTCATACTCCTAACTCCATACTCCTATCCCTACCTTACCCCTTCTTTATTCCATAGCAAATTCAGGGTGTTGTCGCTCCCCTTTTCAGCTCCGTTTGCTGGCAACGATGACACGGACACGGACATCAACTCCGACACCATCATCGTCTTCATCGTCAGCGTCATCGTCATCGTCACGGACACGGTTGGCAACACTTTTGCACCCACTGTCCAAGGGGGGAAAGAGTGTGCACTGTGGCACCTTTTGATTTTATTATTGATTCAATTACAACGTCAATGGCAAAAGCACTCTCGAGTACGGCTCTGGCTCAAGTTGAGCCTCGAGTCGCATATGGTCGCCAGGACTTTTTGTCAAACAATCACATTGCCATTAACTTATCAACTGACAAGTCCATTTCTATTCGCAAACAACAAGAGGTTGGTTTGAAAAGTAACTAAGAGTAAGAAATGTAATGTGAACTCTGCGAGAATTTATCTTTTTTGTTAGCAAACGTTTGAAGGACAGCTTTAAGACTTTAAATTTGCATAACTTCGTCAAAACTAGATGGATTTTCAGGCGGAATATTATATGAATCATGATTTGATTTATTAATTGATTCTACATTTAAAAATAGTTAGTTTTTAAAAACTCATTTTAATCAAAACTTTCGAAAATATTGATGGGATAGACTTTATCTTCATTCCTTACTCCCTTTCCTATTCCCGCTATTTTTTAAGCACACCTCGTCTAATAAAAGTCGTGGGCAGATCGTCACCATACTTATTTGGCAACGTCTTTGGAATCCGTTAGAAGCAGCAGCTTCATGCATGTTGATTCTCCAGAGTTGACATGTGCCTTTTTAGAAATATAATACACATCTGATAATATTGCTAATTGATTGATACAATATTTGCATAGTTAAAAACGAATTTAAGCTGCTAACTGTCCAGTTTTTTAAAGCCAAACAAAGTTGAGAAATACGATAAATGCAAAATTTAATACGCACGACAATAAAATACCCTGTCAAAGCATATATTGAAAAAGTCACATGTTTCAAGGCAATTTTGATCACATTATGGAAAAACTGGGATTAGTTTTACTTACTTTTCTATAGGGTACAGATGTAGTCTTGCGGACTCTCACTTAAAATGCGTTCACACAACAATGCCTCGAAAACTGACAAAAACTGACAAAAACACCTAAATGGTACTGCTAATAAGCCGTTTAAATTTTTGGTGCTAATGACAATAATATTTGATTAGCTGGTTTAATTGGTTTTCATTTTCTACTTTGTGTCATAAGCTGTCAACTCGGCTACGAATTTTAAATCTCATCATTTTTGAATTTGGCTATCGGGTATGCTCATTTCAACTATACACTTGTAATCGTATATCGATTATAGCGTATGAACAAAAGGGGAATTTGAAATAGAAAATATTGTTAAGAGACGAATTTGGCATGGGAAACTGAAAAATTTATATATATGCCAGAAATTTAAACAACAACTATGTTAATTATAGAAAAATCTGTATTATACTAAATTCTAAATTGAAACAAATATTTTAGATATATATAATATCCGCTATGATAGTAATAATAAAATCAACTTTAGATATATAAAAAAATAGACCATAATATTAAATTTTAAGCATAAAAACAAAGGAATATTGATTGATGGCATGTTATTGATTTAATCAAAAACTTAATCGATTATAGGGTATTTACAATACATCATTACATCAAAAATCATCTTCTCAGTTGACTGATGTCGTGGAATCTGATGTTTGTAAAGGCATTTAGCACATTTTTCGTATCGTTTTAGAGAACACTCGGATTAAATTTTATGGTCGTTTATTATATTTTGTCATTTGATTTAAATTAACACCATTGCAAGATTCGATTTGTGTCGAATTCACAACCAACACAGTCAACCGATTGTCATTGAATGATAACAATCGAATAGAAATAAACTTATGTACATATAATAATAAGAAAGTTTACTTATTACAACATGAACTAATCGAATTGTTTTTTGATCTTATTTTTATTGCAGATAATCAAGATAATGAAGTTTACACTATATGTAAGTATCGATTGGTAACAATCGAATAGAAATAAACTTACGTACATACATATATAAGAACGTTTACTTATTACAACATGAACTAATCGAATTGTTTTTTGATCTTATTTTTATTGCAGATATTTAAGCAAGCTTACACTATATGTTATGTAAGTATCGAATATTAATTTATTGATAGATCAGTTATCTTTATGAAAATAAGCTTTAACCGATCGTCGCGACGCGTCGATCACAATTTTGACAATATTACAACAGACTAATTTTGATGGCTTTTATTACAACTCTGAGATTCGCTTCACCCAAGTGAAGAGTAGGGACAAAAAAAAGGAGAAGTGTGTTAGTGGTGAGGTGAGGTAAGGTGAATGGGAAGAAGAAGAGTGGGGAGGAGTGCAAACACAATAGAGTCACAAAGCTATTAAAAACTGATATAAATCTCATTAAATGCGATGGTTGTAGCACATGAACAAAGCCGCCGCCTTTTGCCTTCAATCAATCGTTTGTTTCGCTCCCGGCTACAATATAAGATATAAGATACATAAGACATAAGATTGAAGATATAAGAAATATGAAATAAGAATGGCTCTTCTGTTCAACTCAGTTCAGTTCAGTTCAGTTCAGATCAGTTAGGTTAAGTTCGTTTCGTTTCGTTTCGTCTCGTCTCGTTTTGTTTTGTTTTGTTTCATTCGCTTTGAACTTCTTCCTTCAACACAAATGATTTTTTATATTGGCTCGTAAGTATTTACGAGTTTTGTCTCTCTGTCTCTACATATAGATGGTCTCTTGGGTATATCTACAGTGTTTCGAGTGAACAACGTATCATAACTCTTAAATTTGTCGTCAACTTGTTGATGCCACAAGCAAAAAAGGGGCGTGTACAATGTGCAGCAGGTTTAGCTTTTGGCTTTAACTCGGTTTCTCTATTTTTGCTCAAGTCTGAGACACATATTCGAATTGAAAAAGTTAATTGCTAAACTTGGATTGAGTCAATATATGATTTGAAATGTTTGAAACAAATTAAAGCGAAATCTGACTGGCGCATGCTAATTTTGTTCTTATTTTGTATCACAAAACTAGGTTAATAAGTATTTAAAAAGACTTTCGAAATATGTATATCTCATTAGCTCAAAAAGTATCCTAGGGATTGTTTTTAAGAAACTTCCCATCTTCAAAGTTTTTTAAAACGGAACACAATGTAGACAGACATTGTTGAGATTTGAGTTTATTTATAAAAGGCTTTTCAAATATATTCATATTTCAAAACAATAGAGAAGTGGCTTTTGTAAAATATTGAGTGGAAGTATGTAATTCCTTTCCAAAGGCAGCCTAACCATCTGTTTGCTAGATATCTTAATATTCAAAATCCGGGAGCTACACAATCGGATTGATTTTAGGACCAATTTCTCGAAAGCTACGTTTCCAAAGTCAAACCAACTACCTTTTCACTTGATATCTTGATTATTTGAAATGCCAAAGCTTATCCATCCGATCTACTTTATTATAGTGCCAAATTCACACTATATTCTTTCTCTTTTTCTACCAGTGTGTGACTCCTTTTCTGTCTGTCTCGTCCGCTATCCTTTCGACACTCGAAACTGTTGATCCAGACTTGATTCAATTACACAACCTTTAGCTCCAAATTGCGATCAGTGATCCAAGGAGTTGGACTTGGACAAAGCTGTGAACAATGCGTAGAATGTTTCGACTCCTGCTGTGTTGCATTTTTTTTATACTCTCCTTTTCTGCTTCTTTTTGTTTTTGGTGTCCCCTTCAGGAAGATCACAATTGATCCGCACAGACATTGGGGTACTGAGCGAGAGAGAGAGAGAGAGAGAGAAGACTCTCAAGTAGCGCCAGAGTTGCAGCTAAATAAGTATGAATATGTATTTTGTCGCCGTGTTCAGTTTGGAGTTTAACTTTAACTTCCCGAACATGTCCATGTTCATGTTCCATGTCCTTTTCCATTGAGCATTCACATAATCTCGGTCCCCTACTCAGTTGGCGCTCTGTGCTGTTGTTGTGGTTGCAACAGCGGCGTCCGTCAACGATCCTAAAGCGATTTGCATATTAAAATCAAAAATATATGCGAGAGAAAAATATAATTTTTGTTGTTGTTTTTTTTTTTAAATCACTTTGTTAAGCTTTGTTCGGCGGCAGTCGGAGGCGATCAGAGGCGATCAGAGGCGTTCATAATCAAAACTGAAGTGATGCGATGCGATGCGGTGCGGTGTGGCAACACCCCCTCTTCCCTTCTCTCACTCTTCCACTCCCACTCCCTGTTGCTGCCACAAAAACCACTTCGTCGGAGTCTCGACAACCACAAAGTGGCTTAAACGTTAGCTGGGTCGGCTTGACCAACATATTTTATATGCAGCAAGCCGTGTTGACACTTTTTATGTGTTTAATAAATTAAGTTTTACAAAATAGAGAGACAGACCAACCGACAAAGAGAGTGAGAGGAGAGACCCCAAGAGAAAGAGAGAGAGGGAGAGAGAGAGCGCGAGAATCAGACACGCTGTCGCTTCTGGGATCTTTTGAAATCTTTGGGATCTTGGCACATTTCGGTTCGTTTAATGGTTGACATTTCGACCAAGAAGAAGAAAAAGAAAAAAAAAACGACAAAAAGACAAAATAATATTATTTTGCTGGTCGACTTTAACACGCATTTATGGCTTCTGCTTTATGGCCTTCGGAATGCGTTAAAAACAAAAACAAAACAAAATATATGCTCCAAAGCCCCCAATAAAGATGATTGGTGTCTCTCTGGTCTCATGGTAACGCTTCTTCTTTCTACCTCTCACGATTCCGCTGGAGATTTCGAACGTTAATTTTTTTGTTTTTTTTTTTTTTGTGGTCACACAAAATTATGAAATTTTAATGAATTTCCATGGAAAGTAAAGGACCTGCCTTTTTATTAGATGGAACCACAAACCACAAAACAAAATCAAATACATTAACATATGTCATCTTTACCAAAAGCAATTTAAAAATTCCAGCAAAAAAAAAATCTATATCAAATTAATAATTAATTGTCGAATTAAGCTATAAATCGATTAAGCATGGGAAAAAGGCAAAGAGGTTGACTTTGACAATTTTAGAAGAAATCTCAGAGTTTGAAGTGAACATATTAACCCTTAGTTGACCACTATCGTTTGAGCTGAGTGAAATAATTTTGTATTATATTATATTTTCATTATGTCCATCATAATGGGCTACTACTTTTAGGGATTTGATTAGTACATTAAACACTTGGTTTTTGATAGCTGCTTCATTTAAAATTTGAAGCGAATGTTATGAAAATAAATTAGGAGAAAAAAAACAATATATAAAAATATATCAAACATATTCTATTTTTAAATTTAATTATTAAAATAATTGTTTTAATTTGCGATGCAAAAATTTGAATAATCAATAAGCAATATATTATTAAGCTTAATTTGTTATTGTTATTTAGCTTAATCTAATATTTTTGCTCAACTTGAATAAGAATAAGCATTTTAAAGTGTTTAAGCTTAAAGGAAATTGTGTCAAAAATAATTTAAAAAAAGATATACAAACTAATAACAAAGATATATGCAAATTGTAGATCATTAGAAAATAATCATAATAATTAAAATGTTTAAACCCTGTAGGCAGTGCAGGGTTAACGTCAAAATTATTGCACTAAAATGTCACCTTAGCTCGTGTATTGACAATGACAGAAATAATTACATAAATATTGTTATACAGATACACAGAGATAAACTGAGGAACTGGGAACTCGTTTGGCAAGAGTTTAAAATAAAAATCGACACAGAAAGAGTGTGTGAGAAAGAGACAGACAGAGAGAGAGAGCGGGAAATAAAGCAAAATTATTAACCGAAAGCAATTAAAACTTGGTCAGCATCTCTTTGGGTTCTGGTTGTGTCTCGATCTGGGGAACTGAGGACTGAGGGACTGCAGATTGTAAACTGTGCTCTGAGCTTGTCGTAATCGAAATAAATGTCATTACAACAACAGTAACAACAACAACAATAAAAACAACAACAATGAGAGCAATAACAACATTACAAACAGGTGGCAATTAAAATACAATTTGTGCAGTATTTAAATTACTTGCCGAGATGACATATGTCATGCAAACTGCCCACAGACAACAACAATAACTGGCAATTGTAGTAATCGAAACAATACGAGTTTATATATGGCACATTGTATATATTATATATTATTTGTACATACATATGTATGTATATACAAGTATTTGTAGACATACGTGTCCACATCCATAACATGTTCATGTTTCTTTACTTGAAGTTTGTCAATATCAAAGTCATTTACTGAATGTGACATTCGTGAGCTCATAAGAGATCCGTGTACATTTTTTTGTTTTGGCAATGGCAATTACGCAGGCAAATAAGACCAATGGAATACCCTGTAATTTAGATATAATATAATAATAGATTCTATATTCACGTTATTAACATTAATTAGAATTTTCATTATTACAAACATATACCATTTTAAATGGAAATTATTTTAGTGCTTTTAAAGCTATTTCTTTACTCAACAAAAATATAGGTGAGCCTGCTTGTTTCAGAGATACTCTGTAAGCAGCTGTTATATAGTCTGACAAGTACATACTGATAGAAATTAACACCTTTTGAGTTTTGAGCCCTAGATGGCGCTACAGCTGCCTTACTCTGTTCCATAGTTAGGCAGATTATTGAATAACTTTTGTGTTTGCTATGCGAATCAGCTGAAATTTTCAGGATGGCTTTTTAAATAGATAGGAAGTAGATATATGGATAAATAATATGAATAATAATAAAATGTCGAATTCAATGTCGATTTCACTAAAAGTCTCCGAAATCTGAGGCACTTACACAGACTTTTCCAAGTCTATTAGTCTTTTAAAAGACTGATCATATGTACTTTATAGTATTTATAGATTCAAGGTAGCATACTCTTCCCTTTACTTGTATTTGCACACTCCTATAATAAACTTTATCTATATAACCAATTGATGATACAGGCTATAAAAACTGTATATACGGGCTGATTACAATGACAAATTTTTTAAAAAAAGTTAATAGAAACTTTACTTGTTTTCGATTCGCCTATGACTATAATTCGCAAGCTCTTTAAGCTTGTTTGAATGTGCATGCGATAGACAAGATCGACAAATGCTATAAACAGGCTTAAGTTGAGATAACGTATATCTATTTAAGTAATATTAGTCATAATTTGTGCACGCATCGTTACTTAATGATCAGCTAATACCGCTTACCATTTAGAGTTGTACGATCGACGACTACGACAAAGATCTCGATGTCGATGTCGATGGCGATGTCGATGACGATGACGCTGCCGATCCCAATCATAATTTGCGTATCCAACGATCGGTCAGAGACGCGATCGTTGATCGTTGATCGGCGATCTCGATCACGAGCTGAGTTTGCTTGAGATGTGGTAGTTGTAGTAGTAGTAGTAGTAGGGGGTATATAAGGTTGAGGGAAGTGGTAGGGGTATCTTGGTGCCATGGCGGTCTTTGGCTAGACATCGAGACATGGAGATCGACTCTTGTGCCGGCGCACAAGAATGTGACATGGGAATTTGAAGTGGAAGTGGCCATGGTCGACAAGCACACGAAGATCGTCTGTCTCTTCCTCTTCCTCCTCTACTTCTCCCTCTACCTCTCCCTCTCCCTCTTCTTCATCATTTGCTCTGAGCACTCACATAAGAGTGTAGTATGTATGTATATACATATATAGTATATGTGTACATTGTCTTGTCACGCCGTTGTCCACTCTGTGTGTCCCGTGTGGCAACAACGCGTCCAACGATCTTGGACGCACTCTCGAAATTGTTGAAGTGTCCACTCAGAATTTGTCACATCATTATTCTTATTTTTCTTTCAAAATAATCATATTTACACACACACACGCCTGGGAGGTCTTTTGGCCACTTCGTTAGGCGTTTTCAATGGAACTCCTTGACCATCAGGGGCCCCAGTGGACAATGTTTCACGTGGCGACTGGAGAGACTGGAGACAACACATCGCAACAGTGACAGGGAATGCTTCAACGATAAACAGGCGAACCTGCTCATCAGAAGAGACTCTGGAGCAAGCGGTAGACAGAAGGGGAGGTTTCGAACAAGAAGGGAGTTCATCTATCTTACCTACAGCATTGATCAATGATCAACAATCATTTATTATTGTTACTAATGGCATAAATAATGGGTTTAACAATTTAGTTCATAACAAGGCAATTAGCATTATTTTGTATACCCTGTTAGCGAGACGAGTGTAAGCCAGACTTCCGAAATGTATGAAAGAGTAAAGGAGTACTAAAGTTTAGTTTCTATTTTTATTATCAAAGGGGTAGATAAATATGTAAACTATGAAGATCGCTTTGATCTTCAGTGAATTGTTACTGAATTTTGAATACAACTCTTTAAGAGAGTTGAAAATAAACATCGTTAACATACCCTGTAAACCAGAACAGTGCAAGAGATTATTTCTTAACTGGAGTTAATTTAAATTAAACACTAAATGCATATATACTTAACAGTATTTCATCACTAATTGTAGTTTTCTCTTCTTCTTTATAATTACAGCAAACAGATCAATTGGAATAACGGACAACGAATCAATTAGGCAACTGAAGAAACTGAATATATACTTTACATACAGATACTCTACATCTAGTCTACTGAAACGTCACAACAACAACTATTTTAAGAAACCCCCACCACCCCCGTAACACAACAAACAAAGAGAGCACCTCTTCTTGTTCTTGATGAATATTGGCCAGGAGAAGCATTCGCAATCGCAATCCCATACACATTCACATTCACATCAACATTCAATTACACATTCAATTACACATTCAAATACACATTCAAATACACAACCGACAATATCGAACGATTTTTCCGATTATTCAGCGTTGCTGTTGAGCGGTTATCGATATACTCTGCCGCCGCTTGGACATGAGCAACATCATCAACGATTGCAGCAATCGGAACAGATTGAACAACAACACCATCAGCAACATCAGCAACATCAGCAACAGCAGCAGCAGCAGCAACAACATTTCAGACAGCAACAGCAACTGGCAATTGCTGAGGGTGTGAGGAGTTCCAGCAGCGGCAGCAGCTCCATGGTTATGACACCAAGTCGACGCAGCTCGCCGCCGCCGACGACGTTGCCGCTGCCGTTGCCACTGTCGCTGCCATCGCGGCATGCAACACAATCGCAAACACAATCGCAGCAGTCACAATCGCAATCTGGTTGCATGAACGCACACTTTTTGCATTTGCAGTCGCAGCTGCATCAAAAACTCTCTGCCAGCTATTTTCGCAACCCACCGCCCACCTCCTCCGCGTCATCGCCAACAGGCACGCCCACAGATCGGGATAGGGAGAGATCAACGCCTCCATCAGCAACAAGCATGAGCCAAGTTCAATTGAATCCGTTGAGCGATTTGCAGAATATGCAACCATTTGATTTTCGTAAAATCAATGCATTTGCGGTGGCGCCACCACCACCGCCAAATGCTACCGCTGAATATCATCATCATCATCAGCATTTGCAGCAACAGGCGGTGCAACAGGCAGCAGTCTTAGCCCAGGCCAGGCGTCGCATCAATGAGGCAACAACACCCAGTGAGAAAAGTGCTGCTGTTGCAGCTGCAGCAGCAGCAGCAGCGGCTGCGGCACAAAGTAATCAATTCTTTAGTGCAATGGCAATGGCGGGGCATCCCCTGCCTTATCATTTGCCACCACCACCACCACCACCACCGCCAACAACGTCACAGCAGCAGCAGCAACAACAACAGCAGCAGCAACAAACCAACAGCAATCAATTGTCAACCGATCACAGTCACAGTCCAACGCATCACAGTCACGCTCACAGTCACGCTCACACGCACAGTCACGGTCATCAGCAGTATCACCAGCAGCAGCAGCAGCAACATCATCACCAGCAACAGCAGCAACATCATCACCAGCAGCACAAAGGAGCGCCAACCTCACCCGTGGATAATAAATCCCGTCATTTATCCGGTGAAAAGTCCAACAGCAGTTGCTCCTCATCCGGTGGTGGAGTCGTCGTAGGATCACAACCACCATCCTCCAGTAATTCCCAGCGTATGACAAGGCTAGCAATTGCCTCGGGTTCAAGTTTGAGGGCAAGTCGTAAATCTGGACACTCACCAGGTGGGAGTAAACGGCAATGGGGTTCAATGCCCGCGAATTTGGGAACACAATTCATAAATCCTGTGACTGGCAAGAAGCGTGTTCAGTGCAATGTTTGTCTGAAGACTTTTTGCGATAAGGGTGCTCTCAAAATACATTTCTCAGCCGTACATTTGAGAGAGATGCACAAGTGTACCGTCGATGGTTGTAGCATGATGTTCAGTTCGAGACGTTCAAGGAATCGTCATAGTGCAAATCCCAATCCCAAATTGCATTCACCACATTTGCGTAGAAAGATCTCGCCACATGATGGACGGAGTGCACAACCTCATCCCTTGTTGTTGCAGGCACCAAATGGTATAATGGCGGGACTAGGACCCTTTGGCAGTTTCCCACTCCTAACTCCTCCTCCAGATTTACGACATCATGCCCTTGGAGGTATGGAATTGAAGCATGGTCAGGAATATCTACAACGTTCTTATTTGGATAATAATGGAATGCTTGGAAGATATGATGGACACAGACGTAAGGCGAGATTGGACACTGGCGATGAGGATGATGATGATGAAGATGAAATTCTTGAGGTGATACGTATGCCTGACGACGATGATGACGATGATGATGATCCAGATGGTGATGCAGATCCCGACGATGATGACGATGATCCGGATGGTGATGGCATTGTTGTCGTTGGCGACGAACTAGAGAGTATTCCCGATAAGGATAAATACATGCTGGATAATGACAATGAAAGCGATGAGCGCTCCACATCGGCCATCTCCAGTCACAGTCACAGCCTGAGTCACAGCCTGAGTATTAGTCACAGTCTGAATCACAGTCAAACCAAAGAGCAACAACAGCCCCATAGTCCGTGTCTGAGTAAAGCGGAACCGGAACCTTGTCCAGAGGTGGATGATGGTCAGCATGAGGATTCACAGAGTCTAACGGATTCGGCGCATGCTCACGGCCAAACGCCGGCAAGTAAAAGGAAGCGTAAGAGTCAGAATCCTGTGCGATGTCCTGTGCAATCCGATGAAAATTCATGTGACAATTCATTGGATAATTATGATGTGGCCGCTGATTTGTCCATCAAAAAGATCAAGCTCAACGATGAAGAGGAAGCGGAGGCGGAAGCGGAAACAGATATGGAGCCGAGAGATGCTGCCAAAGAAGCCGAGGTGCTAAATAGTTCCTCCAGTGAATCAACCAAGGCAATACCCTCACCACCCCTAACGCCCTACACGAGTGAGGGGAAATCTCTTATTAAAACAGAGCTGGAGGAAGAACAGGAACAGGCGCGGAAGCAGGAGGGAGACAGGGAACAGGAGCAGCAGCAACGACAGCAGGATCACAGCTTAGATCTCTCACTGAGCACCGCTGGAGGATCGTTAATCAAACAGGAACCCTTGGATGAACTCGCCTTGAGCTACGGTGCCGATGCGGATGAGAATCGTTATTTACGCATTAAACAGGAACTTTTAGGCCATGATGATGAGGCCATCTATGGACGCTCTGCAGCCGAGGATTGTCTCAACAAGAATAACAACAATATTGTAATGACTGACAAGACAGGCGATGCCAATGGCAATTTGAAAGCGACAACGAAATCGATAAGCGATGAAACGGAAACGGAACCAGAGCCGGAACCCGAACCAGAACCTGAGCCAGAACCAGAGCCTGAACCAGAGCCGGAGCCGGAGCCCGAGGTACCCATCGATAAGGAGAATCCCTTAAAGTGTACCGCCTGTGGTGACATCTTTCAGAATCACTTCCATTTGAAGACTCATTACCAAAGTGTGCACCTCAAGTTGCACCACAAGTGCAACATCGATGGTTGCAACGCCGCATTTCCTTCAAAACGTAGTCGGGATCGTCACAGTTCCAATCTCAATTTACATCGCAAACTGCTCTCGACCAGTGATGAGCATAATTTATTAATGCCTCCCGATGGCTTGTTGGAACTGATGAATATCAATAATAATAAAGGATTTGGTGCTGCTGCTGGTACTGGAACTGCTGGTACTGGTCCTGGTGCTGGTACACCACTAGGTGCTGCTGGTATTCAGGCCGAGATTCTCGCCAGAATCTGTGCTGGTGCTCATGCTCATGGTTTGAGTATGCCCCTTTGTTTTGAGGCATTGCAACATCGCTTCGGGCATGGACATGGACATGGACATGGACATGGTCAGGTGCCTGGTGCTGGTTTTGGGGATGCCAATGCGAATGCCTTTATTGCTGCCACCGATCCACGATTGCTGCTCAATCATAGCGGCAATCCATTGCTCTTCCCCGGCCTCTCGCGTCTTGCGCCACGTTTCCCTCCCCATTTGACGCCCCACATGCTCGCCGCCCATGGCGCCAATGCTCTGGGTCCCTTCTGTCGACGCACTTCATCCGATTCAAATTCCCAGCACTCGATAACACCACCAGTCAATGCCGTAATCGGGTTACGTCCACGTTCGGGTCGCTCAGCTTCTGGTTCACCCGATTATGATGGACATCATCATTTGCATATGCAGGCAGCGGGCGAGGAGGGGGGCCAGAATCAAAGGCAATCTCCAGATCGCATATCATGACCATGTACCTCGTACTATGCCAAGGCGCTGGCATTTTATCATTAAAGGAAGGACGGTTGAACGGAAGGACGGAAGGACGGAAGGAAGTAGGATGGAATCGTCGTGGATCGCAACAAATTCATTAATGCAATATCAGGCTAAACATTTATAAAACAAACATAAAAAAAACTTGAATAAACTAAAACTTAGGACTACAGCATTGCTCATAATCATTAAAAAGAACTTATCGATAAATCGATAAATTCATTCGATATATCGTGTATTTATCGATGGCATCAGCTAGTTTGCAGCTTGGCTCGCCAGCGCTCATTATAATCAATAATAATAATACTTTTACTAGGCTAATATCAAATATTAGATGGATCAACTAGCATTTTTTTTTCTATATATATATATATATATACATATATATATACATAAAATATATAAATATATGTATCGATAGATATCGATCTATATCGATTTATATAATGATGGAAAAATCCTCTCCTAGCCCCGCCTCCCCGAAACTAATTTTTTTTTTTTTTTTGTGAACTTGTATTTATAATAAAACTGTTGTTTTGTGTACAAGCATAAAATTTGTAGAGAATTGATTAATAATATTATAATAATAATAATAAATAATTATGATGATGGTATAATAACTGATTAATAAAAAGCATTAATATATGATAAATAACGATATATATTGTTAGTGATACTCGATTATGTAAGCAATTAGCCTCTAAGCGCATACTTCACATCTGTGTGTGTGTACTGTACTTTTTTTTTTTTTTTTTTGTGAAAGAATCGTACTGCTACGGAAAGCCCTCCCTGCTATCCCCCCTTAAACAGTATATTGTATGTATGATAAAAAGAATATTTAAATATTTAATAAACAATTACGAGTCAACGAACAAACAAACAAAATGCTTTCACAAAACTCAACAATTGATCTGATCTGATATACTTTTTTTATTATTATTATTATTATTATTATTTTAACGTAACTTGTATTGTTTTCTTTAACGAGAGAACCCTTAAGAGTATCATATAATATTGGGATAGTTCTGAAGCAGTAACCAGGCAAATACCTTCAACTCATATTTAAGCTATATATGTTTGCAATAAAAATATCATGAAAAATTAAAAAAAAAAACAATCAAGTCTTTTTTTTTATTGTTAAAAGAACTATAACCTAGAACTTTGATATAGGAATGGATAAATCGGAACTACAAGTAGTTATGCAAAGTAAGTATACCAAATTGAAAATGACTTTGACTTTCAAGATTTTTGCAAAGATACAGTCAATATTTTCTATAACTAACTGGATGGTAAATAAAACACAATTGAAAAGGGAAGAACAATTTTGAATAAATTGAAAGTATGATAATCTGGAATAGAAAATTTGAAATACATTGAAAAATTAGGAGAAATTTGAAACAAGGCGATTTTTCTTTTATTAGTTATTGCGTTAACCATATAGCTAGATAGCAAGAAGGCAAAGATTTGCCAAGAATGGAGTACAGATAAATTCTAATATATATCTTTGAACCATGGTTAAGTCTACATGATAACACATAGGGCAAAGCCCATTTTTTCTTTAGAGTTACGATCTTTTATGAGTTAATTGCCAAATTTTCGTTTAAGTCCAGTAAATGCTTAACAATCTACAGAGGTTTTACTGATGCAACTCTAGTGTTGTTGGATGGTATAAATGAACTAGAACTAGTATATCCAAATAGAATTTACTAACATATTTTAGTGTAGAACCCTGATTTAATGTCCAATCTGGTCCTATCCATGTGATTTATAAATAGTTATACTGTTAGCGCTAAAGTGACCATATTCTGCATATAAATTCTTGAATAGCAAATGGATATTAAGATGCTAACAAATTTCGGAACAATTGCACAAATTTAAGGAGCATTTGAATCACAAAACCCATACAAATATTAGTTATTTTCAATATTTATATAATAATATTATTAATATATAAAATTAGAAGAGCTGTTTATATAACTTGTCAAGTTACAATTGTAGATTTATTTATTTGGAGGATTGACTTCTGTTTACAAAACTCGAGTCATTAATTGTAAAAAATGTAGGGAAAGTCCGAATAGGGTACTTTTTTTTTGTTGTTGTTGGTTAGGAAATTGTGTTCTATCTAATAGATCAAACAGAGCTCAATTAGATTTGATATACTACAAAATAACAAGGAAATTTCCCCCATGGCCTTTGGTCTTTCGAGTTTTGCAAATTGTTTGGCTAATTGTAGGATAGTCTAGGCTAGATACAAACGTGCTTATTAGGATGCCATTGGTAAAATGCAAAATTGTGGTTGCATTTGTAGTAGGTTGATTTTTTTTGTAAGGGGGTTTCCATTGTTGCAACATTTTTGAGAAAGGGGGTTGCTAGGCATGCGATTTTAATTTTAGATCGATTAAAAGGGGCTCGTAAATTTTGTCCGGGTTATTCTCTCCCTCAATGGCGGGGGCGTCAGTCAGTGTCCAAATAAATAAAATGCATCGAATGGGTTGTAACATGGCACATACATATACATATACTCATATGTGGGTAGGTTACGTATGTATATGGTATCTACATATATACGTATGTATATTATACAATGTAAGGAGTAGGTATCTCTCTGTTTGTTGGATGGCTTTTGTGGTTGTCCATGTCACCCCTGAGCCAATGCAATGGCCTCCCTTAGGAGGATAATAACACACACACACACACACAAACATATATAGTGAGAAAGAAAGAGGTGTACGAGTAGTGCAATTTATTTAAAGTAACATTTTAGTGTTTCCTTCCGCTGAAATTCGTTCTCTTCCTTCCTGTTTGGCAAAAGTCTCTTGCCTTCGTACGAATAACAACAGATTGTGGGCAAATAAAATTGCCACAATGTTATCGTTAAGCCTGCAGGACACGCAGCAACACTCACAACAGCAGCAACACTCACAACAGCAGCAACACTCACAACAGCAGCAACAACAACAACACTGACAACAACTTGGTATCCGCATACAGGACACGTCCCTCTTACATACATATTCTTACACTCAGCTTACATACACCATATGGTGGTATATACAAATATACACAAATACATACTTACATGTATGTATTTAGGTATGTGCAAGTGTACCAAGTGCATATATAAACCTATATATACTGTAGTTGCTGTCGTTGCTATTGTACTGCATTTCATTAGCCACTTTATTGCAAACCCAAAAAAAAGAAAGATACAAATGTATCTAAGTGGCTGCTACAGTTACTGGCGACAGTTATACACCACCATATATACATATACATATGTATGTATATATTCGTATGGAGAGATATGACATTATGACATGGATAATCTTGTTCCAATTGCAATTTGGCTTTTGTTTACAGCCTGCTTTATAGAGCAATGCAATTCTGCAATTTTTTAATGCCTCAAAAACAGTAACCAAGACACACACACACACACACACACACACACACACACACACACTAAAATATACACTCTCTCACACACACAGTGCAAAAACTAATGAGCGTGTTTGGTATTTTATGGGGCTCGTCGCAACGCTTTCTAGAAAAACAACTGCAAATGGCGAATACATTGATTGCTCGCCACAGAGATACTCTGTAAATAAGTTGAGAAATTTAGGCTGTCCAAATATTTTTAAAAGCCCCTCAATCAGGACCCAAATCAGCTTTAGTTTCAATAAATATTTATAACCATTAAAATATTCGCAAATTGAGAATTTTTAGAAATTCAATTGTCGAACAATTCTTAATTTTAAAAATATTGTAGATAAGTAGATAAGACTAAGTTATAAATATAGCATTTTCAGTAGAGTATCCTTACTCCAAAATATTCTCCAATACAGTGATTAAAACTTAATAATGTTTACTCAAAAATAAGCATCTTTGCTAGTTAAAACTCTCTAGAAATTAAAATTCTTTGCAAGTCATATTTTTAAAAATATGTGGAAATGTAAATAAAGAGCTTACTTCTGTAGAGTATATATGCTCTTAATTATCCTCTATTTCGAAAAAAAGCACAATCTGAAATTAACACCTTTATACAAATTGGAATTCTTTAAAATTTTTATTTTTACAACAATTTTACAAATTATTAAATTGAGTTAAGAACAGATCATCTTCTGTCGAATATCTTTTTACTACTATCGCTCTCAGTCTCTTCTCTCTCTATCATCTTCTAATTAATTTCCCAATTTATAAGAGATTGAAACACCCGATTCTCGCAAAAACTACGAACTTTTATGGCTTCTCTTTAATGCCAGACTAATTGTTGGATTTTGTTTTTTTGTGTGAAAAGGATAGATCGTTGTGTCTCCAAACCAGATCTATAACAATAGGCTACACCCAATCAGACCAACAGCCAATCTAATCTGACATAAAATAACCGCACTTTACAAAGACTCAATTAATCTTCATAAATGTTAATAGGATGTACGAACTAACGTCTAAGTTCGAATTAAAGATAGCAGCATTATTGTGTAGATTTTGTAAATCTTTTAAATGAGCTCTAGGTTAGACTTAACCGAACCTAAACTAACAGTTATAACCTAATTCAATACAACATAGTCTCAAATAAATCATTTTTAAATAAGACCAAAAATCTCAGATTGATTGCAATTCGTAAATCACAAAAATTAATCGGAACAAGAAACGTTTCAATCGTTAAATAATTATTAATATAATTATAATACAAGCTGACTTAACCCAACTTAATCTAACCTGCCATAACCTCACTTAACCTAAACTAACATAATTTTCAATAAGACAAGGTTAATTTAAAATGAAATTGAAATTTATTTATTGGTGCCATTTTAAAACGAAATATGTTTATTATAACCAGATAAATTACTACCTACTACAGGGTATGTGTAAGTACAAACTTTTGCTGATGGAGTATGTGAGTATGTACATATGTATGTGGTTTTCAGGACATGTATGCGACGAGTGCGATATGTGTATTACACAATAAGTATATGTAAGTAGTGAGTACAGACAATTGCCGAGTATAGTCGACAGGTAAATATCGGTCGGCATTCTATATATGTAAGTATGTATATAACCGATATATGTATGCATATGTATGTATGGCCAGGTAAACACCTTGGATGCCACGGATAATACAGTCTGTCTCTAGCCCCTAACGTGCAATTGTTAAGTTTTGGTCGGCCTCTAGCAAAGTGGGTGGAAAATATGGGCGGAGGAGGAGATGTGGCAAACACCCTGGGGTTTGAGTCTCTTTACGGGTTCCGGTAAAAGTATTTTGCACAACAAAACAGAACACAACACAACAGAACAGAACACAGAACACTAACGGGTTATACTGAGGAGATGTGTTTGGGCTAAAAAACTGATAATGTACTCCAACTCCAGCAAACTGCAACTAATTTGTTAGCGAGGACCTTGCAGTCTGTCAGCCGTTGATTCGCATCGTAAATATCACATATGTAGTTGTAGATACAGACAAACATACAGATAGACTATACTAGACGAGAAATTAATCGTACAAAAGAAAAAGAAGTACCGATATGCCATTTGTAGAGGTTGTTTCCTTATATAACTCTAAATGCACTTAATGAATCGTTAGACTATATTGCTAAAAAGAACTATATAGGGAATATAATATATAGAGACTGCTTTTTAATATATGTAACTACTAATTTTCTAAATGGATTGAGATGATAAACTTAAAATTCAGAAAAAGACTAAATCTATTAAGAACTAATAATGATTTTCAAGAAAACTATCCAATATATAATTGTAACTTTAGAAATCATTTATTTTTAGAACTTTTGTGTTTCTAAAAGGACTGTAATTAATTCTTTTGAAAATGTACAGTAGATATGAGGAAAATATTTAAAATTACATAGATATATTTAAAATTCATCTGAATTTATCTAAAGTTCATCAATAGTACATACATATATGTATATTTATATTATAAAATACTTCTATTAAGTGCGAATAGTATAGTATAACTTACGTATAGTATATCTTACGGTTTTCTTTAACGAAATTTTATGAAGTTCTTGGAATACATATGTATTGAAAAGGACTATGTATATCTGATTATGTCATGGTCAGAATGTGCCAGATACAATGTTCTATTTAAAAGTATTTCAATTATACTGATTGCATAATTTATTATATTATATATCAGTATAGGACCAATCTTTATGGAGTTCTAAGGATATAGTTCACCGATCATTATGTAATTCACAGAATACAAAGAGAAGAAAAATATACGTCAATGGGTGAGCTAACAATATGCTATGTCTAAGACTCTGCTTATAAAAGAACTTTAATAACATAAGTAGAATTCGAGAAAAGTACTAATTTGTTAATTATCTAAAGGGAATAAGGAACAAAGCCGAAGCCAAAATTATGGAAAATTACAATAGACGACAAACTGTGAACATTTACAAACATTTCGCGATTTGAGAAAACGGAATGGATGTAAGCCAGGTCAGGATAGGGTTAGGGATTGATGGAAGGTATCGCTGTACATAGTAGAAGGCAGGTAGAAATAATCCAATTTAAAAAGCGATTGACTAATCCCATTACTTGTGCGTGCTGTGTGGATCAATGAATGGAATCCGATGGCTTTGGCTTTCATTGATCTGTGCATTTAGCATATAAAGCCCAAAAACTCTGGAATTAGCCGAAGGGCAGCCAAAAACTAATCTATGGCGCAAATCAGGATACAAAACGTAATCCCCCCACAGCTGGACAAGGTTAAGAGTAAACAAGAATAAATACGAGAGACAAAACTATAAATTGTCACAGTTCATTACAGACATTGAAAGTGGACAGATCAAAGTGAAAGGAAAAATTATAAATTTCAAAACAACGATGGATACTTCGCCTGTTTTTCAATCAAGTTTCTCCATAAGATCGTTACTTTCCGAAGAGAAACCTGAGAAGGGACATGAGTATTATCTAAGCTCCAGTCCAAGTGATTCATGCAATAGCTCCGAGGATGCTTCCTCCGATGATGGCACTACAAATACACATACAACACCAACAACTTCTGGGAACAACAATAATATGAAATCCGATGTCAAACCAGCTTTTACGTACAGTGCACTCATTGTGATGGCCATAAGGAGAAGTCCTGAGAAGCGTCTAACATTGAGTGGGATTTGTAAATGGATTGCTGATAATTTTCCATATTATCAGAATCATAAAAGTGTTTGGCAAAATTCCATACGTCACAATCTTAGTCTCAATCCGTGCTTTGTCCGTGTTCCACGTGCTTTGGATGATCCAGGACGTGGTCATTATTGGGCATTGGATCCATATGCAGAGGATTTGACAATTGGTGAGACAACGGGACGTTTGAGGCGTAGCAACAACAGCAACAATCACAACGGCAACACATTTATGGGACGCTCAAAGGCAGCAGCAGCAGCGGCAGCTCTGCAAGGACATGTCAAAGGCTATGGATTGCATCCTTATCAGCAGCTTAACACTGCAGCTGCAGCTGCATTCTATGCACAGTTATTTAAGCCACATGCCAGCTACTTTCCCATCATGCCAGAGACAGCACAACAGCAGCAGCAGCAGCCGCAGTCGCAGCAGCAGCAACATCAACAACAACAGCAGCAGCAATATCCATTGCTGTTGCAAGGCAATCAACATGCAACTGCTGCTGCTAAGGACTCTTTGGCTATGACAACGGCAGCAACATATCGCTACCAGCATCAGCAACAGCAACAGCATCAGGGCAACTTATCGCTGCAGTACCATCAGCAACAGCAGCAACAACAGCAACCTCTGCTTCAAGCTCGTCACGGGAGCAACCACAACAATTACTACCAGCGACAACAGCAGCAACAACACCATCAACAACAACAACAACACCATTATCAACACCAACACAATTATTATCTACAACAGCAACATCATCAGCAACATGAACCTTATGCTTCGCCTTATGCCACCAAATGGTTGCAACAACCAATTGAATGTATGTGGCGTTAACTCATTCCAAATTTAACATTCATTTCACACGAATCCTTTGAATGTTTGCACTTGTAATCTCATTTTTTTTGATTGACGTCAAGCTTCAAGTTCAACGTTATCTACTTTTAAGGCGTAGAACGCGTTTCAGTAAAGATTATTTCCAGTTTCCTAATTTCAATTTATACCCAGTAAAATAATACAAATAATCCATGAAAGTGGTCAAATACAATATGATATGAATAAGAATATAACTATTTAGCATAAGGATTAACAATATTATTATGCATTGTATAGAAATAAAGTTGAATAAAGCTACCAAAAAAAACAAACGAAAATAATATTTTTATTATTTTAACTGCTTTGATAAACATTGAAAAACGAACAGGAAAAGGGGAAAATGTATTTTTGTGAAGTATAAGATATTTAAAAGTTTATTGTTTACTATTTAGAATTTACATTTTTTGTATACTCATTTTTTAATACAATTTCCAATCAAACTACGATAAGCTGCATTTTACATTGCCTTTAAAATAATTGTTATTTTTATATTTATTTAGAAATTGTGGGATGTGAATTAAATAAAAATTTTTTCTAAGAACTACAAAATATCATGTATTTGTAAGATTTGAAATAGAAATGATAAATAAGAGACTATCCATCTAGTTTATAGTCTCACAAAAAATGATGACAAAAGTGTAATAAATAAAAACATGTTTTCATGTTTTATAGAATTACTAGAAATTAGCAGCCCATTTTTTTAATTTTCTCCCAACTCTACACACAAGTATGTACAAAAGCTGTTTGTTATGCTCACTTGAGCTCGAATCATCTTTTGAAATTATAAAAGAAGCCATTTCAAGTTCTGGAGCAACAATTTAGTAGTTAAAACTAAGTTGGATTTCTAGCAATTCGTTTCTATTTAAGCCAGCTCAATTATTATGAGCTGTTGACCAGTTACAGCCTCAACTGTTGTTGTTGTTGTTACTGTTACTGTTGTTGTTGCCGTTGGATGAGGCTAAGCTTCTGTTATGCATAATTATGGCCAATTCAAAGGCTTAGCTTTGCTTTTATGATTTCGTATTGCCTCTTAGCTACACCTGTCGCATGAGTCCAGCCCCAAAAGACGAGGACAAAAAGCCATGCAGTGTGTCATCATCATCATCATCATCATCATCATGATGATGATAATGATCATCATTCGTATTATTATTATTTTTATAATAATAATTATGAACAGCAAGCATCATAGAGCATCTCTCTGGCTTAGCAACTATGGCTCGTAACTTAATGCTAGCGGTCAATAGCATTACAACAACAACAACAACAGCAACAACAACAACAATAACAGCAGCAACAAATGGCTTATGAAAAGAGCTAATCTGATAATACAGAATTGAAAGGGGCGGTCACGGCACGAATTTTTGCTACACGCTCTTGATACTATGGCAACAGCTTAGTACCAAAAGCAAGTATGTATCAAGAGAGAGAGAGAGAGAGAGAGAGAGAGAGAGACAGAGACAGATGGAGGGGGGAGAAGCGACAGAGACAGAGACTGAGACAGAGGTGAACCTGTGCTTGGACCCGAGAGACCTGGATGCGACGATTGACGATGACGATGACGATGGCGATGGCAACAACGACGTCAACTGCACCACAGCACCATCATCATCATCATCATCATCATCATCATCATCATCATCATATTGGTATAGTGCACCTCATGCGAGCATACAACAAGTAAGATAGCTACAGTAGAGCGTATTCGACTGTTAGATACTCGGTAGAGGTATTTTCCATCAAATCAAAACAAACAAAATAAATAAACAAACAAATATAAATATAAATAAGAATAAATAATTATTAAGGCACATTTTTTCAATGTCCATACAAGCTTTATTTGATAGATATCTTTGAATTTGACATTAGTTTCTATACATATGGCGGCAGTTTATCATTCGGATAGTTATTTAAGACCCTAAACAGTATGTATAGACATTCAAAATGAAAAATTATACAAGTAAATAACATTTAATTAAATCGCAAAAGAAAGAAAATAAATATAAATAAATAATAATAATTAGTTAAACAAATAGAGTAACAATAAAAATATGTAAACATTATGAAGAAAAAGAAAAAATAAATCCCTGCGGAATTTGATCTCTGATACATTTCGTATATATTTGATTTTTTTTATGAAATCTTTTTCTAGATTATATAAAAAACTATTGCCTATTTAAGAGTGTTCTTCTTAGATTTTGTAGCTCTTCTTTTTATGGTCTCTGAGATCTCTGCTGTTGATCAAAGTAAATAATTAATAGTTATGTATTAAAATGAAAAAAGTGTTGAGAAACTCGATTTTAATAGAAGTTGCTTTTGTATCTTTGTAGAGAACACTCAAACAAAGCTGCTGTGTCTAAGATAATTATATCCTAATTTGATAGCTCTAGTTCTTATAGTGTCTGAGATTTCGGCTGTTGATTCAAATTAATAACAAATATAGATTAAAAATAAAAAGAATTTACCAGGACTTTATCTCTAATAAAATACATTTTCTACATAAATGTTGCTGTTCTAACTTTTTCTAAAGTTCTGAGACAAAGTTGCCTTATCTGAGAATATTTTTTTTCTCAATTTTATAGCTCTAGGTATTGTGAGAACTCAGCTCTTCATGCTGATCAAGTACAGTATATATTTATATATACTTAATAGGTTTGGATATATATTATGATCTCTGCTACATACACTGTCACAAAGTCAGCAGACTTTCTTACACTTTGGGGTACAGAGTATAAACAGAAGGGATCGATCGGTTGATCGGACAGCGAAATTGCATTTGTCTGTGAAGCTGTTGTTGCTGCTGTTCCTGCTGTTGTTGTTGCTGTTATTGTTGCTGCTGTTGGACTCGTACTTATTATTGCCCAGGCTACATACCCATAATGTTAGCCAGGTAAAGTGCACAGTGCACACTCCCGAGTACATGCCTCGAACATGCATGATGACGAGGAGCCGCTGTTTGCCACATGCGGCATGCTTGTTGCTCCTGCTCCTGCTCCTATTGCTGCTGCTGCTGCTGCAGCAGCGACTGTTGCTCGTAATCTGTTGCAGATTGGCGTCTGAGCAACAGATGTCAATAATTCAGAGCCAATAGCGGTTGTTTAGTAGTCAAGTATCGCTATGGCTTTGACTATGGCTTCAACTCTTGCATGTCCATGCACTTGGAGAAAGGGGGCAAGATCTTCATTTCAGTTTCTAGGAATTTGCCTCAACTTAATATGAATCTGTCTAGAGCTGAGGATCAACTGACGTAACAATAAACTAGAACAAAGTTTCCATTTATAATGCCTTCACAGCATTTATATTGCATCAGTTTCCTCACAAACTTTAAAGCAATCTTCTATGAAAGACCGAAATCTTTTTAATTTATCTTCAAAGAAACTTTTTTTAGATCTTAAAAGCTTAAGAATGCAAAGTTTTATGTAATTTTCTAAATATATTTCATTTTAAATATTGCCTAATTGTATTTATTCTGGCTTATTACAAAACAAGCCCAATTCAATATATTGTGCACTTTAAGTAAGTTTTTTAATATTGTTTTTCCTCCATACTAACTATTTTGATATTTTTTAAACTTAAAATAAGTTTTTCAACTAAAAAAACTGGCTCTTAATATTACTCAATTGTAAATTCAAATGTTGAAGATTCTGGTCAGAATTGTGAATAGCACAAATTGCAAAACACTTTGTTTCAAGATTTTGTGGACTTGAACTTATTCTTTTGTTTTTTTTGTCTAGTATAACAAGCTTTTATAATAAACTTACTCTTCATTGTACTTCAATGAATTTGACACTTGTGTAAACTTCAAATTAGTTTTCTAAAGTATGCATACATCACAAAACAAAGTTAATCGTATTCTAATATTTGCAATTACTATTTAAGGGACAGTTTTTGACTTGCTTTGATGGTTTTTTGGCGAGTGTATGTACATATGTACATAAGTATCTCTCAGTTTTATGTGCCATGTTCCATTTTGGTTCGTTTTAATTTCCTTCCTGATGTTAGAGAGACGATTCTGATCCCCACAAACTACTACTGAGTGAACAAAAGAAGAGATTAAATACAACAACAACAACAACAACAGCAGAAATAAAGCGGAGCAAAAAAAAAAACATATAAAAAAAAAATAAAGAACAAAATCTGCTCAAACTCAATTATAAAAATTCAACCCAATCTCAATTCCCGCGAAACTGGTGTTTTGAAGTTTTTCTTCTTTTTTTCAGTCTTATTCTCTCATTTTTTTTTTGTATTTTATTATTGCCGTTCTGGGCTTACATTTAGCTTGTGATCCCGATTTCAGAACCCTTTGTGTGTGTTGTTTTGTGGTCATTCGTCATTTTAAGTTCACACACACACACACACAGCGGAAGAGAGAGAGAGAGAGAGGAGACACCTCTGAAGCATACCCCAAAGACTGTCCCGGGACAGTCCCTAGTCATTGACACTGATATGTGTGGCAAGGTATGTCTTTTGAAATGACAATCTGCAATTTGCTATTCGAAACCGTTTAAAGTAATTTATTTTTTCCCTTCCCGAGGACGCGATCCGCGACTTTTTTCCCTTACATACACATACACACATAACCATATAAATACATATATATATATATATATATAAATTGATATATAGAGTATAGTATATGTATGTATAGGTTATATATGTAGCTTGTCTCCATCTTCGTCTCGTTGTCGTTTGGTATGGTCAGCTCTTTGGGCCGGATGTCTGGGCCAGCTTTTAGACTCTATGCTGCACAGTGCCACTCATCAATAAATGCACACTAGCTGTATATGTATTTTCCCAGACAAAGCGTATAAATATGTAATCAACGAGGGGGATATTTGTATGGGTATATATGGGGAATTTTTCGCCTAAAGAAAATAGAGTTTTTAACAAAGTCACAGAAGAAATTCTGTTATTATGTTTTCCAGCAATTTTTCATTTTGTTTTCGCAGAATTAGTTTTCCGAATCTACATATACTTAAAATCTATAAATTTTAATAACAATTATTTTATGTCCTATTTTAATATTCCGAAATCTTTGAATGAAGAAATCTTAAGTTTATTAAAACAATCTCTCTAAAACAATCTGATAAACAAATAATTTAAATCCACAAATTCTATTAAAAATTCTTTTATGTGTTGATTAAACTCTCCAAAATCTTTAAATACAGACTGCTTAAATTTATTATATTAATCTCTTGAATTTTCCCCCTAAAGTTACAACTTTTCAGAAGTTCCACCGTTAGGCGTCACTATTTAAACAACAAATGTATAAAAGTTATGCTTGAAACAAATCAATATATTATGCTTTTACCTCATTAATGCATATACAAAAACATAATTCCCTATGGAGAGTGAAAATCATTGGGGATGAGATTCAAACAAATGTTGTTCGATATTCGGGGACAAATGATGGAAATGAGCTGAAAAATGGCATTTGGGCAAAAATGCGTTAGTTTGCTTGATTAAGGGCCATTTAATTAATGGTTTTCTCTATGCCTGCCACATAACTCAAAGGGTCTGACAGTTCAGCAATCAATGTCCAGCAGAAAATACTAAAATCCCCTTTTCGGCTAATAAAGTGTAAGAAAGATTTTCGTTATGCTAAATTGAGTTCGTGAATATTTTATGCACTCAGGCGATACAATAGTTTATGCCCAAATATTGTAGTCTGTATTCGGTATTTGGTATTCTGTATTGTCCTGTATTGGAAATCCACCACTGACCGCTCTAAGAAGCTGTCTTGAGGCTGTGATTGAAGAGGCATACATGCGTAACCATATGTCAACCCTTTTTTTTGTCTGTTTCACATTTGTTGACCCCTTCCCCCCCCCCAACCGACATGTCCATTGGCCAAATTCTCATAAATAATGCAGCCAATTAAGGACAACGTACATGTCACACATTACATCATTCCAAACAAACACACACACACACACTCCCACACACACACTGAGAAGTCAAAGTATATCACAGATATTGTTGCAAGTGTCTATGATAAAGATGCTGACCCATCCAGGGATAATGTCTAAACAGGTATATCCTTCTCAACGAAGACATGCTTGGACAGCAAAACTCATGCATATGCATACTTATGTCTACAACTACAATGAATCCTTATACAATAAATCCTTATGCATAGTTTTACTTTGTTGTTTTTGGGTTAAACAACAATTCGATGGAGATTTGAATTCAAGAGCAAGGTGCTTAAATCATCGGATTGTGTAAAGTTTCCTGTGTGCAATTTTTCCCATAGCAAAAGGAAGCTTTTGTTCTAAATTAGAATTACTGAAATTCGGATATTTTTAATTGTAACAATTTGTATTGACGAACAATTTAAATTGTTTTTGAATAGACAAAGTAAACAAGAAGTAGAGAGATTAAATAAAATAGGATTAAGATATTTAAGGCCTGCAACGGAATAAAGTATGAAGCTTAAAAAGAGCTGAGCTGTTTTGAAAAACGTGCGTGAAATCTTCATAGCTTGGATAACAGTAAAGTTAAAGAGCTTTCCAATAACACAAAAGCACTTGAAAGCTTTAAGTGGGTCCAGGGAAGATTTATTGTTTAATAAAATCCATACTTAATAATTATAATGTATGTGATTATCTAATTAAAATACTGCTATTTGAACATAGTTTCAAATTTGATTTCTAGTCATTTTCAGAGCTTTAAATTTTTTAAGCAATAGAGAGTTTAGAGAAAAGTTAAGTTCTGTTCGAAAAGAAAACAAATTGTATTTTTACTGGAAACTAATTACGTTTAACGATGGATTAATAATAATTTGAAAATATAGAACTTTGAAATTTGTAAGTAAGCAGCTTAGGCTTAGCCTAAAGTCACTACTTTAACTTGACAATCATTTGTTCCTGCATGATAAACTTTAAAAGCATTTAAAGAACTTTAACAAATATGCAGATATAGTTAACTATTTCATTCTGATTAACTTTACTACAGACCCAGTCCAGTTTTTGAAGCGAATAAAATAAAAGAGATGGTGTCACAGTTGAATTGAGTTGAAATTTACTGACTGACATTCACAGGTTGTCGCAATGATTGACAAATCACATTGTCATGGCTTTCAATTCGAGTTGAGACTGTGGAAACTGGTTAAGTTCAAATCAACTGCAATTAAGTCAGAGTTGAGCTTAAGATTTCAACACAATTCGAGGGCTTTTCATTTGGATTAAATTAAACGTAATGTGCACTCAAGGTAATGTCAACACGTTTAGTTTCCAGTTTCACTTTCACTCTGATTATTTCTATGTAAGATACATAAATTGTAGATTCTAGAGAATCTTTGTTTCCTCTTTTTCTTCTTCTACTTATAACGATTTTTGTCTTTCCTCTTAAATCTTAAGAAATTTAGCTTATTTGATTGCCTTTGCTCGTTGTTGCAATTGTGGTTTGTGGTTATTTTGTTTTATCGTTGCCCTTGTTACTGTTACGATCTTTGGCGCCGCCTCCACTCGACACACACACACACATAGAAAGATATATGTGTATCCACCAGATACAAGATACTTTGCCAAAAAAAAAAACGAGAGCCAAACATCATCTTTTACCACACTTCTTGGCGCATTTGGCAATTTCTTTGCTCTTCCCCCAGGGTTCCTTAGGCCAATCTTTGGCCCTTTAACTACCTGTAGCTTCAGTTATAGTATAGCTGTATCTGTGTCTGTATTTGTATCTCAACTCTTAACGTTTTCTTCATTTGCCTTTTATTCCTTTCGCTTTCTTTTGTGCCTCGATTTGCCTTTACCTTTCCAGCCTGCAGCTATTTTGACTCTCTCACAGTCAGCATCGCAGGCATTTAAGTTAATTATTTTCAACAACAACAACAGCAACAAGAACAACAAAAACGAAAACAAAAATCTACATACACGTACATGCAATACCTTAACGTGTCCTCCAAGGTCACTTTAATTGCAAAACTAAATCAAAGTTCGGAAGGAAACTTCAAGTTCCCACTGTTATTCTGCTAATAGCCTGCTAATTTAACCATTAGCTACCTCTTTTATACTTAAGATACTTGAAATTCATTTTATTTGGCATTTAATGAGATTCTGTGAGATAATTTTAGCACTAAATATTTGCATATTTGGTCCAGGATTATTTTGCACCAAGGTACAAGTTGTAAGAAAAGTTCAGAACTTGGAAAAAACTGAACCGATTTCCAAGCGGAATGTCATGTTAATCATGAATTGATCTATATATTAATTCTACATTTAAATAAAGTTCGTTTTAGATTTTTCGATAAAACAAAATATGTATCTGATTTTTTAATTTTCAGATTTTACCTGTAATCAACTTGAAAATTGATTCGAAGCAGTTTTATTTATGTTACATTGTATCTAATAGTATTTAATTCAATTGTTAATATTAAATTGAATTCAACCAAATGTTATTTTGAATTCTTTTCTAGACTTGTGTCCGCAGCATGTGTATAATATATACATATATACGTATATACCATATATATATATATATATATATGTATGTATGTTCATATATACTTATAGATACAATTATTTTCGTCCTTATTAATTACGACAATTACAAGTCGATTTGTTGTCCAAGGTGTCATGACAACCACACTGGTTCCCATTGCCTTGCTCCTCTCTCTCTCTCTCTCTCTCCTGTCTCCTGTCACTATCCCCTCTCTTCTGTCCCCCCTCTAGCTCCTTTCCTTTCCTATACCTTCTCCTTTTCTATCCCATCTCCCATACGCTTGTCATACTTTTTGCCAGACTCAACTTATTGTTGGGCTGAAAAAAAAATGCATGTGTCTAATTAACAATAATTAATAATGCAATAGCTGGTAGCAACTTCACAGGAGATAAGGAGAGAGCGAAAGAGAGAGAAAGAGGGTCAGTGAGAGGGAGGGAGAGAGAGATAGAGAAAAAGCCACAGTTGAACAAGAACATGTCCAGTTCATGTTGTCGTTGTTGTCATGTTGTCTCATTGTCTTTTTGTTGTCCTTCTAGCCGGACTTTTCAGTTAATGTTCTTCCCCTTACTCCAACCTCCCGTCTCTCTCTTCACTCCTCTCGCACTCTCTGCTGGTACTGCAAATTGCGTGTAAGGGGCACATTTTGCCAATATGCGTGAATAAATAAAAATTTCTAAAGGGATTGTCACCCATGCCACTAAAAACAAAATCCGCCTGTCATATATATCACTCCACAGAGGGGGCTCACACAGTCTGGGCCCAAAATGAGAGGGCCAAGAGATGGTAGGTAGAAGAAGAGTGAGGAGGTGAAGGGGGGAGAGAAGAATGGGGAGTTGGAGCTGTTGCTGTAGTCCGGACGTAAGCGGCCCATAAAATATGACAAACTTAACAACAGCACGGACTGGATAACAGCAAAGACAACAGCTACAACAACAAGAACAACAACAACAAGAGTAACTTCAACAACAGCAACAACAACAACTGCAACTTGGTCAAAAGAACTGTCGGCATTTGGTTATAGAGAGGACGTGGCTAAAAGTTACCCAATGGACACCCACTTCGCAGCTGTCAATCGTCTAAATCGTTATGGTCACTTGTCGGCACACAGTGCAACAGAGACAAGAAGAGAAGAACGAAAGAGAAAGAGCTACAGCTGAAGTGAGAGACAAAAAGAGACAAATGCAAACCATAAAATTGCCACAAAGTCTGTTATTTTTCTTTTCTTTTTTTAATAGTAAATTATTAACACGACAAGAAAGCAATGTTGTGACCGTCAACTTTCAATGCCGTTGACACGTTGATACGCAACAAACAGACATTCGATAATTACATTCAATATCGATTCAAATACATAGTTAAAAACTCACTAATTACTCTTAGGTCTAGTAAATAGACAGTTAGACTATATTTGTATCGTGTATCGATTTTAATATATCCTTGAAAACTCACTAATTACTCTAAGGTTTAGTAGATAATATAGACTATTCATCATGTACATATATCGATTACAATATATCATTAAAAACTGAAACTAAAAAATATAACGTGAAATTCCAACTAATTACCCTAAGGTTTAGCATACACTATAGACTTCATATTATATTTGTTATAGGTATACATATATGGATTATTCCTTTATACACTCTCTTATCAAAGTTTACGTAATATCTGTATTGAATTTGGGATCATAAGTTATAATTGACTTGCGCCATATAAATGGCAGAGGAGCAAGTACATCTGGGCATTGATCATTGGCATCCTGTCGTCACATTCATTTAAACGATATAATGCGGGAAACACTGCGGCGAGTCAAATGATCCGATCTGAACTGATCTGATCTGGGTCCTGGATAAACCATGTTGCCACATGCCATTTCAATTGGCCTTAACGACACGTTTAATGAGCTAACTTGAGATTGAGACTGGGCATGAAAGTGATAAAGGAAACAAGTTAATTGAAACTATATATTTAAATATAGATAAAAAGCAGCAGTTTATAATTTACGTTTTTCCATTTTACTTCATATAACTATTTTTATATTCATATCTTGTACACTTAGCGTGTGAAAGTCGAAAGTATTATAACTTAATATAGTCTTGTAACATCTTTATAAAGACATGAATGCACTCAAAGAAATATATCTCTAATCTTAAAGGAGTGCCTCTTTTCAGAAATATCCTTTTAAAATTAGAAGAAAAATAGGTTTTTCTGAAAAATTAAGTTTTTCTTTTTTGACTACGTATTATAGTATTAAGTAGAATTTAACCATTGTCAACTGAATCTTTTTAATGAAGAAATTTATAAAAGATTGCATTAGATATAAGTATTTTATGCCAATGAAAAAATATTAGTTTTAAATCATAGAATTTATTTTATTAATTAAACATATTTTCAGTGCAAACTGCAGGACGTTTTTTTCTGAGTGTATGCCAAATCTTTGAATGCCAAATGGTTAATAATTTGTTCTATCTTTGTTCTCTCTATCTTGTCCCTTTCATCTCTCTTTCATCTCTCTTTCTTCTCTCTTTCATCTCTCTTTCTTTTCTCTTTCATCTATGATTTAGAGTTATCTTTTCAAACCAACTACACCAAATTCCTATTGGAAGTCACACTATAAATGGATAATCATAATAACTAGTTGGGATCTTCATATGTAACTCTTCTATATGCTTAAAGATTCTGCTGTAGGTTACAATCAATTTCGTATAGGCCGCTAACCAGGTTGGTTGCTTAAACTTGGACGGTTTTGGCTTAAGGGGTTAGCAAAAGGCGCCAATGTTTGCACCGCGGGGCGCATTTTCGATGCAGATGAAGCGAATTTTGTTTTCCGTTTTTCTGTCTGTATTTTTTTTCCAATTTTTTTCTGTTTGTTTTTTTAGTTTATTTTTGTTGTTGTGTTTTGCAACAAGCAAAGGAAACGATTTACCTTCTGAGTAGCATATTTAGGCGATTTTATTGCATTGACTGTGAAATGAGAAATAAAACAATGTTGTCGCTTCAGTTCCATCTGCGATATGGGGACCTGATGATGGTGTTGCCTCTTGTTCTGCCCTGGTGTTGATATGAGAGAGTGTGTAAAGAGTGTGTGTATAGTCTGTGTGTGTGTGTGTGTGTGTTTGTTGTGCGTGAGTGTGTTGCTTTCTATTTGCCGTGCAGGAAGGAAGTTGTGAATCTTTTTGGGGGCAACGTCTGACAGCTTTTTGGTAAACCAAAGATTGTATTTATTTTTTTGTTGTTTTCCAAAGAGAAGAAGAAGAAGAAGATGAAGAATGTTAAGGGTAAGAGGGGGAACTTGTAAGGGCGTTAGTTTCTTCCTGATGATGGCTTTTGGTTTTTAGTTTTCGAAAACATTTGAAAAGTAATCGTTCAACGAACCGATTGACAAGGTAATCTTCCCGAAAACATGTGTCCACAGTATCAAGGCCATAACACACACACACACTCTTCCACACACCCCTCCTCCCATACACACACCCTCACACCCCCTTGCTGCCTGACTTGACTGCGAAAAGCTGGACAAAGGTTGCGGCTGTAAAAGTTTTGGCAAAGGAAAAACTTCTCTTTCCAACACAATGAAATAGCTCAAAAAAAGAAAGGAGGAAACAAAGCAAAGGTGGAGTTGAAAATAAAGCCAAACGTGATGGACGAAACTTGAAGCCTTCTGATAAGATTCGACGAGCGGTTCTTTTTTTTTTTTGGCCAAACATTTGAAAAGGGTTTTTCGGCGGGAAGGTATTTTTTTTTTGATTTTCTAAAGTTCTGAAGGAAAGTGGGGTACATTTTCTCGCTTCATCACTTATGCATGCTTTGGTCTATTAGATTTCCGTTTCCGGTTCAACTGTGAACGCATGAAAGTTACACAACGTGTTTGAGGTTTTACGCTCTCTTGGCACACACGTCAATGCGATTTGAACCGCTAAGGCTCACACACCTGGACCCCGGCTTACTTATATGTACATAAGTATGCCCCAAAGTGTACAAGGGCAAAGTGTGCCAATCCCTTTGTCCATAAGTCCATCTGTCCTACACCAAAAACCCAAACACACACACACATATGCTACTATAACTGTTGTATGTATTGTATTTTTATTTTTATTTAATACATGCATATCGATACTCTAACTTTTAATTGGGTGCTAAATATTTTCCAGTTGTCTTTTAAACTAGATCTGTAGTGGAGGATTAATTGATTGGATACTTTACTTTAATAGGATCTTTTATTTAATACTTAAGAAGTGCTCTAAGATGTCTAGTAACCATACTTCTCACTAAACTAACAGATGATTTTACATAAAATAAATTACAATCAAATGTATATTAAATACCTCAGCTAAAATTTAACTAGCCTAAGGGGTCAGTTAACTAACTGAAAGATATTTTGACTTAAGATATATAGAAGCTAATGATCAATTATTTTAATAGGACTTTTGAAATTTTCATTTAATACTTAAGAAGTATTTTAAGATGTCTAGTAACTATATATTCAGTTAACTAACTGAGTGATATTTTGACTTAAGATATATAGAAGCTAATGATCAATTATTTTAATAGGACTTTTTTAATTTTCATTTAATACTTAAGAAGTATTTTAAGATGTCTAGTAACTATATATTCAGTTAACTAACTGAGTGATATTTTGACTTCAAATATATTATATAGAAATTAAAGTCAACATCAAAAGCCCGGGACTAAATGATTGTTTTTGTTATATAAGTAACTTACGCAGAAAACAAAAATCCGTCCTGAAAATCAAGATTTATGTACTTGACTTTAGCTTGAAATGTTCAAGTATTTAAGTATTAAGGTGTATTTAGGATAAAATTGGTAAATTATAACTATATGCGGGTAAAGTGGGAATAAATAAATGGGAAAAATATCCCTAAGATATTCGGTTCGAGTGCAACATTTTTTTTAGCAGCCCTGATAAACACAAAATATTTGCTAAAAACGAAGTAAAAGACCGTACTAGAGTCAAATACAAACTGAGATTACCAAGGGCGTAGGCAGGGAGGGTCAGAGGGGGGCCATTTCCCCCCTGCAATCGTAACTTTACGTTATTTAGCTGAAGAACATAAGAAAATAAAATTAAAGACAGGTGTTGGCCCCCCCCTCACGAGGCTTCGTTGAAAAGCTGCCTACGCCCTTGGAGATAGCCAAACTTCTAACATCATTTCGGATGGGATATGTACAATGTACATATGGGATCATTTTAAACTGTGTATTTTGCATTTATTTCTGCCTTTAAACGAAATAGACTTTCCAAGAAATATTTGAATTTATAGCCAAATCAAATAATGTTTGCTCCATAAAGGTTATCTGAGTTGAATCTTCTCGAAAGTCGGTTTCAAACACGAATCTTAGAGTTTTCTAGGTAGAACAGTTAGATACTACTGATTTCCTCAGCTGTTCAGTAGTCTAACAAATAACTTATACATTTGTCAACCGATTATTCTGAAATATTCAGAATTTAAAAGTAAGTTCATATATAACAAATTATTATAAATTTGATAATTCAGTATATTGTAAAACAATTCTACGCAATACTTTAGCATGAGGTATGTATGAGACATAAGACAACATTTCTAAACCCATTTTCCTGTTACAGGTTAGCATATAGATTTGTTTCACATTCATCATCTAGTTAGAGCATACAAAATTCGTTAGATTTGCAAAAATGTTCTGAACGTGAACACTTTGGAAAGTCTTTGACATTGGCTTGGCAGAGCTTTGTGTGGTCCTTTTTGTTGATGTAAGCATTTAATTCGTTCTATGCCTCTGAAATTCTGACGATAAGGACGGACGCGTCCGTTCAGGTCGCGTTTCGAAAGAAAGATGAATAGATGGATGAATGGACAGATGAACAGATGGACAGATGGACGGATGGGATGGACAAAATGTTTGGCAAGTGGGCGATTGAACTGGTAACTGGTAGCTAAAGTTTTTTGCCCACCAGTCACTAACAAGACAAAAAGGGTAAGATACTCGCACACACATATGAGTTTTGGAAAAGTGAGTTTGGGTTTGGATTGGAGTATGTTTTTGAGAAGAAGAGGGTGTTCAACATTTATGCTTATCCGCATTGCAAGTTATTGTTGCTGATTTCCTAAGTGGATGGATGCTTCAATATTTTTAGATTGTTTTGCTATTGCGTAATAAATAAAGAAACACTTTTACACAATATCCTCAATGATGGATCAGCAAAGTCTTTCCTGGCTTTTCCTGCATATTAATGCATATTTAAGAAACTTTCCATCATCTATAAGTATTTCAAAAGGGTTTACAACTCTTAGTGCACAACTGTTTAGATTTCTGTTTGGGGCTTTAGAAGATTTCATAGATATGGTATAAAGTATGGTATAAAATAGAGCGAAATTTATATATTTTATAATTGTAGTAAATAATTTTGGTTCTTTGCTGGGAGAGGTTAGAAAAATTTGTAAAATTTATTAAAATTAATTTTATTTGTAAAATTATTTATACATTGCCTAGATGACAAGTATCTCATTTGCTCCTAACAAATAGTTTTGGTAATATATATTAACAGATAACTTAACAGACATGTAGTCTTTAAAGTTTAAATTGACTATTATTAATTCTAAATCTTTTTAGATGACTTCAGAAAGCAATTAGAACTTATACGTAAACAGCCAAAAAATAAATAAGAACTTGCCCAGCATACTTAATATATTATTTTTAAATTAGGAAACAATTTATTTACAGATTTGTACTGTTTAAATATATGTATATAAGTTCTATTATATCAGTAGTAGACATGGGATCAATTTATAGCATATGTATATTATAAGAACTCGGAAAAATAAATAATATAATTAAATAATATACATATGTAGTTAAGAATAGCAAAGAAGGCTATAATATATTCAATATCAAATTGCTTCTTTACAAAATAAAATGGTTTTAAAATAAATGGTTTTTTTTTTGACAAGAAAAGTTCATTTTGTTGCTAATTACAACAGTTATCGAATTGATGTCTGATAAGCGACCTGTGCTAAACTCTTTTAATTTAAACATGCATATATGCATGTCATGTTTTTGAATTTTAACACTTAATTGACTGTTCTTCAATTCTTGTCTCACTCTCCGCTATAAATTTCTCATGTCGAGCCGTTAATTGAGAGTCCCAAAAGGTCAAGAAAAACAAAAAGTGGAAAGAGAACCAAAAAAAAAAAACAAAGGCAAGAACAAATTAAATAACTTGCCAGGATGCAATCATATCATCAATAATACAGGCATCAGAAACGAGCCAGATCATTGACAGCAAGTCCTTTTTGAATTGAAAGATACGAATATCATTTAGTTTGCGTGTATCTCTTGAATCTCCTTGTAGTGTGTATCACGTAGGGACATTTACAATTGTGACAATTTCTCACTCCCCATGATTGCAAACTATGCAATTAATCAAATGTTGTAAAGCTCTCAATATGACAAAAGTGGAATTAATGATTTACTGAATCCAGAACCACTTGTAGATGTAGAAAGAGAACCAGCAGATGGAAAGAGATGTGGAAAAGAATACAAAATGAAAACTGAGAACTGAGAGCTGAAAACTGAAAACAACAAATCATCAATTGACAAATCGATGCGCATCACTAAAAACTCATTATTCCAATAACAGGACACAGCAAGCGACACACAAGAGAGTCCGAGAGTCCGTGGTACGGTCAGCACCCTATGGCAGTACCGGGGCAATCGGACATCGGACATTGGACATAGGACAATCGGGCTTCAACATAACCATCATCGGCCATACCACTGTCTGTCTGTCTGTCTGTTTGTCTGTCTGGGTTGAGTTGAACATCATCACCGCCTCCACCTCCTACTCCACCTCCATTTGGAACTGCATGACGGTCGAACCGTCATTCTGGGCAGTACCGGGAGACGGGCAACGTCTTCAAAATCGTCGCATTCGTCATCGTCATATCAGCCGCTCATCTTGTAGTTGAGTGCGAGAACAGTGGTCATTATCTGTTCAGATTTTGTTGCCTTCGTATTTGTGACGACGTCCGACAGACAGACAGACAGACAGAGAGACAGACAGACAGAGAGACAAACAGACAGACAGACAGACAGTAACCAAAAGGGCGACAGAGACTGAAACAATTTTGTTGCTGACTGCAATCATTGCCAGGATCAGGGTATACAATGCGGAGTGAAGAGGCCAAGTTGAATCCACTTTGCCTCATTCGTAATTTAGCAGGTTAATGGCTAAAGGAGGTAAACTCCAAGTCCAAGATCAAGCTCAAGTTCTGAGCTGAAGCTGAGCTGAGCTGATCTGAGCTGAGGGCGACAGGCGTTGTCCACAAGGAGTCAACGATGAAAATAAAAAAAAAAGGAGAAGAAAAAAAAAGAGTTAAGAAGAGAAACCCCAAAACTAGAACTGAACAATGGTTGGTGCGTTCGATAAAAATGGCCTCAACCTTTTTGGACAGCTCATCTTGGCCAAGAGAGTCTACAACACAGTCAGTCAGTCAGTCAGTTAGTCAGTCAGTTAGTCAGTTAGTTAGTTGGTCTGTCTGTCTGGCAAAGCAAAGCAAACCAGACAATCCACCAGGCAGTCAACCAGGCTGCTTTTGGCCCTGTCCATCCATCTATCCATCGAGGCAGAGTTAAAGCCACATATACATACATTATTCCAATTCTGATGGTCATCATCTTTATCATTAACTTTTTGCCATCGAAGATTATGAACGTGTGTGTCAGTGTGTGTGTGTGTGTGTGCCTGTCCTCTGTCCACTCTATCTCTTCTCCTCTCTCTCCTACTCCTCATCATCATCATCGTCGTCGTCGTCGTGTGTCCATGTGAGCGACAATGGCGCAGAGTGAATTAAAAATACAAAAATGAAAATAAATCATCATCAGAGACGCATGTCAAATTCATCTCTTGACTGCGTGTGCTAAGAATGAGACTGCGACTGAGATTCTGATACGGATTTGGATTCTGAATCAGATTTGAGACTTTAGATTGAGTTGCGAGTTGACTGCAAACTAAAATTGAAACGCAAACTGAGACTGAGACTGAGACTGAGACTTTGATTGTTGAGCTATGTCATTTGACATGTAATAACATACAAAAATAATTACGCAAATTTCATAGTTTTGTAATGCAACTGTTGCTTCTTATATTTATATGTATCTTTTGATCTTGTATTGAAATCATAATAATAATAAGCAAAATAGTTTAGAATTAAACTTGACTTTGGTTCAGTTTTTCAATGTCCTATTCATTTATTAAAATATCATTCTAATATGTAGTTATTTAACTCTTAGTTTGAGTAGATCTATGATATGATACAGTGTAGCCTTGATAAGTGGAACAATTAAGCAAAAGTTTAGCAGAAGAGGCAAAGGATTAAACAGATATCTTCAAGATGTTGTTAGGTAGTTTTCTTCTAGAAATTGTTTTAATATCAAATACAAGGTAACTAATGCAGGATAAGTTTATAGTTAGAACTTATAATATTATCACGCCTAATATATCAAAAATTTCTTATATAGAAAACTTTAATTATTAGCAATTCATCTAGTTGTTAGTTTTAGAAGCAGTGATGTTAATCAAAATACTAAGTAGTTACTTAGTAAATGAAACTCAGGGAATTTCCAACTGTTCAGAGTGTTTGTCTTTATAGTTTTTCCCACTCCAATTTCATTACAAAATTGTGCAATAATTTGCATATAGTGATAATATTTATAATTCTATATGGATAGTTTCTTAGTTATGATAGTTTTTCCAGCTGTGCTTGACTTTCTCTTGTCATAACTTTCTTTTAATTTCAAAGAATATGGAAAATATTGTTCAATTCAATAACATTGTTTAATAAATTAACTGTTATCATTAATACTTACCCCAAGACGTTTATTTTTATTATAATTTTCGACAGAAGTCACCAAATTCTTACTCGAGCTTCAAATCTTTCCATAGGTCTGTCGGCAAATGTGTGAAAAGCCGAAACGATCTAATCAAGTGCCCCAACTGCCACTCCAAGAAGCAAGATACGTCCTTAAAAAAAAGAAACAAGAAATAAAAGATTGGAAATAGAATGTGTCAAAGGTTTTATGTGGTAATTATCTGTCGCGACCTCCAAAGCGAAACCCTAAAAAACTCAAATGTGAATCAAAATCGATTCAAACAAACTGAGCATCATAATCGGCTTAGAGTCAGTGTAGTGCTAAGCCCAAGCTGCTGACTGACTAGACTGCTATTGTCAAAGAAAAACAAGCTAAAAAATCAAGTCAATCAAATAGTGATCGGTTGACAAATACCCTGTAATTAATTTAAGCAATCCTTAAGATTGACAGTTGACAAACAGTGATTATCTATTGAATGTTATGCCTTATAAACAATGTTCTGTCATTTCTTACAATCGAATATCTATTAAATTATTTATGTAATCGATAACCGATAACAGTGACAACATTCCATAACTCCAAATTGATTATCTATTGAATGGTATGCCTTATAAACTATGTTCTGTCAGGTCTAACAATCGAATGTATATTAATTCATTTATATAATCGATAACCGATAACAGTGACAACATTCCATAACTCCAAATTGATTATCTATTGAATGTTATGTCTTAAAAACAATGTTCTATCAGGCCTTACAATCGAATATCTTTTAAATAATTTATGTAATCGATAACCGATAACAGTGACAACATTCCATAACTCCAAATTGATTATCTATTGAATGTTATGCCTTATAAACAATGTTCTGTCATGCCTTACAATCGAATATCTATTCAATAATTTATGTAATCGATAACCGATAACAGTGACAACATTCCATAACGAAAAATTGATTATCTATTGAATGTTATGCCTTATAAACAATGTTCTGTCAGGCCTTACAATCGAACATCTATTAAATAATTTATGTAGTCGATAACCGATAACCGATAACTGAATAAATACAATTTACATTTTAATTATTGATTAAACTCACATAAACTATTTTCGTTCGTATCCCACAAACCATGCTACCCTTTGCATCCATTTTGTCTGTTTACAGGGTATAAATACTTGGCCCATAACTATGTCAAGAAATGCGTTGGCCTTTTGGTTGACAGACTGCCCATAACCCAGACCCCCTACCCCACCCAAAAAAAAAAAAAAATTATACTCCACCCCATTTGGACAATTGGACAATGGGACTGAACTCGATGTAATCAATCAAAATTAGTTGTGACTTAGGGCAGAGGAGAAGAAGGCACAGTAGTGGATATTGTGACAAACCGGTGAGGAGGTCGCTCATCAATTAATGCCCACATAACGCATACCTATTTCATTCATTCAAATTTCAATTAAGATACAACACACACACACACACACACACACACACACACCACATGCGCACAACAAATGTTGACAAACTGAAGCTAATGAACTTTAACAAATTATAACAACATTATTGCCAAATATTGCAGACTCTGTGGGAGTGTGAAGAGGAGTGTGTGTGTGTGTGTGTGAGGTGTTTTTTTTTTTAGAATAAATAGTTTAGCTTAATTTAACATCAATTTCTTCCCAATGTTACAAGTACTTAAGACTTACATAAAAAATATTACAATTCTGGTTTTCATAAGACCCAGTACTTTGAAAAAGTACTAATGGCACTGACATTTTGTCGATGTAGTTTGATTATTACTATATATAACAATTTACTGATGAGGAGGTTAAACTTTTTACTAATTTATTATAATTAACTACATAGTATAAAAGTATATTTGACTTCCACTTATAAGGTTTATTAATGATAGTATAGATAATTTTTTCAATAATCTTTCAATCTATAGTGAACGGTTTTCACACAAAAAGTACTGGGTCTCCTACTGTCGAGCATGCTCTACTGTAGCTTACTGCATTTTTGAAATGAAATTAATAAATTAAATTAAATTAAGAAAAGTTTTATAAACAAGATTAGAAACAAACGTTATACGGACATTGCAAAAATGGGTCTAAACATATGTGGATTCAACGTCAATAAGTTGGCAATAAAAGCCTTGGAAATTTAATTCAATTAACAATTCATATCATTAAAATATTCAGTACTTATGTGTATGTGTGTAAGTGTGTATGTGTGTGCTTATCCAGATGCAGCTAAAGTCGATTGCTATGCGAAACCCGCAATCAGTGCGCTTAATAACAAGCTCCAGTTGCAACTACAGCTTCTCCTTCTTCTGCCATCCCCTCTGGTCCCCTCCCCCTCCTTCAACCCTGGTAGTTGCCATAATAGTTCCCACCAAAAATAAAAAAAAAGAACAACAGCTTTTTCTTCTTATTTGGTACTTTAATAAGCTACACGATAAGTGCTGATCAGATTCCCATCAGGATCGGTAAAGTTGCTTTCTCCCTATTCCCGATTTCTGGGAATTTCGCTGAGGAAGGACTTCCTATAATGCACCCTCTTACAAGTATTTTCTGAAGGGGGTTTTCTTAAACTAACTAACTAAACTAAACTAAACTAACCATCACAAAGAACTTTGCTTACTATATTGAAAGCTTAGTTATCGCTTTCTAATGCTTTGCCTTCTCTATATGCCTAAATTTCCCAAAGGAGTTAGAACTTTAATCCTTTTAACCATATATTATTAAGCATTTACTTAAATCACTTTCTTGAAATACAATTTTTAACAATCAAGAGTTGGGTTCTAATTCAAGAACGTATGTTCTCTACGAGACGCATAAAGGAATGATCTTATCTTTTCCACAAAACTAATAACTTTTTGGTCTACAAATTGAGTCTAGGTTATTTGTTTCATCATGAGTTTTAGACCCGTTTTCTCTCAGTGTAGATATGCCATTCTTTCAGTTGCATCCCCAAGCCCGAAAATCCAATATGGCCCATATATCATATAATATTTAATATAAATGTATAATAAAAGAAATATAATAATAAAAATCCAATGTAGCCAATATATAATATATTATTTAATAAAGATATACTTTCAATAAAAGAAATAAAATTATTATTCGTTACTTTAATAAGTTTTATAACCCAAAAGTCACCCATATAAATAATTATATTGCAATTTGTATAATATGGAATAATTAAATTTCAATTGTTATTTAATTATAAGATAATTTGGATATTTTTAAGAGTAAAATTTTAACATGTTCTAGTTAGTAGAGGTTAAATATAATTATAATAAAATTAACTTAAAACTGTAAGTGACTATTCAATCCAATGTCATTGATGAATTCTGCAAATATCATCGATGACTTCTGCCATAGTCATCGATGACTTCCACCTAGTATTGATTATAAACATATCTCTTATTTGTGATCCCTGTGTATAACCTCTGCAGATCCCATTGCATAATGAACTTTCAATTAGTTGGTTGTAATGTCAGCTCCCCCTCCTCCTCCTACCTCCTTCACCCTCTCCCGATGCAACCAATCTTTCCATAGCCTATTAATTATCTTTTGTGTACTGTCGGTTCTATTAACCATTTGTGAGGTCCTCGTCAACAGTTGCCAGCCAAATGACCTTGCGTAATGCCAAATTGACAGCAGCAACAACATCAAATGACACACGTGTGTGTGTGTTTGTGTGTGTGTGTGTGTGTTTGTGGGGAGAATCGTAAAGGTAAAAAAAAAGAGGGAGTGTAGAGATTCTCAGGTAACCAATGGATTGGTTCAAGTTGGTGATTGCAGAGTTTAATAGCCGCATTATTACAACCAAACAGATGCATGGAAAAGTCGTAAAAAAATAAGATGCACAACAAAAAAAGTAAGTAAAGAAAGAAAGAAAAAAAAACAAATGAAACGATTGAACTTGCAACGAAATGAAGGCGCAACAACAACGAGACTACAACTGCAACTGCAACTACAACAACGACAACAGATCAACATTGCAACAACAACAGCAACAACAACAACTGCAACAACAACAACAACAACAGCAACAATAACAACAAGAAAGCACGCTCAACTGCAAGCTTCAACTCCTTTTAGCTTGCCACCAAATGTGGCAGCATCAGGAGCCGCCGCATAAAGCAGTTGAAACTTCAACATTAATGCGCTGCAAGTTAATGAATATTGTGTTTCATAGCCTTGCCGCTTGCCACAGAAGGCTTGTGGAGTCTCGACTTTACAGCTTCCGACTGGAATCCGTTTCTTTCAGTTTTTTTTTTTTGTTGTTTTTTTGCTTTCAGTTTTTCAGTTCAACTTGAAGCTGGAGGAGCTTGCAACGTTGCTTGCAACATCGCTCCAAATGGAAGGTCGTGCACGGCATCAACGGAGATCAACCACGACACACTTACGCCTATGTAGCGCCGCCGCCGTTGCACCATGCCACATGCACCATGCACCATGCACCACCATGCAACAGTTGCAACTGAGGCACCTACAAAAGCAAAAACAAAAAGAAAAGCAAGTGTAGGCGTAATTGTTTTATGTTGAGCGCTTCGCTACGCAGCTGCAACAGGGAGTGTGGGGCAGGGGCAACAGCAAGGGGCAAGGCGCAGCTGGAGCTGCATGTTGCAAGCTGCCGTTGCAATATCAAAAACGCTGACTCTGACTCTGACTTTGACTTTGGGCTTGGCATCGTCTCTTCAGAAGCAGCATGCCTTTTAAATTGGCCGAAACCGTACCGCCTACCTAGCTGCCACAATAAGCGGCAGCCAGAATGCAACTTGCAACTTGCACTTGACTCACAAAAGAGACAGAGAGAGTGAGAGAGAGAGACAACACTCAAGAGAGCGAGAGCGAGCTGAAAAGTCAACTGCAATGAGCGCATTTTCAATTTTATGCTAATTAGTTTGGATTTGCCGAGTGTCTGTGGCATGCCACACGGACTGCAGCAAGGTGAGAGAGAGAGCCTGCAGTGGAGTCAATAGTTAAACGACTTTAAGCCCTTTTAACTTAAACTTGAATGAATGAATTAATAAATCAAATATGGAATTAAATGGCAAACATTGAATTCCAATGACTCCTTGAATCCTGCCTAGGGAAATTTGACCCTTGAAAGCTTTAACTTATTTGCAGGATATTCCGAAATCTTCAGTATTAAACATTTTTGTAATTTAGTACAATATAAAGCTAGTACTTTATGTCTCCTTGAACCCTTGAACAACAAATTTGACTTGAAAAGTCAGTCCCAAGGGTCCACAGATTTCTAACTTGCATAACTTTGTCAAATCAAACCCGATTTTGCCTCAAAAAGACTAGATTTTGTCTTAAAAAAGGGTAGATGTTTACCAAAAATAGGTTAGATTCCTTTTCTTTCCTTTGGCTTTTGGCTTTTTTAAAAATTTGCTAGTCCAAAAAAAGTCAACTCGACTTAAGTAAAAAACAACTTTTGTTAAATCCCCATTAAAATTACTTAAGATGGCATAAATTATAAATGATTGCTTTAATTAGACCGATTCTACCTTTCAAAAACGCAATCAAATCACAATCGAATCGTGGATTTGATCGATTCAAAAAACATTTTAAGGTTAGAAAGTAAGAAATTGCACTATTTATTGACATGTGATTTATCGATTTGTTCAGGAGGAACGTGGGAATAGAATAAGGATTTAAAAAGAGGAAATTAACAGTTGTTTAAAGAAAACTGATTGATAAAAAGATCAAAAACAGCCTTAAGATAAAAGTATATTTTAGAGAGAACAGAATATTTATCAAATATACTATGTATGTAAATTGATATTTCTACAGTTTGTTCTAGTCTTAAACTGAAATTTTCCCTAGCCCAACATTGCAAAGGACTTGCAACATTTTAGTGGAGTAAAACAATTTTGGAAACGTTCACTTCAACACTCCAAGCTAATTTCAAATGTTGAACCAAGTGAACTTTCTGGTCAAAGCAACAAAAACATTTAGATCATGATCTATAATTTAAGATCAGACACAACAACAGCTGGTAAGGTAATCCTAGATGCATCGATGATCAACGTATTAATCATGCCTCACTTGGACTTCACTTGGACCTCACTTGGACCTCACTTATCATCTAAGTTAAGAAGAGTAGCAATCTTTAAGCTCCACATTACCATACAGTGAAGTACACACACATATATATGTATGTATCTTATTTGATCGTGCGAAATTTGAATCCCATCGGATGAAAACTTGGTGGTCAGTGGACTTTTGTTCACATCAGCAACAACAACAGCAACAACAACAACAAGATTCACATCCACATTAAGTTCTTAATTCATGGGCTTAAGTTACGGTACTCGAATTGGGATTTTCAAAGTTGGTATCTGCCCATTTTCATGGTTGTAGACCGTTTAACTCCATTGCTGGCTTTAGCTTCTTCTTCTTCATATGCATATATGCTGATCAATTTTTCAGGAGTCAAGAAGTTTGGTCTCGTCTGTGGCTTTTCGATATATAATTGGTCTTGTCGGCTCACACACACATACACCAACATACACACAGACAATTGCATTGAGGGCCCCCAATTTGAGTGATAATGATTATGCGTTCCGTCGTCTTCCCATATTCTCAAATCACTCACAAGCTCAAGACGTTGTCGATGTGAAATCTGAATATCGATGAAGTTGTTGTTGTTGTTGTTGTTGTTCTTATTATCATTATTGTTGTTGTTGTTGATGTGGTGTAGTATGGTGTGGCATGGTGTTATTGTGATTTGTGGTTAGTTGCAGCTTCTGTGCTACGTTTAAGCCATTGGTAGCTGTCAGTTCTACGTTTGACTTAAAGGCTCATTACCATCAAAAACAAAAAAAAAACACACACTCACACACACAAAATTGAGAAAAAGTATCGTTAAACCTTTGGCAATCTGTGGGAAAATTTGCTTGTCCATAATTTTCATTGGGTTCAATTAAATGTTGCAGTTTGCTTTCGGACTTTCAGCACAATATGGACAATTCACAGGAAATTGATAAAAACCCGTTTTTAGATCGATATACAACAACTTATCTAAATTTATCGGCTTGGCTTTATCTTTAATAAAACATAATATTCTAACACAAATATACCATTTTCATTGAACATTGTTTTTGTTCTTTTGTAAAGCTAAAACAAATTCTAAGCTCAAGCGAAGTTCAACTATATATTATTTAAAGCAATAAAGTACAGAAAATATATAAACTTCTAACAACATTACCAGCATTGTATATAAATTATTTTCATATCAAAAAAAACACCCATCAACTATATTTAATAGATTTTGAACAATCTTGAATTTTCATCAAAAAATCTTTATATTTTAAAATTTAAATTCAACTACTTAGCCAAGACACATTCACAGCTGGCACCATCTCTTCCCGAACTTTATAAGTTCCATGTTGCACAAACTATAGCCATCTATTGCATAAGTTTAGCTACTCCAAGTGCCATCTATTGCACAATTTCAACAATTATATATCATATACATAGCATAGGCACACACCATAGCCATGACAACAAGCTACTTCACTCAATTTTAACGAAAGTAACTCACTTAACGATCTAACAAAAACTTGACTAGTTTCGAACAAGATTTGAACGAAGAGACAAACTAGTAATGCCAAAGTAGCAATTAAATAAAGCGAGTTGGAAAAAATAACTTAACAAAGTGGACAATAAATGCAAAAAATAAATATTTTTTAAAAGTGTTGACTTTTAGTTAATATTATTATTCAAAAACTATTTCTGGCTATGTATATAACAGCAGTACTTTAGCTATTGAACAGCACTTAGCACGAGCACACACCATAGCCAAGACAAAGAGCTTAGTCCCTCAATTAAACGAGGGTAACTCACTTAACGATCTAACAGAAACTTGACGAATTTCGAAAAAGATTTGAACGAAAGTGCACAACAGTGATGCCAACAACGCGAGAAAAAAAGGGCTAAGAAGGAAAACAATATTAAGAAAATATATAAGTGGAACAATAAGTGGGACAGATAGATTTTAAATTAAATTTAAATTGTATATTACAAAAATTAATATATACGATTTTAGATGAGCTATTCAAATAATAATTACTTGTTTACCTAATATATAAATATATGTATTTTCTTAATAACGCTATCGAGTAAAAATTATATGAGCTTTAATTTAAATGAATGAATTAAAATTAAAATTTCAACTTCTACTGTACGAATTTAATCAGTTTTGAGAATTTTAAAAGGTCCATAGAACTTGAGTTGGCAGTTAAAAAAAACGTTAAATCTAGTCAGAAAAGGGCTAAATGGGCAACACTGATGCACACACTGTTAGCTAACAGGGCAGTAGGCAAACCGAACTGAAATTCAAAATACATGCGACTTTCGTGGTGAGCGGACGTGTTTTTTGTTTTTTTTTTCCGTTCCGTTGCCCGCTGGATTTGTTGTTGTGTTTTCCTTGCCTACAAAAAAAATATATATAAAATAATAATAATAATACTAATACTGAAGTACTCGTAGTAACGACTTTGAGTACGAAACGCTTAAAGTGCGCGCTTGTCGTTGATTGTTGTTGTTTTTTTGTGACTTCTCCTTCTGTTGTTGTTGTTGTTTTGGTAATTGCCATCACAAATACAGAGAGTGAACAGAGTGAGTGAGCGAGAGAGAGAGAGCGGGAAGAGACAGTTGCAGAGAGTGTCATGAATCGAAATCGTTACGCGCGCTCGTGTGTGTGATTGTGTTAGTGTGTTGAGTTGTTGTTGCTGTTGTTGCTGATTGCTGTTCTGGTGTTGTTTTTGTATCTGCAACTGGCCTGCAACTGTATCTGTATCTACGTACTTTTCGTTACGGTAATATTCGTACACAATATTGTACCTTTATTTTTGTTGTATTTGTATTTATTGTTGTTGCTGTGTAGTTGTTATGGAAAAATGTTATTAAAAATTGTCGACGCCAAGACACGGCAAAATTAATAACACAGCACATGTACACGTGTGTGTGTGTGTGCAAGTGTGTGTGTGTGTGTTTGTTTGTTGTAGTTGTGCATCCGCAGCAACGACTGTGCTTATAAGCAAGAGTTTGAACGAGACCAAGTTGGTTGTTCTTATTGGATTGTTGTCGCTGTCGCTGTTGTGGTTGTTGTTGTTGCTTTTGCTGTTGTTGTTGCTGTTGTTGCCGGTGAATGAACCCAACCGAAAAACGCCAAACGCACAACAAACATACGTTGTACATACTTTACATGTGTGTGTGTGTGTTTGTCTGTATGTAACCACAAAATGGTGGTAGCAGCTAAAAGAGGCATTAAACATTTGTTGTTGTTGTTTTTGTTGCTCGAAATATTAACCCAACTGTGCACAACGGCATAAAGCTTCAACAACAACAACAACAACAACAAGAGGAACAAACAACAACAGTAACAAACAACAACAGTAACAAAAGGGAAGTAAGAAAAAGCCAAACGAGCCAAAGCATCCGCCGTTTTGTTTAATGTCTTTTTTCACAGTTTGCTTCTTCTCATTGCAAGTCTAACAATTTGCCACACACACAAACACACACACTCTTACACTCACACACACACAGACAGTGGCTGTTATCTTATCAGCAAAAGAGCTTTAATCTTTTGCAATCAACAACAACAAGAAACAGCTGCATATTTAATGAACTCATTACAGTCGAACTTCTCTAAAGGTTGCTTAAAAAAAAGTTTAAACAAACTAGAAATTTAAATATTTTGCTATTTTTTTTACTTTTTAAAATTAGTTTAAACCACATTCCGTATCCAGTACCCAGTCTAACCTCTCTATATCTAAAAAGAAGTTTGTATGGGTTGTACAAACAATAAATATTGATAAATATTTGTTTTATAATTTTTAAATATAGAGAGAAATTGAATGGAATATACATACAAAGATAAAACATAAATATTTGTATTACAATTTATGAAACTCAAGAGCAGATAAATTAAATAAATAAATATCAAAATTTAGCTATTTGCTTTTGTCATTTAAAAATCTCAAGTGAAGTTATACAGGATATATACACATAAACAACAAATTAACTAGTGTGTTTTTGGCGTTTATATTTGTAATTTAAATAGCCAAATATTTAAATTTCAACTTTATACACTTGCTTTATACACTTTCAGAAAAAGTTAAAACAAACTCCAATATTTCTAATTGTTAACCTGTTTGAAGAAACATAAGCAACTATAATAAAGTAAACAAGAAATTAAAAAGCAGGAAAAGGCTTAAATAAAGTATGCAAAGTAGTTTTTGACTTGTCAGAACAACTATTTCACATTTTATATATACAGCCATATAGATCAATCAATATTAAATTGAAAGTATTATTTAGCTAAATCTATATAAACTACATAGAAACAAGAAGAAATTTCTATTGCAGAAAGCTATTTATTGTTTAGCTCATTTATCATTGGTTTAGTTATTATATTGTCAAAGTTACTTTTCAAAGTTAACTATTATAAAATATTTCATCATGGCTCAAAACTTATCTGACTGAACTTTAAAACATTAAGTTATATTTTTTCAATGCCTATACAGGGTCTCAAGTAACTTACCGAATGATAAACTGACGTAAAATGTACTATATAGAAAATAATGCCAAATTCAAAGTTATCCATCAAACATGGATACATAAATATATATAGCAAAAGATTGCCCGAACTCTTAGTCGAAAAATGTCAACATTCAGCACTTTTTATTAAATTAGGAAATGAATGAATTGAATTGAAATAAAGTAGAAATAGATTGATCAGTGTTAGTTGAATCTCCAGTATTGTATGTCAAAGTCAAGTAATGCTGGTAATATAATTATTTTAACCGATTTCAACATGTATACAGTTAAAATTCTTTATAGTAAACTTTAGAAAGAGTAAGACTGACTTTGCCATGTAAGGATAGAGTAGATATACTCTACTCTATATATTTAGATAGAGTTGATAAAGTTTCTTTATCATAATTTTGTGTAGTAACTTAACTATGTATATATTAAATTGATTTTCTGTGGCCGAAACGTATCCACTATAGGCAAACCCAACTGTATGTAGGTAAGTTATTTACTTGGTTGCATGCTACATGCATTACTCAGAGCTTTCTGCGTGTGCCATATCCGATGGCCGTGCCTCAAGATACCGGTTTAAGGTCTTAAGGATTCTCGCAACTTGATTCGCATTTATGAAAGGGGTGCGCCGTTGAACGGTCTCTCTGTCCGTCCATCTGTCTGTCCGCCCGTCTGTCTGTCCGTCTGTCTGTCTGTCTGGCTTCTTTCTCTTCTCTCCATCTACCTCATACACCTCTTTGCCTTCTTCCGTAACCTCTTCTTTTTTTTTTTGGCAAATTCACACACATTCTCAACTTGAAGTAAAGCGAGCTTTGCTCTGAACACAGCTGTACTAAGTCTTTTATATTTGTTATCGTTATCGCTATCGTTATTGTTACGTTGCGTTATCGTTATCACACTGTCAAGGTGAATCTTTTCATTTTTTTTGTGTGTGTTCTGGTGTGTCTGTAATCTGAAATATATAATTATGATATATGAGCATTAGCAGACCTTCAGCATAGAGGAGCTGAGAGCTCTCTTTGACAAAACTCTTGAAAATATCACATTATATTATATGCTTCTCACCACATTCTCACATAAGCACATTTACTGTACTCACTTTTTTTAATGTATTTTTTGTGTACAGACCATAATTATGACTAAAAAGCTAAAATGCCGGGAAAAGTCACACACACAGCATTTTTTTTATTTTTTGTTTCTTTGTTTTTTTTTATTAATTTTTTTTTGTTGTTGCTCTTTTTTTTCGTATTCGTCCATTGTTCAGGTTTTTGTTACTTCTGAAATCTTGCATAAGTTGGAAACAACAACAAAATTACTACAAAATCAAATAGTAACACGGCATGGCTTTTGTTCGACAGTGTGTGTGTGTGTGTGTATATCTGTGTGAGAGAGTGTACTTGTGTGTAATTGTTGCTTATGTATGGGCGGCTGCTGTAATCAGCAGTGTTTAATCATTTGAGCCGGCATGTCATAGACAGTACACTACACACAGATACACACACACACACACACACACACACACATACACACACTTGAAACCTCAATCAGTCAGTACGTAATACAGGGTGCACTCTTATATGTAAGCTCTACCATTTAATATATGATATATTATAATTAGCAGCAATGTTAGAAGTGAGTTTACTCGACAGTGAGATACTCAGTAAACATATGTGTTATTTGAAGAGGTTAAATCAAATCTTATACCACTTTAAATGGAAATTACAGTGAAAACTCTCAAGGACGGACGCACATCGTCAGGCAAATTTCGTCCGCTCAATAGGTAGCCTCTATTGATCTGATATATTAATCTATTATATTGATCTGAAAACCCTACGAAAACCAACTTCATGGAAAAAGTTTCCTCCCAAGAGAAGTGTCCGCCTATTAGAGGTGTCTGCTAAGGAAGTTTTCACTGTATTTTTGTTCTATTGGAAACTTGGATTCTTTCAAGCCGTGCTGCTTCTTCTTTCTTTAGACCCTATGTAAAATTGTTTTTAAGACAATATCCACTTTTTACTATAAAATATATATAACTTTTTCTGCCTATCTATATTTACTTTTTGAATATTCTAAAATAATATATCAAACATGAGTTGCTTGTAAAAAAAAACCGAAAAAATTGATTGTGATTTATTCAATTTATTCGCATTGTAAGTTTATGACTTATTTGGTAAATATATATTAACAGTAATGGATGTTAAAGCTAAAAAAACGATCAATTAAAATGCAAATATATATAAGAAAAACTTATACGTCCTGAAAAGGAACTATGTATCTATACTATAACTGCTGTTTTTATTAAACGATTGTAATGAAATTTGCAGGATAGTTTCAGAAAAGAGTTCACATCAAGGCTCTACATTTCGATTTTCATTTATTAAGAAAAAGTTATTTTAAACTTGTAAATCATAAACTTGTGTAGAGTCATGTCACATGCCTACATTTAGCGCCACAAAGTTATAATACTCCTTTAGCCATCGAGTGCTGAGTATAAAAGTATAAAAAGCTGGGTTAGTAGTTCACCTGTTGATTGCAATAGTTTTCAAAGCTTGCGACCGCACAGTAAGTGAAATTTGATAGACAGAAGCACACACTTACATACATACATAAATATTTTAACTTATCAGCTTTTTCATTGCACAATCTTAAAAAGTTTGACTGCGTTTGCATTCCCAACAACAGCAACAACAACAGCGAGAAAAACAGTCTTGGCCAAGTTAGTTAATTGGGAAGTGACGTCACGCGAAGATACTACCACATAAAGTAATTTTCATAGACAAGTGGCACACACACACTGACACAAACACACACACACACACATAAAGTGTGTGCACGATGACGTGACCAAGTTTAATGTTCAGTTATCAAAACTAACGAAACGTAAGCTCCATTTATGGTGTGACAGTTAAATCAATCAATACTCCGCACTATCACATCATCATCATCATCATTACAATCATCATTGCAGTCTTCATCATCATCATCATTAACACACTCATCATCATCATCATTGAGACGTCTTTGGCTTTAAATGTGCCGCTGACATTGTCACGAAATGCTCAAAGTCACAATTAGAGGCAATAAAAACGTTTTTACGAGTGTTTACTATACTTAGTACTTAGTATGCGACCAAGTGCTTGACATCAACACTATATATCCAGAAAATAAAGCCAAACTTTCATTGACTTACAATTTCGGGAGCTTAAAAAGACTTTCTTTATACAAATTTCTTACAATTGTCTTGTGAGTAGAGCTTAATGAGCGTGAGAAGAGCTTTAATGTACTTTAAGCGAAACAAGGCTTCTAAATAGTAAGTCAAGTAAGCTTGAAATGTAAGTTCGTGTAGAACTTAACAATTCGGAATGAAAGAAGAAATAAATCTCCAAACTAGTTACCTAAATTCTACCTGTCTCATTTTTTACTTGGAGAGAAAAACTCTACAGTCTAAAAAGTGTTTTAGTCCATAACCCAAGGAGGCTTGAAATTAAGTTTGTGTAGAGAATCAACAGTTGAAAATAAAAGAAATCTAAATTCCTTAATTCTTCATGTTGTTTTTAATCTTGGAGAGTAAAACTCTGTTTTAGACTGTAGAAGATTTTTAGAATGTTATAATCGCATAGAAAAGTCTCCATTATACATATAGTCTAAATACTAATCTTAACCTCTAAACTGATATATTTCTTCACTCTTTTTAAGTTATTTAATATTACTATTGACTCAACATAGAGCCTTTAAGTATACAAAAATTTGGGCTTTTTTTTTATAATTTTATAGATAAATCTATAAACTACATACAATTTCACTTCTAATCGTTTGTAGACAGTCTTAAGTCTACAAAGTCTTAATTATTATCATAGTGTGAAAAAGCAGTCAACAATTATTTAAATTATTACATAAGTGTCTAGAGTGAAAACTGAACCTCAACTACCAACCTAACCTTACTTAAACGTAAATATTCAAAAATTAATTAACTCTACAGTTTTAAATCGTTAAAAATTCAATTTTTGAATTCTCGCATTTGTACATTCGTTAAATGTTTGGGATCAACAGCGTATAAAATAGATTTGCCATCGTAATAATAATAATAAAAATAGACTAGACTACGAAAATTGGCCGAGTCAATTTAAAGAATCATCTCTGATTGAAATTGTTTTAAATTGAATGCAATTGCTTGTGGATTGTCTAGAAAACTGACTTTTAAGGTCAGTCGAGAAATATTTCTAAAGGTATTTTTCCACCTACCCAAACAATCTATCTATGCATTCCACATACATTCGTTTATGAAATTCAATTCACAATTTCGAATTGCATTCTTGAATGCATTGAAAAAGACTTGTTAAACAACAAATCGAATTACCTAAACAATAATGTACATAATTTGCATTCATAACTAGCATTTCTTTTGCAAGTTAAACGTGTTGTAGTTTACGTGTTCATATTACGTCTGGCGAGTCTTTACTGTATGTGACAAAGAAAATAAAAACAAAAAACAAAAAAAGAAAAACGCTTTTATGGGTCAAATATGCGGGGGCAAACATTGTAACAACCAGAAGACGGCGTCATCTTTTCATAATTAATCAATGTAAGTGCTCAGAGTGGAGAGTGGAGAGTACTCAGTATTAAGTACTCAATATGTGGTACTCGATACTTGTAGAATTGCATTTTATTCGAATTTAGATAGTAGTTTATAAGGTCGAAAAGATAAATTAATGGATTAAAAGCAATTAAAGATGCAATTGATTGAATCCACAGATTGTCAAGACTTTAGTTTTTCATTGGAAAAAGATTGTAGTCACTACAAAAAATTTAATGGTCACGTAATCTATGAAAGATAGATTATTAAATTAAGGATACAATTGATTCAATCCACATAATGTCAAACTTTATTTTTTCATAGGAAAAAGATTGTAAATAGATTAGATTGTACCCATAATCTATTAATAGAAATTTGTAGAATTAGAAAATTTGGAAAGGCCACATAATCTATGATTATATGTAAAAGATAGATTATTGAATTAAAACTTTTATGAATAATATAGTAAGTTTAAATATTTCAATTACAATTGATTGAATCCACAGATTGTCAGAACTTTTGTTTTTTATAGGAACAAGATTGTAGATACAAGATACAAGATAGATTAGATTGTACTTATAACCCAGTTATCATGATTTGTAGAACTAGAAAATATTTAATGATCACATAATCTATGTAACTTTGATTATTAAACTTATTTTATTATTTATAATAAATAATATTATTTGAAGGAGTTAAAGATACAATTGATTAAGTTCACAGATTGTCAAGACTCTTGATTTTTATAAAAGTAAAAGTAGAATTCAATACAAATTGAGATTGAATTAGAAATTGCTTAGAATATTAGAAATTGAAAGGTCATTGATTTAAACAGTAATTATTGAATTAATATTTATTAATATTAGACACAAATATTATTTGAAGCAATTAAAGATATAGCTTGTCAAGACGTACACATTTAATTGAATAAAATAAAGTACTCAATATTTGTAGAACTCAATTAGAGTTGCGCTTTAATTAGAAATAGGGATTTTAAAGTCACAGTGATGATTTATAGACTTTAAAGCAATTAAAAATACAATTAAATTAACCGAAAGCCACAGATAAAGGGACAAATAAAAGAATCTTTTTCGAGTTGAGTTTTGATTAGCAGTTAGTTAGAAGATTTGAAGTATTGACCTTGAAACCATTGACAATACAACAATACAATCAATTGATCAATTGACTACACAGTCAAAAGTAGAATCTTTTCAGTGCTCTCGAGTGCTTATTCAAGAAAAATGCGTAGCATTTAAAAGAAAAAATAATTAACTCAAGTACTGAACTCGATATTTGTAGAATTTGAGTTCAGGCTTGATTAGAAATGAGTTTGAAGCAGAAACTATTCAGCACTTGAAGAATTAAATAAGATTTACTATTAAAGAGACAGATAAAATAAATAAAAGAAACTACTGAGAATTGAACTAGACTTGAATTTTGATTAGAATAGAGTTGAAAGTTTGTGAAACTATAAAAGAGACAGATAAACAAATAAACTACCAAATACTTGAAGACTTTAATTAGAGTTGAGTTTTGATTAGAAGTAGCTTATGAGATTGTAAGATCGCATAGATGACGAATGGGCTTTAAAGCAATTAAAGATACAATTCGAAACCGATTGCACAGATTGCCAAGACATGTGCATATCATTAAAAACAAGAGGAGGTTGAAGAAGCAGCAGCAGAAACAAACAATGACAATGAAGAGCATGATGATGATGATGAGGATGATGATGAGAATGATCATGAAGAATAACATATCACACGCATGCTCGTAAATAACAAAAAAAGAAAAATCTGAAAACCAAACACTTGAGCTGGCTGGGCGCTCTTAGTAATGATTACTTGGACTCTACGTGAACCAAGAGAGATCAAATAAAAAATAAAAAAAAAGACCAAAAAGTCAAAACACAGAGCTACAGTTTGAGTTTCGAGCTGTGGTACAGATACAGATACAATTGCGCAATTTGTAGTGCGTGCGTACTACGTACTTGCAGATACATAGATAGATTTGTATCTCAGCACGAGAAGTGCGTGCTCCACACGCACATTGTAAGACAATAAGTGTTCAGTTTCTTATATTACTGCCCCTCATTTTTTTTTATTGTTATATTTTGTTTTGTGTTGGCCAATTTCAATTTGAATTCCAATTTCAATTTCAAGTTGAATACGTATTCGATGCCGGTTTTTTTAAACACAACCACAGAGAGAGAGAGCGAGAGAGAGAGAAAGAGAGAGAGAGAGAGAGATACGTAGTCTTATTAAGCCAAGTGTTTTTGTATTTCCTTAAATTGCTTTTTCGCTTAATTTTTGCCTTTAAGTAAAACTCTGGCCTTGCCTTTTTGCCTATCGTAAATCCCCCGGCAAAACTTTATGGCAACAACAACAACACGTTCAGTTTATTCTTTCTCTCTCTTTCTATCTTTCTCTTCCTCTCTCTCTCTCTTTCCCTTTGATTTCGGGGAAGAAGCGCTTGAGGTAGAGTTTTGAAGAAAACCAGTTTTCTACTTGAAAATGCGACGACTTGAAGTTCACTTGAGCAATTTCTCGAAAAGCAAAAAAAAGCTGCAAAAGAAGACTTGCGATCTTGCCATTAGATTGTAGATACACAACTAATTATACCCTGTAAACGAGCAGTTTTTAAATAAACTGCCTGCAAGTGGGTATATTGACAATGGGGAGGCTATTTAAGATATTCAGAGAAAGGTTTAATTAGATAAAATCGAAGTATACCCTGTTTATTGTTAGTATTTATACATATGTGCAAAGGACCAAGATAGTTTTTAAGGGGCTATAATAGATTAAAGGGTACGGGGTTATGGAAAACTTCAGTTCTTCCAGTACATTATCTTCATTTGATCAGAGATCATATTCAGAGAAGTACAATAGCTGTATTCTAAAAAATGTAAGGAAAGGAAATCAGATAAATTACAGAGGGTATCTTATATAAACTTTCAATTGTTTACTTTTATAACATTAAAATGATCATGAATTTCTAATACTTAAGAACTTGAACCGTTTATGTAATATGCCGCATAGCACCTAAGAGATCTAGTAATTGAGTACTTAAATAGGGTATTTAATATTCAATTTTCTTTAGTTAATTATAATTAGAGAGCAACGCATATAGCTCATTATCGCATATGCTAATTCTTTAGCAATTGGTACTTTAGAGTATCGTTTAGTCGAATATAGTTTTAGACTATATTCAGGAAACCGAGAGGTAGTATATAATATCAGAAAATTATAAGATACTCTTGTTTTCTCTAAAACTTGATAATCGAGCTTTTTAGCAATGTGCATCTTAGGGTATTTTATAAATGTAGATTTGTAATTCAAATATTTTCAGGCAGTTTATATCAGCAGTAAGTCGAAATTACTCTAGCCTCAAGGAATCATCTTTAATTTGTTCAAATTTTGAACATCTATAGGGTATTTTATATTCGTCTACACTAAAGAGTAACTTTAAATATTATATGCAAACACTTGGCAGCCAAAAGTAGCTCATCTCTCACATTTGAGTGCTCTTGACATAAATGTGTCTCATGCCCATACTCGATCGCTTTTACTGCAGGGTATCTTGTTAACGACTACTCCAGCAATGAGAACTGCATCATCGCTTGACCGAAACGGGATTTGCGCACACATAATTATTGATCGGGAGCTACAAATGGCTGGCATTATGCCTAGGTTTGGGCTTTAATGTCCCACGCGAGGGTATGTGAAGTTATCATCGATACATACTGGGTATATATATATATACTATACTATATATGTAAATATATAGACAGAGAGAGAATTATGTATATATATGGCCAGTTGTACGTTTTTTTTTTTTTTTTGCTTTGGGGCATGTGTTTGCCTTTTATTGAGGTCGATTGTTCATTTATCGTCAATGTCAGTCATCAGTTGGGCTGCTTTTGGCGCGTGTTTTGTTGTTTTTACACATTCCCTTGTTTTGCCCTCCTCCTCCTCCTGCTCCTCCCCCGATTAAATTGTTTACATTCGTGGATCGTACATTACAAGAGTCGAGGTATAAAAAAGAGCTGAGAAGCTACTCCAAAAAAGTTTGAATGATTTCACAATTTAAAGCAGCTGGAGTTGTTGGCCGTTTACAGACTAATCGTAAACATAGACAACAATTAGCGTTAGAAACATTTACACACACACACACACACGCACACACTTCTCTAATAAATATATATGTACATTTATCCGAGCAATCGATAAATTGTGTCTGCTCTGAAAATTGTTTCACAAACTTATCTCTTGCATCGTCATCTTAAGTCTCTACTTTTATTTATTTCGTTTTTGGCAGGGCCATTGTCCTGAAACTGAACGTGACTGCATTACGACTAAAAGATACATGTATCTTTTACATATGTGTGTGCGTGTGTATCTTATCTGCAAAGATGTCGCATAAATCTTTTGGGCAGTCAAGCCATTGGCCTTTCTGGCGCCGTCTTCTGCGCCAACAAAAAAAAAAAAACACATTAAAAGATAATCTTTAATACAATAAAAAACATTAAATCATTTCAATTCACAATGAATATGCAGTAAAGCTTCCGAAAAAAAACCAAACGGGGAAATAGAAAAAAAATCGGAATTATATTTTCATAATTATTGCAAAAGACTCAATCAATTGTGCTTAAAGCAATCCAAATGGATTTCAACTGTTTCAATTCGAAAATCGAAACAATCGAAAGCAATTTGATTCTTTTTTCAAATATTTCTGAAATTACGCAGTTTTTTGTGTGAGTGCGTGTGTTGGAAATGATATCATTAAGTATGTAAGCTATTGATCGTTGAATGAGAACGGGAAATGCGTTATAACAAAAGTGAGGATAATCACTGTACAATTTAGATATTTCCGGAAGATAACTTTTTGAAAACGCTACAGGAAATTAGATGATCTAGTTCATGAAAGAAGAACTTGGCTTGGATTAGATTTTTACAAATCTTTTGGCAATAACAACTCTTTGAGAGCTTAAATCTTATTTAAGTATAATTTCTATAATTTCAAAGCAAGTTTAAAACGAGGAATTAAACTTAACTTAGCTTGGATTATATTCTTACAAGTATTCTGATTGTAACAACTCTATTAGGATTTAGTTGAAAGTTGAAAGCCCTTCGTTCGTATTTAAGTAACATTTTTATATAATATCAAAGCAAGTTACAAGAGATTTCAAAGGAATTAAACTTTACTTAACTTGGATTATATTTTTGCAAGTCTTTTGGGAATAAGAACTCTTTTAGGACTTAGTTGAAAGCTGAAAGCCCTTTAATCTTATTTAAGTATAAGTTCAATACTATAATTTCAACGAAAGTTGCTAGAGATTTAAATATGTAGACTTGCAAATCTTTCTACATTCCCTTTTCTTTATATGCTCTGATAATAATGCAATTTTAGCAATAATCTATATTATAATTGCTTGGAATTCACGTTTAAATTGTTAAATGATAATGATGCTTGTTCAGTTTCTTGTTTTCCACTCAAACAATAAGTTCTTTATTCGAGAATTCTGTTATTAAAGTGCGCAATTTCTCCCTCAACCAGACACAGACTATATTGTACATATACAGATATAGAAATTTATATAAATTGTTCCCATATTGCCTATCGGGTTAGAAAGTGCAAGGGCAGCAAAATTCAGGGAACATTTCCAATTGCATTTCTAATCCACAAAATTGTTTTTGTTCCGCTTGTGAGGTTATTTTTATATATTTTTATATATTCGGTGTTGTTTTTGGGGGATGTTATGGTAGTGAAAGCCGGGGGTGGATTGCATTTATGGTGAGGTAAGGGTGGTGTATTTTATGACCCCCCGCTAATAGTTGTACCATTTCTACGAATAAAGCGAAAAAATTAACTCGAGGGTGGCAGTTTTATGTGATTTCACAAGGTTTCCCATACGACTTTCATTAGTTGAATGTTGTATTTGTTCGTAGAAGCACGTATAAGGGCAAACATTGAAAACACCTGTCTGCTTTAGGTAGTTCTATTTCGAACTAATGCTACAAAACTATCGATATAAATACGCTTTATAAATAACAGAAAAAGTACTTAGTTGAGATTCGCTTTGTAACTGCAACATTTACAATTTAAAAAGATTTGTTTAAATAGATGTTGTACTTTAACTGTTTTATAATGTCTATAACACATTCTAGAATCTAGATCATGTTTTCTTTAACGATAGTATTACCGATAGTATGAGCTACAATGACATTTTTAGCATGAGTAGCAGTATTTGTGAAAGGTTGTATCTACAAAATTTACAGTACTGATAAACATTTTTGATATTTACTTAATTACATAGAAGGAATACTTTGAATTCACGATAGTATTGCCGATAGTATTGCCTATAGTATTTAAGTACTACAACAATACTGAAAGCATAAAAGTATTAAATGTATCTTTAACACTTCCAACATAAATTGTAATAAAATTTGTTTACAATTTACTGATCTATTTAGAATTGTTCAAGACTAACGATAATTTTGAAACGATAGTATATTCGATAGTATTTACTTAAAGATAATTAAAGTTATAGGTTGTATCTACAACACTTTTAACACAAAGTGGGTTGAAATATTGTTCCAAACTATAAGATTGTGGAGCTATGTATATGGGTAAACCTTCCTTAGAAAGATTCCGATTTTACAATTTATACGATAGTATTACAAATAAATATGTGCTCTAAAATATCTCAAATAAATCAAAATTTCGCTTTTTAGAGTAAAGTTTTTACTGTAAAAAAGTTGCCTAGCATATTGTCTTTAGCAAAGTTCTACTGTAGATATGGTTTAGCATGAGATTAGCACATGGTGTCTGCTTTGTGCATGTTTATGCACAATTGTTGAGCCTTTCATTTGCAATCGAATGGTGATTTCATGAGGCATACACTAAATGCGCAGCTAGTCGTATCAAGGTGCACTAGATACTCGCACTTAGAAAAAATTACAAACAGAAAGAGTAAAACAAAAAACAAAATACTATATAGAAAAAAAAATGAAATACAAAAGTCGGTCAGATGCATATACATACATGCAAATTGGATGGCAAAGCATTTAGAAATGTTGTTAACCGGTTAACAGCTGCAAAAATATATTAACGACATCGCCACCACCACCAGAAGCAGCACCACCGCAAAATACAGCACCACCTTGCTGAGACATCCCTCACCTCCCCTTAGCAAAAAAATGGTATGAGGGGGAAGGCAATCTGTCGAATGTGACACACATTGGGGAACCTCAAGTACGCGTTTGTCTCTCTGACCAAATGCAGCTAAATATGGGTGAAACATATTGATTTCAATTTGTAACTCAACTCAAAGATACAAACATGCAACGACAGCGACAGCTATAGATACATATGTACATATATGCAGATAGTTAGATAGATAGATAGATATGATATTCTGCAAACCATATGCGCATTTCATTACCGCACAAAAGGTAGAGCGAAAGATTAGCTATCAAATGACCTAAATAACACACATTCAACACATTTCCCAACCATAGACATACACACACATGTAACTACTTATGTGTGTGTGTGTTGTGTGTAAGTGTGTACATTTGACACAGCCGGAACAAACGATCAACAATTTCTTAGCACTGTCCTACTGCACAAACAAATATTGCAACAGTTCTCATTTTATTTGCAAACTTTTGAAAATTTCTATCTTAGATTTGAAAGCATGCCTTGCTAGATACCCTGTAACAAGCATTAACAACATAAAGCAGATATACAAAGTAAAACATATGACAAAATCAAAGTTTCCTGTAATAAATTGAACTTTAAACTTAACTCTTCCAAGTGGGAAATCTTCCTGAAATATTAAGAATTCGAAACATACAAAGTAAAACATATAACAGATATCAAAGTATCTATATATATATATATGGAAAATCTTGCTGAAATATATAAAATATATAAATAAAAGTCAACAAGTCTTAAGTTCGCTGGAAATTCAACTTTTACTTAATCATAAAGCAAATACTCGGTAAAAGGGGGAATTTTACAGAGATTCTCAGAATATAAAGCTGATAACAAAAAAGTAATAAATAAACCTATAGTATAATCAAAATGGTATCGGAAAGAAGTCAACTATTAATTGAATGAATGAATTATGAAGATATCCTGTAAATGTTGACGTCGCACTTAAATTTTCAGAATGTAGCTAAAAGAAACGGAAAAATTATTACCCGAAATCGAAGAAATACTTTTGAAACTGCAATTGTAAATAGACTTATTGCCTACACTGTAAAGTGGGGAATCTTACCTAAATATTTAACATAAAAAGTAGATATAAATTAATTTAAGTGTTATCTTATAGAACTATTTATTTTAATTTAAGTAATGATAGTACTATCGATAGTAAGACAGTTCAGATAGATTTGTCACATTTCTAATCACGTTTTATGACTATACAGGGTATTTCAGAGCGAGTATGTGTGTGTGTGCAAAAACCCAGCCAGCTGTAGCAGCCCAATATTTATTTTGAGGTCAAATGGCTCAAAAGGCCTGCCAAATTGATTGCGAAACAAGAAAATTACCCGCAATTGGGAATTTCTTCGCATGAACACACATTGTTGACCTGGTCAAAATACTTAGCAAGAATCTATATGTACTATATATACATGTGTGTAATGGAAAATGTGAATGAAAATGTTGAATTTTCTTTATCATTGCAGATCGATTGCCAAAGTTTTATTTATGGGAAAAGCGAGCGCTAAACGCGTGAAGAAATAATTCCAAAGTAGGTAAAAACTAAATTAAAAAAAAATATCTCTTTAATCTATTTTTTTTAACGAATTCACGTCTTTTTTTTGTTATTTAGATTTCTTTGTGTGGTTGGAAGTGAAGAAATCTCAATGGTGGGCGGATATACGAAAGTGATTACCAGTTTTCTTCCACTCCAAATCCCTTTGTACTCCCCCCTGTCCCCCAGTCCCGTTGCCAAGCTGAGCTTTAGAAAAACATGTCTGAGACGATTGACATTAACATCGAACAACGGAACAACAACCAAACAATTGGCACTCTAAACGAAGCCAACGAGGTCAACGAAATTATTGCCAAAAGTCAAGTAATTACGGATTACATTGACGACGACGACACTTTAAAGATTGTGGAGGCTTTTGAAGACGCAACGCAACCAGAGGAGAATCCGATTGAACCCAAAGAAAAGATTAATTCCCCCGACAAGGAAGTAATTAAGGCAAAGAAGTGTGTTACATTCAATCCAAATGATGAAAAGATACGAAAGTTTACGACTGGAGAACCGATCGTTGATCAACAGAATCCCTTCAAGAATGGACATGTAGGTGGGAAGGATAAGAAGACACCACCGCCGGTGCCCACAAAGCGTTCCACATTGAGTGTACGTAAAACCGTTACCCAACAGTTGCGCGAACGTGAACGAGAAAAGGAGAAAGAGCGTGAAAAGGAAGAAAAGCTTAAGGATAAAGAACGGGAAATATTAAAGAACGAGGCAAATACGCGTAAGAAGAATGCCAGTAAAGTGAATCTTGGTGCTGATGAGTATATAACGACAGAAGAAGTACTTAAACAATCGAAATATGTAAAGACATATATTAAAAATCCAGATCCCTATTTTGTATACGATCCTACGGTGCTTGCTCGCCTCAAATTTGAGGAATTACGTGACATTGCCGGCAACAACAACAAACCGAAGAGAAAACAATTATCAACATTAAACTCGCTGCAATCAACGAAGGAAACGAAAACGAAGCTTGTGAAAAATCAAGAGGCTAACAACAAACCCAAGACATTAACATTTAAAAAGTGCTCGAAACCAAATTATCCGGAATTGGCCAATCTGAAGATCAGAACTGGCACCGACTCCAACGGAGATTATTTCAATCCCGCCGAGGTGACCAAAAATGCCAAAAAGTTCGATGAACGGGTGAAAAAATTGCAAATTAGCTCCGACGATGATTTAGATGAAATCGATGGACCCTTAACCAAAAGTGAATCCAGTGACGAATTAAATCAACCAAATTCCGAGGAACTTCAAGTAATGTCCAACTCTACAGAGGGTCAACAACCAATGGGCACATTTACAAACACCATCAGCTCGGAGGAGTTTCAGGCCTATTTGGAACGCAAAGGACTTGCTTTGATGCCCAAACGAGACGTAAATAGTCCAACTTCGACACTGACACCAATGACCACGCCCACGCCAAAGTCAACGCCCACGCCGACACGTTCAAGTGGTTATCAAACTGCGGAGGAGCGTCGTCAACAAGTTGCCGAATCTTTGGCAGCTTTACGTAAAAGCAACACAAAGAAACTCTCCGTGTTGCAACGTCTCTCAAACAGTTTGTTTGCCCCAAAACGCAAGACAACGCCAAAGGGTGGTGTCCCCATGCCAAGAACCGTCTATGGCGATGGAGATGATCATAGGAAGTACAGTACGCCATCGGAAATGCGACGCATACTGCTTGAAAATCAGACAAATGGAAGACCATCAAATGGGGAAGTAAATGGAACTCACCGTGTTAATGGACGATCTCTCAATGGACAGCGAAGTGCAGTCTCTCCGGTGGAATGCAACACGGAAAATGCGCCATTTCCACGCAGCATGGAACGTCAAAGTCTTATACCACGACGTGTATCACCCGAGGGACAATTGAATCGTTTCCAACGCTCGGCGTCCATGGATCGCAATCAAATCAAGTTGAACAGTCAACGACAGCCGAGTCGCTTGGAGAGCGTTGGACAAAGACGATCGCTGGCCTCCTCGGGGATGACAAGCGATGAGCGTATAAATAATCCCATTGCCACATCAACGCCAGTGAGAAAAAGGCTGGAAATGGAGCCGCAGCAGCCACAGCAGTCACAGCAGTCACAGCAGTCACAGCAGCCACAGTTGATGACAAATGGTGGTAAGCAGCAGCAGCATGAATGGGAGCATTTAAGGGCCATTAAAGAAGTGACAGATAGACAGCTTTACAACAAGGTGTTGCAGCAACAGCAACAGCAACAGCAGCAACAACAGCAGGTGCAACAGGGACAGGGGCAGGTCCGACAGAGTGAGGAGAACATCTATGAGCATCTGCAGCCGCATCAATTGATGAACCCATACTTTGTGAGAGGATCCTTGCAACGCAATACATTCTCCGGCATAAGTGGACGCAATCGTCAGGTCATGATACTTGATGGCAAACCAATAGCTAAGCCACAAGTGTTGCCTCAAATGGTGGCACAACAACAGCAACAGCAACAACATCAGCCGCCACCTCGCTGTCAGAGTGTGCTGGATGAGCTCATCACGCCCAATAATCATCAGTTAACTCCACGTCGTGGTTACGAGAGTGAGAATGAAACTCCGGTTATATTGAGAAGAAAGGATTCAAATCCCGCTCGTCGCATTGGCGGACTTCTGACACGTGATGAGATCCTAGAAAAAGTTAAAGAATTTTGTCGTAAATCCATCAATCGTACACCATTGCCTGCCGCCAAGATGCAACCGATCTATGAGAGGCATCACAATGGTAATGGTAACATTAATTGTGCTGAAATTTCACCTGTTTCTTATGCTTCGGTGGAGACAAATCCTAAGCGTCCTGCTTCCCAATTAAGCGCTAGGCCGCAAGTTCCTTTGAGGGTTCAGAGTTTGCCACGTTCCAGCTTTGCACCCATTGGTGGCGCCCCAAATTCTGCTTCACCCATCTATGCGCATGTAAACAAACGCAATAGCCTTATGTCCAATGAATCGGAGCAGTATTTGTCCAGCCAACAGTTGCTGCCCACGGAATATGTGCTCATCCAGACGGAGGATGGCCTTCAGGCTGCCAAACTTGTTGATTACCACAACAACAGCAGTCTTTATATGCAGCCACAGTTTCTACGTGGTCCACAAGGATATGTGCGGATGGAGGAACTTGCTCAACAACAGCAGCAATTCCAACAGCAGCAGCAACAACAGCAACAACAATTGTTGCAACAGCAACAACTGCTGCAACAGCAACAGCTACTGCAACAACAACAACAACAGCTGCACATGCAAAATGGGCGGGCCACGCCTTTAATACTTGATCGTACCACACAGCATGCAAGTCAAATTTATTGGACACCACAACATCAGCGTCTCAATCAATTGAGTTTACCCAAGAGTCCAAGACGTGCCACAGCTGACCGTATGTATCCAGTTCCAGCTCCCAGATTGCACATGTCACACAACAATTACATTATGGCCAATGGACAGCCCTATGCAACTGTTGTTGTGCCTGCCCCAAGGAGGCTCTCTCATACCAACAACAACATTCGCCAGCAGCCATTGGTACGCAACACATCTTCTGATTGGGATTGCAGCTCCGAGGCGGGCGAGGTACGACGCATTATGGAGAAATCATTGTAAGGTAAAAGATTTCACACTTTTTACGCAATTTAAACACTTATTTACGCACGATAATCACTTTTTTACACACTATAAATCACTTTTTTCCGTTAACCGTTATCTTAGCAATTTGCGCGCCACGAGTTGACTAAAATCTCTAGTTCAGTATTTCTTTCGAATGCAATTTATATCTGGTATTTTTTTAATTTGGTCACATTGCTAGATAAAGTCGGGAAAATGTGGCGCTATCACTTATGCTTCACAAAGCTGACAAAAGGTGGTGCATTTGTGTATCGTAAATCAGGCAACAGCTGGCGCTACATATTTGTATCGTAATTACTTCATTCGCTATCGATAGATTCCATAATTTGTTTATTAAATACATTAATAAAAAATTTTCAGTTACAAAATGATTATTTTTCAACAAACCTAAATCATTATAAATGAGATAAGTTCCGTTAATAGCTGTTGGAAAAATTGGCATACTCTTTTTTGAATTTACTTGAAAATAGTTCCTTTTTATTCCGCGTTTCTTAGCGCCAATTTTGTGGATTTCTCTAAAATTTTCTCTCGCCGCTTTTTTTTTTTCGTCAGTGCTTGCAATATTTGACGGTTAAAAAAAGTCCAGATTTTGTGGTGTAAAAACCTTCATGTCTCTTAAAAACGGGACAGATTTGTCCAGAAAAAGGCTGAATTGAGCAACACAATGTTGTTTTTCGCCGCATTGCTTCTCTGTCATTGGCCGACGGCGTCAGTCGCGTTTAGCTTGCGTTGTGAACAGATGTGTTTGCGCGGGGGTGTTCTGTAAAAATCGTAACAAAATATTTAACAATTGCGACGTTCACTTACTTCTTCGGCGATTGCAGAACGACGCGTTATTATCATTAAACAGAACAACAAGAGCTCAACAATTGACTAAAAGATTCAAGGTCTGCTGCTTATCAAGCGACTAAAGGACAAATCTGTGTATAAAAATGTTTACACACACATAGATGGTATATGTGCACTGTTTTTAAACCGACTGGGTAAGTGTGTGTGTGCTGTGTGGGTTCAAAACAAATAGATATGTATGTATGAATTTGCGTCATATATACATATTTTTGTATCTAATAATATGACAAGCCAAGTAATATCAACTAAATGTGATGAAATATGTAATAAATTAGATCTTTTCACAAAAGATAATGTGTGTGTGTGAGTATGTATGTATTTTGTATGCAAAACTGCAGTTCGACTCCCGGGCAACGATAAAGCGTAGGCATGAATGTATGTGTGTGTGTGTGTATCTGTGAGCACAGCTGAGTGCATCGTAAAAGGAGAGAGAGATAGAGTGAGAGAGAGAGAAAGGTGAAGAGCGTACAGTGTGTCAAGTATACGGTTTGACAAAGAAAATGAAACCATAAGTACCTGTGATAAATTAAGTGAAGAGAAAGAAACGTAATTATTTGACAACATAAAGTACATGAATTTTCCATTCTTGTCAAAATAATTACTTGTCACACTGTACGTATTTACGCGTATTTCCCGACGAAGGTCGCTGCGAAAATAAAGACATCAACTTATATGCATTTCTTTTTTGCTTGCAGACAAAGAGGTCGCCAGCCCAGACAGAGACGCAAACACAGACACACTCACATTAACCGCACACACAGATACACAACATGGACGAGCAGAGCAGCAGCAGCAGCAGCAAACCGAAGCAGGAATTAAATGAAGAAGCACTAAAGAATTTCACAACATCAGCAACATCATCATCATGGACCATTTTACCAGCTGATCGCATCGAGATCCTTGACAGCATCAGCGGCAGCGAAGAATCTTCCATAGAAACCAAAGCTTCCGAGGAACAGGAGTCCAGCAACGAGCCTGCAAAAGAATAGTGAGTGAAAAGAAAGATAAATGTATCTATAGCCTGTATACCATTTTCCAGCGATAATTTCTATGGCTATATCCCTATTTCAGACTGTAAGAGACAATATCAAATACAAATTCTGTGATGTTGGTAGATGTCTCAAGAAAATACAAAGTTTTTCATATTAAACTATATATATAGTTGTCCGATTTTCACCAAATTTGACCAGAATGTCAGTTTGGTTAAGATATCTGAAGAGATACTAATTTTTCTATATGAAATAGTAGTCCGATCCACCCGATTCCTTCATGTTTACTACCTGTGGAAATAACACTGACCTGTAGCAAGTTTCATTAAGATAGGTATAAAACTGGGACACTGGATAGGTATAAAAATGGGAGAAATGATAAAAATAATTCTTTACTCAAACACTAACTCTCTTTTTCTCTCTTTCTTTCAATGCAGCTGCAAGCCCGTTGAAGATACTGATCCCCAGGCGGAGGATTTTTCGGATGGCATCTCCATCATTAGCGATTGCGAGAGCACGGGACGCTTGACACCAAATCCCATGTTTCGTGGTCTACTCAACGATTTAAATGCTAATTTTGAATTGCATCAGGAACTGCCAACAACGCCATTGAATTTACATGGAGTTCAACAATTGCGAACACGACGACGCAACGAAATGGAGCAACTGGAGGATGTCTCAGATGGACAGGATAAATCCTCATCTATGATACGCCCAAACACCCAGTTGAGTGAGCAACCCTCCATTGTGGGCTATCGACTACCGACCTTGGTTCAAAATGGTTTGACGGCCGTCTTCTATGTGGGCGCCACTTTGGCCATTTTGGCCTTCATTGGACGCTTGAAAAATCCTGAATGGCAAGTGCTGGGCGGGGATAAACCTAGTGCGGAGCTGGAACAGAGATTGGTTGATTTGGAGATGCAGAATAATTTGATGCGCGCCGAAATCGATATCATGTCCAAGCAATTGAACTATCTTAGTGGTCAAGGTCAGTCACAATCGCAATCTCAGCATCAATCTCAGCCTCAAGGACGCAAGCCGAAGACATTTAAGGCCTGGCCAGGCAATGGTAACTCCGTGGATGCGGTTGATATAACCAAGCAGGATCTGAAGCGACCCTATAAATGTCCTGATGGTAAATTTGTTGAAATCGCTGGCATGTGCATGGAAAACAAACCGCATGCCGAATCTCTTGTAGATGAGATTGGTAATGTGGTCAACGATGTGCTGCAGCAATCTCAAACTTTTCAGAATTTTGAAAAGATTACCGAGAAGCTAGGCACACTTGCTGGTAATGACAATGGCGAGCAGTCGGAGCAAGTCACCGAACAACCCACCGCTTTCCATGCACATGGCGATAAGAATAATCGTGAGGGTCAAATACCCCAACACAAACAAAGGCCAGATTCGTCCAAGGAACGTTACCAGGCCAAGCATAATTATGATAAGTGCAAGGCGCATCATTCGAATTCTGGTTACAAATGTAACGAGAACGATTTTAATGAGCACTCTAAGAAGCCCACCCGTTTTAAAAGTAACGAAGATGATTCTAACGAACACTCCAAGGAACGCACTCGTTCTAAAAGTAAAGAGAATGATTCTAACGAACACTCCAAGGAGCGCACTCGTTCCCGTAGCAACGAAAACGATTCAAACGAGCACACTCGTTTCAAAAGCAATGAGTACGATTCAAAAGAGCGTTATCAAAAGAAATTTGCTGAAAAGGCCAAGGAGCGTTACGCAAAGAAACAGCAGCTTCGTGGCCATAACGATGAAAGAGGTAGTGGCGAGTGGCACGAACGAATGATGCAACAACGAGAAACTGCACGTCAGCGTCATGAACAGAAGCGCAACAACAATTGGTATATTGAACGAGGTGGCAGTCGGGAGCAAAAACGTTCCGGCGAGACGAGACGCTAAGAAAATAACGAGTCTTTGATGGATGAGGAGATGGGTTCTAGAGTTTATTGGAATTTTTTGACTGTTGACTGTGTTGGGTTGGGATTTTGGGCTCATCCACGCTACCATAAATAACATAATAATCCCGAAAAGAAAAACAAAACAAAAAGATATAGAGAATAATGTCTATTAAGTACTTGGATTCTTGTGTGTTTGTTGTTGGTTCTTAACTTCAATTGTCCTTGTTGTTGTTACTATTGTAATTGCTTGACACGCACCCCTACAAGAAAGCAAGAAAAGAAAATAACGATGAATGTACGTGCTTAAAAATATATATACCTGATATAGTATATATATAAATGTATTTTAACCTACGACGAAGAAAACATAAAGAAATGCTATTTTGTTTAAGTACCTTAACTATAAAAATAGAAAGAAATGGAATGGAAAAAGTATATCGCATCTTCGGCCTATCCGAAGCTTACATACGCCTTGAAATATCTCCACATTATCCATTCTGTGTCTAGAGCTAAACCTAAGAGACAAACCTAAATGGCCAAGTGCGTTTGTTTCCGATTCGGTTTCGGATATAAATATATGTTAACTATCATAATATATCACTTGGTGCAAGTTTTGTCAGTAGAATGGGAATTTTCCTTTAAATGGGTATGAATTAGAGCTGCTAAACTATCGTACAAATAACGAAAATAAAAAAACAAACTTAACTTTAAAGTTTAAACAGTTGTTACAATCCTTCCAATATAGTACTATCGATAAGACTATCGTGTCAGTAAAGAAATCCAATTTAAAAATGGTTCTAAATATACCTACATACATATACTATGAATGGGATATATCATGGAAAGCTAGATAGACGATATATTTAACAGTACGATAATAATAGCGATAGTTGGGCAGCTCTAGCATGAAAGTCCTTTTTAACGTTTTTGAATAAATTCAATAGCTTTCGCTAAAAATTTAATATTATATACATATTTGTGATATATACACCTATATAATTATGGTTTTTTTTGTCTTTAGATTAGAAAACATTAAATTATTGTACCATATTAGATATTTCCTTGGAAGCCAACAATTCATATAAATATTTTTGTATGCATGTAATTCCTTATACTATATCTATGTATCTATATGAATGTACCTACTACTATATGACGATATGAATAAATAAAATAAATAAAACTTCCCCCCAAAGATATTTTTAGAGTATTAATTATGAGGTTATAATTTTGAGGCATTTTCTCTGTTGTTATGTAAAATGTGGTGGGAGGGTATAATAAATATACGTAGATATATGTATGTAAATATATTTGCCCTTTTCAGGACACTCTTGTATGTATATAGAAGCTATATTATGTATGCACTTTCGTTTCTGAGCTCTTTTTTATGTGTACAAGGACTGGGACTGTGAGTGGAAGTGGAAGTGGGAGGGGTAGTGGTGGGCGGTACGAAAGTTGTCAACGTTTCGACTAGGCGAAAACCTTCGTTGTGTTGGGGTTGTCCTATGCTTTTATTTTTTACTACGCTCGTAAGCTTTAAATACACTTTGGTATATATCTATGTGTGTGTGTGTGTGTGTGTGTGTGTGTAGAATGAAAGCTTTCCCACAATATTTTGATGATAAAACAAATTTAGCTATCGTGGAGCTGTCAAAGAGAAAGCACACACACTGAACGTAAGAGAGGGAGAGTGAGTGAGTGGGTAAAGAGTGAGAGCGCCACAAGAACGACACAGAAAATGAGCTTAGAATAATTTTCAATGTTCGTGCTCGTGTCCGTTAGTTCGTGTCCAAAAAGGGAACTTCGTGTGCACTTCGTGTTGAATGCAATTATGCCTGTATGTGTGGTATGCGTGCCTTTCTGTGCATGTGTGTGTGTGCCTGAGTGAGTGTGTAAGCGCGTATTTGTTTTGTTGCTGGCTGAGTGAGTTTCGCGTTCGCGCGTCAAATTCAGTTTCATTTCAGTTACTACAACGATTTCAAGACCTACGGACGTTTTACACGGCGTTGGTAGCGCGCGCTGCAATTAAGTAACGGGATAGAGCGTTTGAAAAGAAAAAAAAAACAGAAACAGAAACAACAAATACAAAACCCAATAACAAATAACAACAATAAAATAAACAAATATAGGAACAATAGCAAAAAAAAAATTAAAAACAAAAAACAAAGTAATTGTAATCAAAAAACTAAAAACGTATTACACAACTCGCCAACTCTCGCCCATCGTACAAACAACAAAAACAACAACAACAACGACTACCACGTCAATCAACATAATAATTCGCTTGGTACATGCAAATTAATACATACTTCCAAAAATATATTCTGTGTCTTGTCATTTTTACTACATAAAAATGCACAAATTTTTCTTTCAATTTTTTTTCTGTTGTCGTTGAACGTAACGTAATTGTGCATTACAAAATGCAAATACATAAGCACGTAAATATGTACATGCTTTTGTATGTACACATCCATTGTATGATAACTAGAAAAACTACTACAATAACAAAACGCATTGAGATATCTCTATATAGGGTCGACAAAAAATTTCAAGCCCGAATGTCCCTCTGACAGAGGAAGAAGAAGCAGAGACAGAGTCAGCAGCAATCAGTTTTGCCGATTTGACTCCATTTCGTTTTCGTTATCGCTCAGTAGGGCAGTGGAGCTCGTGTTTCGTATTCGTGACACTTCGTGTCTTCGCCCAGCTGTTAGACACACTCACACACACACACACGCATGCACACGAACCAACAAAATGTCCGTGGACATGTTCCATCATCCAAGCTCTTTTTTTTGTTCTTTTACGTATTCCGTTACCCGTTACCCGTGCGCAGCAGCATTTTTGACGTCCATAGACATTGTATACACATACAGTCAGGGACAAAATTATAGGCAAAATTTTAACATACATTTTTAAATACATAAATGGAAATTATTTTGTTCTTTTGGAAACAATATGGTTTATATTTGTCAAACAATTGCTAACTATTTCTATAAGAACACCGATTATTGCTGTTATCATAGTTTTTGTGGTTAATTTAGAGTATTTTAAAAATAACTAAATTTCCAAATAACTGAGATTTCTTTAAGCTAAAGCTTTATTCATTAAAGTTGCTTATAGTTCGTAGAGCAAGGTAATTAAAGTTTAGAATTTCAAGAACAGGATTTCTCGGACTTTCTATTCTATCTATCTATCTATTCTAAAAATAAGAAACAATTATGAGCACTATTTTTCGTTGCCAATATTTTTGGTCCTAAATGTGTCGTTCTTTTATTTCACAGCAGTACAATTACCCAAACTTTTGTCCATGACTGTGCATATACATAATGTACAATGGCAATAGAACAAGTGCGTCCTATCATACACTCTCTCTCTCTCTCTCTACCGCTTTAACTGTTCTGTTTAGCCTGCTCTCATTTTTCTCGTCGCACCAATTCTTGTCGTCATAGTTCGCACTCAGCTGATTCCAGAGACGAGACACAAACGAGCTGTTTCGTAAATACATACATACATACATACCAATATACATATGTTTTTGCAGCAGCAAAGCTAGTTGCATACATACATACATACAAACATTATGTATTGAATTCGAATTCGATAAACTACTGCGAATTTCGTACTATTCTGCATACATACGTATACGTATTGTATGTATGTATATAATTGTGTGTATATTAGCATCATTTGGCATTTATCGTTTTCGTGGGCGAGTTTGAGTGTCGCTAAACGTGTATGTACACATGTTAAATATCGTATCTACATACAGACATAGACATACGTAAATACAGATATATTACGTGTATTTGTCGTTTCAATTTTCATGTGTGCTCAGATAAAAAAAATCATGTGCCTTAGTTTTGCTGTCAGAAACACAGACATACATATGTACATAGATACGTATATATGTATTTGTTTGTATGCAGCTAATAGACCAAATTAGCAGCAACGAATTATTTTTAATTGTGTGCTTTACATTGAATGAAAGAAAGAAAGAAAAACAACATCAGCTGTTTCGTGCGTGCGTTTTGTTATTGACAAATAACAAGCAAAACATTTTTCCAAATGATAAGAAATTTGTAGTGCAAGCAAAACATTTATAAATGTGATTGAATTAAATTGATGCAGTACAAGTGAAAATGTTATAAATGTGTTGTAAGCTCTTTTGTTACAAAAGAGAACAACAAAACATCGACACACACACACAGCTGTATAGCTGCATAGTAGATACACAAACACATGCATATGCTGTCAGCTGTTTTGTGTTGTTTTGCCAAATTGTCTTGAGCAAAAATTTTTGCTTGCCTGCTGATGCCGTTTACCGTTGCGAGGGGCACTCCAAAGCTCAGGCAACAAAACGTAAATATCCGACAGCCGTTTTTGTTGGTTACGTGAGAGAGTGAGCGTAAGCATTTGAGTGAGCACAATTGTGGGTGACTCTCTCTCTCCCTCTCTTTCTATTCACAGTGTACTTACTCTTCTGCTGGTGGGTGCCCAAGGAAAATGAGAGAGGAGTGAAAAGGAGAGCATGCTCAACGTTATTGGACTTGTTAGTGAAAAGTCTTTTCTGTCCGACATATTCAAGTCGAAATATAATTTAGTGTCTTTGAGATCTTGTAATATTTAAGTACATGTGTACACACTGAGAGGAGGTGTCTGTATGCATATATATGCATATCTCATTCTCTGTGTGTGAGTGTGTGTGTGCCTCTATGAGTGTTTGTGTATGTGTGTGTGTCGTTAAGTTTTTAAAAGATGTGCTAAACGTCAAATAACCTAAAAGGAATTATGCAATGCAATAGAAAAAAGGCTTGCGCTTTTCTATTTTCTTGTAAGTGCAAATACAGAGACAGAGAAAATAAGATAACAATAACAAAGAGGGGAAAGAAAACAAAAAACAATCAACTAAAAACCTAAACTAATTGTGGGCGTCACAAGCAAACAAAACGAATATCAGCTGCAAAATTACACACATAAATATATACAGACAGACTTGCCAGTTTGTATCGTATTTATGTAATCTTTCAACGCTTGTTCGATTATGAGAGCTGCTGATATGGCCCCCAAGTCCCCATCCCCCTTTTCACTCCCACACTATCAACTGTCGGAGTCGCAGTCGCTCAGCTGGCTCAGCAGTCACAAAGGAATTTCGCTTCCAGGCAGCCAAGCATTCAAATGACCGTTAATTACACACACACATACACACACTGACAGTGATGTAACAACAACAACAAGAACGATAACAGTTTTCTAACAGTGGCATGTGAACTGGATTATACACTTAAATTATTGGTAACATGTAAATAACAAAAAACAAAAAAACTATCATATATGTATGTATGAAAGAAAAACACAACATGCTGAAAGGTTTTCCACTTGTACATATATTTATTATGCATACATACATATACGTAAGCTCTAATTATCTACAAACAAGCAAATTGAAGGCCATCCATACGGAATCGGTATGATTATGTTGTGACACACTGTAAGCTGCCCTTCCTTCCATATACATACATACCTGTCCATTATCACATCGGATTCATAATCGTCCGCTTAACTTAATTAAATTAAAGTCACCTAATTGAAAAAACCAGACAAACAAAGAAAGAAAAAAAAGAAAAACAAAAACAAATAAACAAAAAAAAGAAATACTGGTAATTGACTGCACGAGAGTTTTGTAATAACACACACAATTGCGACTGATATGCCTGATAGCGTATTCTATAAATCAGAAACACATTATGCCATAAACATTAGTATAGCAATCGAAAACACAAGAAATGACTCAGAAGGTGTAAAAGTAATAAATTCTATCTGTGGCCTATTCTTTAAAATGCGATGGGGAATAGTTTGAGATATAGTAATAAGTTTAAAAGGACATTTTTAATCAACTAGGTTTTATTTTCATTTATAAAATGTGAGAAGTTTTCTTATTAATCTTGTAAAGGAAACTGATATTGATTCGAGTGAAAATTGCAGTGCAAATTTTTACTGAAAAATTAACAAATGAAAACTTGTAAACGCGTAGGAAAAAATTGTAAAGAACTTGTAAATATTTCATTGTACTCATCATTTGGTATAACAGAATATAGCAACATATTGGAAATAACTATTTAAAAGAAATAGCTATCAAATTACAATTCAGATTTGTCTAAATATCCCATAAGCAAATCCCCGGACAATTTGGGTTCCCTATTGGATTTCTCATTCATTATTACCAAAGAACAATGTCATAACCAGACATTATTATGTGACCTTATTGGAGGGGCTCGCTTCGAAAAGAACTGTCCGTTCTATAAATAACTTTGCAAAGAAGTATTCTTGGACGGCGTTCTGACAATTTGTTGCACACGATAATAATGATGATGGGCAGGATAATCATCATTTGCTCAGCATAATAATGAGCAACGTTCCAGCCAGTCAGCCAGCATTAAGCACGGCTGTGTGAAAGTAAACACAACAACAACAGCTGCGACTAGTGTTCTCTCTCTCTCTCTCTCTCGCTTTCTCGCACTCTCTCTACACTCTTTTGGCGGAAGCTCTCTTATTATGCTTCTAACGGTACTTTCATCGTCATTTGCTCTTTGCAACGCACAGAAACAAAAATCAATAAAATCTGGGCCACCAGTTTTAAAGGTTGATTTAAAAGGTATGACGACGGCGACACTTTGACCCAACTATGAAGCATTTATACATACAAACAAACATACATATGTATGTATGCATGTATGTGCTATGTACACACACACACACACAGAGAGTGTACTTTATGTATGTATGTACATATGTATATTCAAATATAAATAAACAATAATGGAAGCAACCTTCAGCGTCCTCCAGCGGATGTGGCATATCCAGCGGGGTTTCTTTAATTACGAGCATCTGGCAACTCTGTGTGTGCCAAGATGTGTGTCTGCCTTCATCTTACATGTGTACATGTGTACATGTTTGTACATGCATAAAAGTGAAAATTGAGCTGAGCTTTTTCAAGTTCATACACAAACACACAGACACACACACCCCCCATTTACACCACCCCCCAACCATGCACACTTGTACATGCATTGTGCATCCCCTTGAGTAGTTGCTTATAAATAAATAATACTCTACCTCTTCGTGTAAATGGAGGAACCTTGTTTCGAGTCGTTGTCAGTTGTAAGGGAAAATAATTTGGGGTTCTACCCCAAAAATAACTTACATACATATGTAGCTGCATCCAAACATCACTCGCGAGACCAATCAACAGAGGGTTGTGTCCGTCGTTAAATGAAGGTCAAAGTTGGATTTATCATTGCGATTGCTGGGCTCAGGCTCAGGCTCAGATGCTCAGTGTGGCATAATAATAGATCTCTTGCTTGATTCGAAAGGGTTTGGGACCCTCAAAAAAGGTAGAATTGTAGGTGTTGTTCATATTGATTGATTGGAAACTAATATGAATATTTAAAGCTATGATTCAAGTGGAAGGATATTGCTTGTCAGGATATCATAGTGTTAATGAGAGTCGTTATGCTATATATAGATACAGGTATAGAGATGTTTACACTCGGATCAACACGATAAGCATACCAACTTGTCCTTAAAGTTTAAGCCGAAATATTTTAAATTCGAAAATTAAAAATTAAATGGCCAATTTTTATTTTATTTGAATTCTGTAAATAAGAAAAGGTCTAAAAAAACAAAGATGTTCAAAAGGTGCCACTAAGATAAACATTATTTTTATTTTGAGTTTCTAAACTGATTTTTCAAAGCGGTTGGACACAATAATAGTTGTATGCTTTTATAAACAAACTAAGGCACATTTTTAAATGTCTTTTTAGGGTCTCAATTAACTATCCGAATGATAAACGTATAGAAGCTAATGCCAAATGTCAAAGATTTGTATCTAATAAAGCTTATACGGACGTTGAAAAAATGGGCCTAAACAATGAATATCCTTTAATTGTGACCTGAGTTGTTTATGTGGATTTGCCTAATAGTCAGCTATATTTTTTATAGACATGGCTAACTATTCATTTTCAAAATATGTACTTGATTTTAGGCTGTGTATCGAACCAAGATTTGCAAAATCTTTATTTAAATTTAAATAGATATAGCACAATTATAATTAATATAACTTTTATTTGATAGATATCTCTTAATTTGACATTAATTTATATAGTTATTTGAGCCATTATCGAGGCATTGGAGAAATGGTCCTTACAAGCATAAACACAGATTAAGATGTAAATATAGTTATGATAAGTTCTCTCAAAGATGTAAATATAGTTTTCATAAGTTCTCTCTCTCTCTCTATAAATAGATATTCATAAGCTTCCCATGGGTCTCTGAGCCTTGGGGCTGTCTAGTTGTAATTTGATTTCCCATGGGGCTGAGCTTTGAATTCTACGGCCTTCAGTCAAAGCGCGTCTAGAGCACAGATTTGCATACATACAAGTCGAGAAATATATGTACATATATGCATATATGTACATACATGTACAATATTTATATATAGTATATACACTTACTATATATAGACTTTATACATAAATATGTATGTATGTATGTTTATATATTTGTGTAAATTTCAACGCTTTGACGCCTGCATTTCACACTTTTGCAATAAGCATAACAGCAAGTGCAGCAAAAGTGTTTGTGGTGTGTGTGTGTGGGTGTGTGTGTGTATATGTATTTGTGTATCTGTGTGTGTGTGTGAAAGCACTTGAAGTCGTTAAAATGTCATCGCGCATACGCAGCAGCAACAGCTCTTTTTGAACAGCATAAGGCAAAAATCACTTTTGCTCTTTGCTCTTTATTTGTGCGAAAAAAGCTCATCTCGCTGCTCCAGTTACGATTGCACTATGAAGAGAGAGAGTGAGAGAGAGGGTGATTTGGATACCGTTTGTTCGCTGTACTAGTTTCAAATGGTGATGCGTGTGCTCTTTTGTGCTTTTGTTGTTGTATGGCCATGGTTAACCTATATTTAAGGATGACATTTAGGTGCACAGCGTGTCGAGCACTTGTGTCTGCAGCTTGCAATGGGAGCAACTGCCAGCTGAATGACGTATACACCCACGCACACTCCCTTGTGTATATGTATACATATACTATGTACATATATGTATGTATGTTTATACATATATGTATAGTGCATGTGCATTTCTGTGTGTATTTTGCTCAAGTGTCGGCAAAGGCCGTTCCTAATAAGCTGGGAACCGCGCCAGATCCTCTCAATATGAGAAATAGTCCAGATGCCAAGTATTTTAAATTGATCAATTACTATAAGCAATCATGTTATATAATTGCCTTAACTAATGTGTACGCTCGTTAAGGCTTTCAATAAGTAGAAAAACAGTCAATTAAAGATAGCACTTTTCTTTTCCGCGAGCTCTTCTTTCTACTAAAATCCTTGGACAAATTGCATAAATTCCAAATCCAAATACTAATAGCTCAATTATTAGAACTTTTGAGCTAACTGAAAGTATCAACAATTATCTTTCCCTTGTTTAGAAGTTTCAAGTTGTTTCATCAACAAGTTCGAATTCTAAATAGCTTTCATATCGGATTATAGATATTTACCGAGTCTTTACAGTTTGTTCTTTGTATTTACTATATTTAATGTTACAGTTTCTTTTTTTATTTTGTACACATAAAATTTAATGAATTATTCACACAATTGAAAAGTTGACTAGTTATCATCTGCGGTCTCGACAATGCGACAGATAATGGGTATATCTTCGGGATGAGTGCTATTAACACTATTTGGATTTAAAGTACTCTGGACAAAATCATGTTTAAACTTCTCCCAGCGTCGCGTTTTAAGGAAATTACTAAATAGCTCCTCTCGGGAGGGTATGCTACCCTCTAAGTAGAACCTACGACGTTGCCAGATATGGCCGGGATTTTGTTCCTCCGCCATTAGCCAGTATCGTGGCAGTAGAAGGCATTGCACCACTGTGCGAGCCATTATAACACGATGTATAATATTCTCGCCTAAACCGAAAATCCCACCATATGTCAGAGAGCCTACATCCACAAAATGGGTCTCAGTTAAAGGCTGAAAACTCACGATAATAATAGCAAATTTTTCAACCAAATCTTTCATATTTAGAAAGACTTACCTTTGCTTCCTGCGCAGAGAATCGTTCTGATTCTGCACTGGATGAGGATGATGAATCTGTGGCTATTTCACGACTCACCATCGAATCTTCAGTTTCAATGCGAACTGTATTTCTCATGGAATGACTGTGTGCATCGCCTGGTCTGAATGATGGCTTAAGGGAAGTTGTATATGACTTTACAGAACTTTGAGTTAGTTGTGATGCAACTGTTCTTCGAGTAGTTCGCTTTGTTGCCATATCATCCAGGGACTCTTCTTCAACTTCCGTTTCGATTTCTTCTTCCACAAAGTAATCCTCGGCAACATAATCATACTCATCTTCAGCTTCCATAAAATCGTCCTCTTCCGCATCCTCGGTATTGTTTTCACCAAATGCAATGGAACGATTTTTCATAAAACTTGTAGTCGTTCTTCGTTTCGGTATTATTGTTGTTCTTCGTTTTAAAATAGTTCTCCTGGGGTTTACAACCCGTCTTGATTTTGGCTTAATGAAACCCTTCATGCATGCGGCTTCAATTTCTTTTAATCCCATTTTACGTTTCTGAAATTATTATATTTATATAAGCTTTTCATTAAAGAGGGACACCAGAATTGCTTATACCGCTTTCTTCTGTTGCAAGGTCTCCTCATCATCCGATTCCGAAGAGGCCAATAGATCATCAATGTTTAAAGTAGAAGTGGACAACATATGGTCCGATCCAGAAATTTGAAATGAACTATTTATCGATTTGGCAGATTGCACCGTAAGCTCAAAAAGATCGGGATTATTAACTGAGATCAGTTCATAGATTTTTTTACCATTTGCTTTCCGTACCTGAAAGTGTACGAATATTTATTGGTATCCAAGATTTCGCATATAACAACTTACTTTCATTTTGAGGCACTGTAGAATGATACACTCTCCACTCAAAATAAAGTGTACACAGCTCACAGCACCTCTGTTTTCAGAGTAAATGAACTGCAATGGATCAAACTGTGTTAGCTGACTGTAAGTACAGGCTCGTATAAGCTGAAAAAGAATATATATTTGTATATAGACTTCTGTCTGTTAAATATATTAAGTTTTAAACCTGATCTTCAGTTAAAAAATCGAAATAGCTTAGCGACTTTAAGGCCATCTTCTTCTCCAGCCATTGTTTATTCATAAATGGTCGCAAGATCGTATTGAATTCATCATCGGTTATGGACAGCAGCTCACAAGTAGCTACAGAAGTTTCTCATTAATACAAGTATAGGGAAGAATTCTGTTTTTTAACCTACATGAAGTTACATAAGTGTTCAATCTAGGACAATTTTCGAGTAATTCCACTTCGCCGATCCAATCACCGGGTCCAATAATAGCCTCCGATATCATAGACGTTTTCTTTGTAACCTGAAAAGTATTAGGAAAACGTGGAGTAATTCTTCTCCAAAAAGTTGACAGACTCACCCTGTCATATATGGTCTTCTTCATTTCGATTTCGCCGGAAATCACAAAGTAAACAAAGAGTGGGAAATCATTTTCTTTGACCACCACACGATCGGCATTTATCGTTGTAAATCTTAAAAACGGCACCAAGCGGGCTCGAAGTTTCTGTAAAATATATCGATGCGATCAAAAACGTATCGATATGACAAGCACTTACCGGTGGTATTCGACTGAAACATGTTAGTCCAGCTACAATCAGGCATAATCTTTTACGTTCCTCAATAGTGCGAAAGTCATGAAGTGAACGGAGCAACGCTTTCTCCTATAAAGAAAAGAATCGAGTTAGCTAAGATATCGATAGTGTTATCGATTGTGCCAAACTACAGTGCATAACAAAGAGTCTAATAAATAACAGTAGCGATATGTTAAAGAAGCTACAAGCTATAAAAATGAATGTCGTTTAAGAAGTTATATTCATCCATCAATTAATTGATTATTTTTCGCGATAGTACTACCGATAGTTTAGCTCTACGATTATTACTTACCGCAACAGTTAGTATGCCAGTCTTACGCTTTTGTCGGACTAGAAAAGCGACATTCTTCTTGACATTCATAGAGATGCTTGGTCCCTGCTCATCGGGCTCATCCAACCACTGTCTATTCAACATGACAGCTCGTACCAATCTTTTAAAGCGTAATCTCATATCCCGCTTGTGCGGATCATCCTCATTTCGAAGACGTTTAGCCATATTATCAATCAAATGTGCGAAGGTCCAACAAATTTATTTAACTTTATATAATATTTTTTTTATTGGTAACTTTTGCTGTATGTTTTTTGGTGGTTTTTTATGATGTGAACATGTTTTAAGTGTACAATGTATTAAAACTTGTTTGACAAAGGGAAAACTTAAAAGGATTGCTAGATTTCAAAAGAATTTACGATATTGAATTGAAAATTTCCAAATAATTCATACGATTTCTTATTTTTGAAGGAAATTATAATTTCTAAACGTCGAATTAATGTATACATCAAACCATGATCAAAATGACATTCCGCAATAGAATCGGATTAGATTTGACAAAGTTATGCAAATTTGAAATCTGTTGACCCTTGGGTCTGGTAACTTAACATTTAATTTTGCTCCAAAAAATCAAAATAATTTGTAATTTTTTAAATGTAGAATAAATTAAGAGAAAAAACTGTGATCAAAATAATATTCCGCATTAAAATCGGTGTGATTTTGACAAAGTTATGCAAGTTTGAAAATAATATTGAAAAATGTTTTTTTTTTCCACTTTTAGGTATATTTCTTATGATCATCGCTCCACACTGCTTGACATTGGGTTTGAAATTGCAATAAAAAACGAACATTTGCCAAAAAAAAGGAAAAAAGATAAAAGAAAATGAGAAGAGACAAACAATAGATAAAAGACAAAAACCAAAAAATAGATAAGAAGAAGACACACACCTAGACACAAGAAATACATAGATAAATAAATAACAGCAATCAGCTCGAAGTCAATACCGTCTAGCAAAAGGATTTATGATGTATCTTTAAGGATTGCAAAGAGAGACATACACATATATACTAATATACATACATATATATATATGGGATACATGATGTATCTATATAGGATCTAGATAACTACGCTTATAACGTCAACAAAACGGGGAACACTAAGTCAAATCAAGAACACACACATTTCTCATTCGACACTGAGAAACTGTTCAATAAACATATTCAAATAATAACGTGCAAACAACACACACACATAACAATACACAAAAACCACAAAAAAAAAAGGAAAGAAACGCAATATAAAATAGATAAACAAAAAAATAGTTTTTAAATAATAGTCTTAATATCACTAGAAACAACAAAAAAAAAGGAGAAGAAGATAACATAACGAGCCAAAACAAAAAAAAAACAACAAGATTCTGATCAAAAGTATTCCAAATTATCGGATAATAAGTCCAAGTGAAACGTTCTTTAAACCACAGGCAATACGCTACCATAGAACCCAATAGAGCTGTACCTAAGGATAGACGAGAACAGACAAGCAAAAGCATAGAGCAAGGGAGAGAGATACGTGTAAATAGAGAGTGAACGACAGAGAGAGACAGAGAGAGAGAGTGCTGCCAAAATGCATATTGAAATACAAGTTGCGCTAAACTTTGTCATTTCGTATCTGTATAACAAATTGCCACGCCGACGAGTTAACATATTTGGCGAGGAATTGGAAAAAGCATTACGGGATAAATTCCAAGGACACTGGTACCCCGAGAAACCCTTCAAGGTAAGTAAAAACAAGGACGACTAATCAAAAAAGAAAAACGGGGGGAAAAAATGACAGAAGCCCTTTCTAAAATAATTGTAGCGTATGTTATTCAATCGTTAAAATTGCTCTTGTGGTTCTTTTTTTTCCTATGGGAGTGTTACCACCAACTTTGGTTGCTCTAGCTCTTAAAGTCTTATACTCGTACTTGTAAACTTTAAAAGGTCTGAGCTGCCGCCTTCTTAACTTATTTAATTTATATAACCCGAGAAACCCTTCAAAGGTCCTCAAAGGACGACAAATAAAAAAGGAAAACGGTGGGAATAAAAAAAAATGGAAAACCGTTTCTAAAATAATTGTAGCGTATGTTATTCACTCTCGTTGAGAGAGTATATCTTAAAGATGCTCTTGTCGATCTCTTTTTTCCTATGAAAGTATTACCACTAACTTTGGTTGCTCTAGCTCTTAAAGTCTTCTAATTATACCTATTAACTTAATAAGGTCTGAGCTGCCTGCTTGTAAACTTATTTAATTTACATACTTTCATTGAAATTTATACATTTTCTGCAATATTTTTTTAGGGTTCGGCGTATCGCTGTCTAAAAACTGGAGATCCCATAGATTCGGTGCTGGCACGTGCAGCTCGTGAAAGTGGCGTTCCCATAACTGATATACTTGAGAATCTACCCAATGAGCTCTCCGTCTGGGTGGATCCGGGTGAAGTATCCTATCGCATTGGCGAAAAGGGGGCAGTGAAGGTGGGAAAAACTAAATTTACATATATCAAAAAAATATACTCTTACAAAATGCAACTTGTAGATACTTTATACGGAAAACAACGAGAATCACGAGGATAGCCATTCGGCGGATCGTGAGGTAACGAAAACGTTCAATCCGGAAGCACAATGCTTTCGTCCCATCGATGCGGTCAACACGACCATGAACAATTTGAGCTTAAGCCCAAAGGCATTGCCATTACCATCGACATCATCATCAACATTACCAACATCGACATCATTACCGCCGGCGGGCTCTTCACCACATTCAGCTGCCTCGAGTTCTCCAACAACATATAAGGGCAGCCCCAATCCCAATGGCAGCGGTTCTAGCGGTGGCAGTCTTGCTGGTAGCAATAACAATGCGGCTGCCTCCGCTTCAGCCGCCGCCTTTGTGCAGCGTGCCGCTCAAGCTCCGTTAACATTCACAACGGCCACATTTGCCCAGACGAAATTTGGTAGCACCAAACTGAAGACAAGCTCCAAGCGTACAAATAGGTAAGATGAAAAAAACTAATACTTAGGAAGGTTAACTTCAGAAAACCAACGATTTTATAGCGTTGCAGAGCATGAAGATATCTGCAGAAAGTAAAGGTTGATTTTTCAATGACAATATGATATAATAGTTCGATTCCGCCAATTCCGATATATATTCTTGTGTTTTACCAATTTTTAAAATGATTTTTTCGGAAAATTCTTGGATATTTTAGGTATCATATAAACAATACTTAAATTATATTATTAAATACAAACAAAAAACTATAATCTATTTTATTATAGTATACTTGTAGTATTTGAGATATAGATGAGATTGACATTAATATTATTTATTGCATCAATAACTTTTATTTGGCAACATGTCGGATACGTGATAGAACTCGATATGTACTGTTTATAGCAAACGAGACGGAACTATATAAAGTCTCAGCAAGATAGTTTTAAGAGTGACAAATATGTGTATATGTTGAATCAAATCATCAGTCTGCTCAAGAATATAAATACCTTAAGGGATCTGCTGCGTATACTTAATAAAATAATATTATAATATAATTGATAATTTTATTAACAATTTCTCAATATTTTTCTCCATTTCTCTCCCTCTACAGCAGCTCGTATCGCATGTCGCCCACTGAATTCTCCAACTATATCAAACAGCGTGCGATGCAACAACAGTTGCATCATGGACATGCCTCTACTCCGGCTGGTGCATTTGGTGGATTGGATGCCGTTTCACCAGCTCGTTCACTCTCCCCCAATCCGTTGGCCTTGGGCACTGCTGGTGGCAATAATCAGAGCAATGGTGCCACCGGAAATGCAGCTGATCCATTTTATTATCCCAATATGACAATGGGATTATATCCACCACAATATAATAATGGACAACAACAGCAGCGTAATCTCTATGAGCAGTCACATTTCAATCAAGATGCTGGCAATTTGGGCTTAAATAGCTACAGTACTTATTTGGAGCCATGTTATTATGCCAATGGACATCAACAACAGCAACAACAACAGCAGCAACAGTTGGAGCATGCAAATAGCAGTGAGAATTGTTTCAATTTGGATACAGAATGTGGCATGGTGGTAAATAATGCTGTTGTTAATGAAGATTCAATGAATCCAGGCGAATCATCAGCTGATAGCAGTCCAATTGCCACGCCCATAAGTACAGTTACAGCTGCTGCTGCTGCCTTGACGCCAGTTCCAACTAGTTCCAGTTCCGCTGCCGCTGCTGCTGCGGCACCAACAGCAGCAACAACTGCAACAACAGCAGCAACAGCTGCTGCTGCTGCTGCTACTGCGGCAGCTAATGCTAACAATCAACAACAGGACACAGCTGCCAGCAATAATAATAAGCTTATCGATGGTCTCAGCTCTTTTTATGGCAGCGGTTCAACTTATCAGCAGCTGCTCGTTGCCAATTAGACGCCAATTAAAAAAAAACAAAACAAATATTCCCCTCTCCCCTCTCCATTTCACCCAACAGAAAACTCAAGAGTAATAGAGGAAGCATCAAGTTAAAGCAACACTTTAATTAAATTCGAAAAAAGAGAGAAAAATGAGAGAAAAGGGTTCAAGGTTTTGTGCTAAATGCAAATTCCGTTAAGTCTGTCAACACAGAGAGATAGAGCGAGAGAGAGAGAGAGCGCAAAAAGCCGCAGAGAGACAGAGAGAGAAAGAAAGCTGCGAATGTAATGAAGCGCAAAAACAGATGTAGCTAACTGTAAACTGTAGCCATTTTTAATAGCGTACTCGTAACTAACTCATGTATTAACTACAACAACAACAAAAACAAACTAAAAAAAACACACCCGACAACAAACAAAAACACAAGCTAAAGAAATATACCATTAAAAAAATAAGAACAACCCAAAAACCCCCAAAAAATAAAAAACAACTGAAAATAATGTTAGTATAATATGTGAAAAGAAGAAGCAGCTCTGCGGTGCGTCATATGCATGGTATATACCAAATATATACTAAATATATACTACATATATATACATATATGTGTATATGTATGTACATGTTTATGCAGCTAGAGGGCACATGCATATATTTATTTTGTTATTTCTATCTATATATTTGTATATATACATATATATGTGTATATACAGTCATTAACAAATAACAAACAAAAAAACAAAGATAACGCTTTCAATTTAACGGATTGTACATATTTAGGTATATATGTGGTTTATCTATGTATATGTAGCCATAGGCATACACATACATGCATATAAAAAATAGAACAACAACAACAAAAACTAATATTAATAAAAGTTGAACGGAAAACTTTTTAGAATTTCTAAACTAATTGTTTTTCAAAATTGTTAAAAATATACATAAATATATATATATATATATTACTGAAAAAATGTAATGGAAAGCAAAGAAAATCAAGTAAGAGGAAGAAGAAAAAACAATCCAAACATTGGATAATCCCTGACATTAAGTTTTTTAATTAGTTCTAACTTAAGAGATAAGTTCTTTTTTATATCAAGGAAAACACAAAAACAAAACAAAACAACAACAACACTGAACACTGAAATGTATCACAAAAATGACATTGGATTGATTTGCATACCCTTAGATCTGATCTACATATATAGTACATAATGCCCATTATCTAGAACTATAAATTAATCGAGTCTCTATGTAAATAATTAACAGTTGTTAGGCACAGTTCCAGGTCCCGTCCGTTAAAGCCCGAAAACCCTTGAAAAAAAAGGAAGAAAAACTTAAGAAATAGGAAATATAAAACACCGCCGAAGGGTGACAATAAATTATAGTAAAACATGGGTTAGTTTTTGTATTTAGTTGACAATTTATAGTTTTAGTAAACAACTTTATTTATTTACTTTGTTTTTGTTTTTTGGTTTTGGTTTTGGTTTTGTTTAGGGGTATGCAATGTTCGGCTAGCCGAAACGAAAGAAGTTAATATAATTCATAAATATATAATATTTTTTGTGTGCTAATATGTGTGTGTATTACTATTTGACTTCATTTTTTTATATGTGTATGTATATCTATTTTTATATGAACATTTGTAATTTTTATAAACAAACCAAATAAAGTAAAAAACAATTTTATACTTTTTATACGGGCTTACGTGAAATACCTTGTGCTATATAAATGTTTACTTTAATTTTCCAACTAAAATCAAAAACAAAACAAAACGAAAAGAAAAAAACCAAATCTAAAAATCAACAAAATAAGCATTTTTATTTATAACAAATATTAATATACATATATAAAGAATTGTAAATATGATTAGAAAGACTTTGTTGAGTTATGTTTTTTTTGGTTTTGGTTTTGAAGATTCAAAAATATCCCTCAAAAGATCGAACGAAATGAGAAAAGATCGACAGACATATTACTTACATTAAGATTATCACATTATATAAACTACGGTCAGCAATTCCTTCTATATAGCAAAAATGTTAAGTATATATAGCAATTATATATATGTAAATACGTATATATAAATAATATATAAATATATGAATGTGTGTGTGTTCTTTGAATTTTTTGCTTACTCTTTTATTTCTCTATTGATTTTGATTTGAACTGACTTTTGCGTTGCTTTTGCAAAATCCTAAGAATAATTTCAAGAATTCAAGAATTATATTGAAAATGTATTCGAATATGTACCTACACATATACACACATACAGAGAACAGAACACGGCAATGTGGTGTGTGTATCTAAAACTTACCACTGAAATGGAAATTTAAAGAAACATTTAAGTACCTTAAACAAAAACAAAAACAAAAACAAAAAAACAAGCTTCTAACTAAACAAAACTACTGTGATTAAAACCAATGCAAATGATTCCTTGATTTGGCCAAGGACTCTCTCTGCTGGTGTATATCGATAAGGATACGGGGTACATGAAAGGAGCGTACGCAACAAAGTTTAAATTGTAACGTATTCTTAACATCAGACCAGAGTTTGCAAATTGAGGTTACGCAAGTCATTTTTTGGGTACAGTTTTTGATCACAGTGGTGCAAAAGTACCTACTAACATACAAAAAAATATGCATTCACAATATTGAACACGGAACACAAGAAGCAAGAAATCTTTTAGATATATTAGTAAATAACAAAATGAAACACAACAAACAAAAGAAAAACAAACAATTTTGTACTTTTATATATATATATGTATGAATATATATATAAAAACTGAAAACTAAAAAAAAACAAAAACAAAAAACATATATGCCTCCATATATATACATATATATATATACTACTTATACTGGATTCTCAATGTGTCGTTTAGTTCATTTGGATAAGTCAGTTTTATATAATTATATACATATAAATCTATATATGAACAAAAACAAACACTTTTGCCACCAGTTCCAGTTCCAGTAACACTCCTCTAACTGTTCACGGGCCTAATTCAAGAGTTATGAATGATATGAATGATGAAAAATGAAAACCGAATGAAGATAGGACATTTTTGTATGATTAATTGCGAGTTGAGAATTGTGCGGCATTGTTAGTATACAATATACTAACTAAGTATTTATATATGTATAGGGAAAATCAAATGAAGAATTCAAAAAATAAAGAAAAACGAAAAATGAAAAAGATTAACCGATTGCTTGATAGGCATTCTCCAATTGTGATACCAATGTAAGACAGTCAGGCGGATAATGCCACATCTGTACAGATTATAATGTTATTGGAGGAGAAAGGAGAAGACGATAAAATGAGAATAGAAATTGAAGAAGAAAATTATAAAACGAGAAATGAAAAAGAAATGAAAATGCCTCTGTATGCCCCACTATAAGTTAAACCCACTAAAATGTACATAGTACAGATAAACATAAATAATTGCATGTACGTTAGACCCACAGAATAAAAAACACACAAGAACAAAATAGAGTAATTTTAACTAAAATACCAAAAATACAAACAAATAGAAACAAATAAAATAACGAAAAAAACTATGTAACCAAAGAAAACCATGGTTAATACCGCCTACCTACCAACAACAACAACAACAACAACAACAATAAGTTATGTACATATATATAACAAAATATTTATAATAACGATAATATGATAATGATATATGAGTTTATACTTAAGTATTTCTAAAGTTAAACGATAAATGGTAAAGAATCTAAACTTTATACAAGACACATACAAAATTGCTCAGTTAGTGCGGGTAAAATCTGATACTACCAATAAATAATTATATAGTATACATATATATATATATATATATATATATATATATATATATATATATCGTACATATATACATACACCTTTCATTCAATTGTATATCGATGTACTAACCAAAAAACTTAACTCTACAATGATTGATTGATGTAATAGATAATGCATATATAACGCTTTTTAGACCCAGTACTTTAAAAAAGTACAAATGGGTCTATTAAGTTTGTGCAAAAAAAATGTGCGTAACAGGCAGAAGGAGGCGTGGCAGACCCCATAAAGTATATATATTCTTGATCAGTATCAACAGCCGAGTCGATATAGCGATGTCCGTCTGTCCGTCTGTCCGTCCGTCCGTCTGTCCGTCTGTCCGTCTGTCTGTCCCTTTTTTGAACACCTATATCTCAGAGACTATAAGAGCTAGAGCCACCAAATTTGGCATGAAGGTTCATCTGTATATCGCATTGATGAAAATTGTTTTAGAATTTTGCCACGCCCCCTCCGCCCCCGTAAATTTGAAACAAAATTTCAAAGTCGAATAACGAAAGCACCTTTAATGCTAGCGATATGATTTTTTTCACACATGATAAACTTTATAGTCCAATCCTGTCCTGAAAGTTTTATCCGGATCGGATAATAAACGGATAGTATACGGCTGATCGAAATTTCGAAAATATGAACACCTAGATCTCAGAGACTATAACAGCTAGAGACATCAAATTTGGTATGTAGGTTCATATATATCTCCCATTGATCAAGTTTGTTTTAGATTTTTGCCACGCCTCCCTCCGCCCCCGGAAATTGAAATACAAAATTTCGAATTCGAACTGAAGGAGCCCCTTTAATGTTAGCGACTTCATTATTGGTATATATAATATACACTATGGTCCAAACCTGTCCAGAAAATTTCATTCCAATCGGATGATAAACACGGAAGTTATTCAACTAACAATGTTAAAGGCAAAAGGAAGAAGAAGAGACGTTAGCGACCTCTGTGTTTATTAACTTCGTAGTGGCGCCATCTATTGTTTGGTACGCATTATTGAAGAACAATCAATAGTGAACGGTTTGCACTCAAAAAGTACTGGGTCTCCTACTGTCGAGCTTGCTCCACTGTAGCTTACTGTATTTTTTATACCTCGAAATGTGTTTCTAACTGAATATATAAATGTATGTATGTATGTGCTATATATGTATATATGTATATATATATCTGCGACGTAAACCCCCATATATACATAGTTAATGTATGTGTAGTCAACATTTTGAATGTATCTGTATCTGTATCTGTATATGTGAAAACGTAATTGTTTAAGTAGTTAGAGATGACAATTCATTTATGATTGTAATTTTTGTATATTTTTAGATAACTTCAATTGAATTGCTAAGCTTTTTCAAAAACATCTAAATGTGCATTACAACTAACTATACTTAGTACATACATATGTGTGCGTATGTGGCCCAGAGTTTTAGAAATCCTTTTCCAACAACAGAAACTTACAAAAAATAACCACACAAGGAATACATAAAAAGTATATATATACTACTTATATACATATGTGCATGTGTGAATGTGTACTGAATGTGCAAATATGTATGTATTTATAATGTATAGTATTATATTCCCACATTGTTTTTTAAAAATGGTACGTTGTTTGTATGGATCTGTGTGATAATCAGGTTGAGGATGTTCATCTCCAAAAATTTCTTGTCCAATTTATGTTAAGCTTGAAATCATTTCAAAATGCAATTTGTGACAGAAAAGGGGATTCCCATCTAATAAGCCGTTAACAGTTATATGTATGTATTATAATCCTTTAAAGGTAAAAATTTGCTCAATTTCAAAAGAGTATCCATGTATTTGCCACATTCAGATACATACGCACATATGTATACACACATACATAGATATATGCAGCTCTATATACACATTTATGATCAATATGGTTTTTTTTTAACTTTCATACATATGTATGTAACAATTAATAATTAAATAAATGCATATCAGTGAATACAATAAAAAGAATATTTATAAATTATCGTACATACTGACATACATACATCCATTGAATTTAAGCTGGGAGACGTATGGAATGTATGTTTGTATATGTACGCATATTATTATTAGAACATAAATTATAATCAATCAATTTAAAAATGAAAAAAAAAACAACAAACAATTGTGTGTACATAAGCATAGAGTTAATATTGTAAATGTAACATACAGATTTATAAAATATATATATACATATATGTATGTATTATGTATAGAAAAGTAATAACTTCCATATTGAGTATTTTTCATATTACCTTTAATAGAATAAAGATTATCGTATTATTCAAAAATACATTATTTTTCGCATTTTCAATGGGAGAATAACTTTATAACATTTTTCTGTTCACACTTAAGAACATTTATAATTTGAATTTAATATATTTTAGTTTTTATACATCTGTTGTATATTTACAAAAATTGTGAGCTCTTTCAAAATAATTTAATTTGAAATTTCAACATGTTTGTATACGCCACCCTTAGTCAGCTTTGCGAAACGTACATGCGTCACCTATAGTTAGGTCCTAAGAATAGATTTCATATCGATAACGACAAATTGCAAAAATTGGCGGGTCATATCGATTATCGGTACCAAGGGGATATGGAAAATAATTTCGGCACGGACCTCGCAAAAGCGCCCCAAAAAACCATACGCTGTCGACTTTTGTAACTATGGAATTTGTTGTTAGCGCCGCCACCAAGAGAGCCCGTCTAGTTTTGGAACTAATTTTCAGGAGAGAGAGAACCAAAAAACATTCATCGATATTTCGATTTTATATCGTAATAAAAATTAGTCTAGTTGTAAACAAATTACTAACTATTAAATAAAAATGTCCGACGAAAAAAAGGTTGGTGCTAAATTATATTTAGTTTGCAATGTGTTTTATATTTAAATATTATTAATTTGCGAAAAGTGTGCGAAATAATGCCGGCTGACTGTGGTGTGAACACACGCACATGCACACACGCACACACAGAAATGAAGACGCACGCAAATTAATGAAATAATAAAACATGTTTTGTACAAAATAAAATTATAGCATAGTAACTGTTTTTGGAAATTTGGACATATTTTAAAAAAGGTCTTTTTCATTTCAGACTGAAACCGAACACATCAATTTGAAAGTGTTGGGACAGGATAATGCCGTGGTCCAGTTCAAAATCAAGAAACACACTCCATTGCGAAAACTAATGAATGCATACTGTGATCGCGCTGTAAGTGTTATCTGGAAAATACTATTACTATATATATTTGTAATTAATAATTATTTCTTTTTAGGGCCTTTCAATGCAAGTGGTGCGATTCCGGTTCGATGGACAACCGATCAACGAGAATGATACACCCACCTCTCTGGAAATGGAAGAAGGCGATACGATTGAAGTATATCAACAGCAGACTGGCGGTGCACTAAGACAAGTAATTAAAGAATTATAATTACAATTTTAAGACAAATATTCCATTTAGTCTTATGACAGTCTCAACTGTACATTATCACTTCTTGAATTGTACAAAAGAGGAAACATTTTAAAACGTATTTATAACAAATCATAAAATAAATAAAAAAGGAAAGTACTTTTTATATTATACATTTATTTTTATTATGTTGTATTGTTAATTAACTATTTAGTGCTAGTCCCGCTATATTGATATCTTCGGGTGCATCATCAATTGTAAAGTTGAACTTGAACGGAGAACTATTTCCAGTTAATAGGCTACTGTTTATTGACGAAGATACTTCTTTTGTTTCCACTGGCTGAGGATCATTTGAAGTGGCATCCGTCTCATTGTTATTTGATGGTTCAGCAAAGTTAAAGCGAAAGTCTTTACCAGATGTCAGCAATGCTGATTTCTTAACAAAATTAGATTTCTTATTCATCTCAGCTGCTGGTGTAAATTTAATTTGTTTGGATGCTAAAACGAAAGGAAAACAATGAATGAGATAGCTGCACAGATTGGAAAGAGATAAAACATAGAAGGAACACATGTTTCACTTTATTCTATGACGTGCAAGCCTTGGCGTGCTATCTTCTTTCAACAGGGAATTTTTGAAGATCTTTATAGCCTTAGCAAATCTCTATAAAGATTCCTCTTATTCCTTCTTTACAGAATTCTCACCTAGCAGCATTTTCTTTTCCTCCTGTTGCATTTTTGAGCGATAATCTCCAAGAGCCAATTTCATAACTTGCCGCTTTTTAATCAGAGGCGCCGTGTGACTTGTCAATGTTTTTAAGTTCTTGGCAGTGTCCTCGGCTGTGTATAGTTAAATGTTTTCATTAGTTTGGTATTATGTCTTAATTTAATTCAACTTTAGGGCTTACCAATTTTCTGGTTTAACTTCCCGCTATCCAGTGCGGTCTGCAATTGTTGAACACACCAACAGAGTTCCACCTCGAATTGTATGTCATTATCGGCATCAAAAGTAGTCTTTTTGGGTATTGCCTGTATTGGAGGTGGTTTATTTACAGATTTTGGAGCCTTTCTTCGTTGCATGTTTATTTATATGCGCCGCATGTGCGATTATTAAAAATATAGTAAATTCATACACACACACAAAAACAAACGCATGGTTGCTGAAATAATATTGATATCGATATATGTTGAGTTTATTTGGAAACAGGCCGAATAGAATCGATTCACAGGAAAATCGAAGAGTTTGATGATGTGCATGACAATAATTCTGTTCGATATGCGATATTACTGTGCCGGTAATAAAATCACAATTTATTCCTTCAGAGATTTGTGTTGTAACAACTGTAAACAATCTAATGAAATTTTATTTGATAATTTATTTTCGAAAGCATTTGTCTTTCTTTAATAAAGAAGATGGAATGCGTGTTCAATATTCGATAAATATTTGCATCTCTGTCATACATAAAACCATAGCGGCAGTTTATCGTACTATTCAATACATGCAACTCTGGTAATGTCGGCGTGTTTCCGTTTCATGCTCTGTTCTTTCTTTTTGATTCCGTCAGCCGACTGAGGTGGGTGTTTTTTATTTCGCTCGCAACTTGAACGAATTAACCAAAGTGTATTCATTTTATTTCTTACAGTAATTTTGTGGCTTAAACTTTCAACATGGTTGCCGTCAAGAAACAGGTAAATACTTGTTAATACCCAAGTTTAGCGCTTCAACATAACCTAATCTGTGTTTTTTTTTTTTGTGGTATTACAGAAAAAGGCTTTGGAGAGCACCAATGCTCGTCTGGCTCTGGTGATGAAATCCGGCAAATACTGCCTGGGTTACAAGCAGACTCTGAAGACCCTGCGTCAAGGCAAGGCTAAACTGGTGCTCATCGCCAGCAACACCCCTGCTCTGAGGTGAGAACTCGTGACCTTGGTTCTGGTATTCTGGAAAAAAGACAAGAAACATGTGTTTAAATATACTACAGAGAAGTAGATTTCCATTATATATCCATGTGATAAGTAGCTGTTGTTGTTGTTGGAACCATATGGAGTCTTGCTTTAATGCTGACTGAGAAATATGATTCCAATCAAATAGTATTGATGGAAACTATGGAGTAGTATTAATCTCACCAGCGAGAAAGAGAGAGAGAGATATCTCTTGTTAATCTCTGCTACGGCTCCAAATGGTTTCAGTAACGACACGTGCAAAAATCTGGATACTTGTGGGGTAAGGAAATCAAACTTTCTCATCAAACTAGGTCTTATTTATATGATGATTCTTTGTAATTCCGATCGCCATGACGATTCTTTTATTACTAGAGACTCTTTCTGAAGCTAAATGCAACAAAGAGAGTTGTTGCAATATTAAAACAATTCTTAATTAGTTACTTTTTATAATTGCAGGAAGTCTGAGATTGAGTACTACGCCATGTTGGCCAAAACTGAGGTCCAGCACTACAGTGGCACCAACATTGAGTTGGGCACCGCTTGCGGTAAATACTTCCGTGTCTGCACGATGTCCATTACCGATCCTGGAGATTCGGACATCATTCGTTCTCTGCCCGACAATTAAATGAGTACACCTCTTTTTTTTTAAATCTACAAAACAATTTTTGAATAAAAGAAAGCTCCTTATAATTGTATTTGGTAAAAGTGTTTGTTATTTAAGAGCCAGTGAGATGTTACAGTGGAGTTTGCTTCAAGGGAGGAAAATCGAAATGTTGATAATTTTACAGCAATCGAAAATGTAAAATTTCAACATTTGTAGAGGAAACTTATAGACAGCAACCTTGATATAGTAAAAAGGCCTTGAGCAAAAGTTTACTATATCCAGACTTGACTGTATGTGAAAGATGTTTATGTATTTCTGCATCAAGTTATTGCAGAAAATGCACTGTCTTAGGGATGGGATTAAGAATAGCGATAATTTATTGAGTCTGCGCACAGTTCATGTGGTCAAATTGTGCACATCACTAGCAATATTTTAAAATAGAATTGTCCGATTGTCTGTCAATTGCAGAAAGACAACTGCATTCAGTTTAATAAGAAGGTTCGAGTACCCAAGTTGTTATCTTAAGTGACAGTCAATGAATGCAAATACACCCACGGATCTAAATGATGCACCATCAACGTCATCATCATCGACGGTGGGCGCGAATCGCAATTTGGCAAATGAAAATGGAAATGGGAATGCAGAACAATCACATGAAGATGGTGCACAAATTCCTGCAGTTGCATCACAGCGTAAACTAAAACGGAAATTAAATGATGAATCCAGCACCAGCAGTAGCAATGGAAATGGAGAAATGAACAATTTGCTAATATTTCCAGGACGCGATGAAAGTTATCCCGATGAGCTAAATAAATTGATACTCCCACTGTCGTGTCAATTGTGCAAGGCACAGATGACCTCGATAAAAAGTGCCAAGGATCATTATGAATCCAAGGCTCATGATCGTCATATAAGCGCTTGGCTGGCCAAAAACTATACCGAAGTTGGCCTACAAACACCACCAATTAAACGATTGATAAAACAAGGTCCAACTGGTCCAAATGCATTCCATTGTGATCTCTGCGATTTGGCATTAACATCCGCGACTCATGCCCGTCAGCATTATAATGGCAGGAAGCATCTCTTAGTCCAACAGAAGGGCTTCAAACCCTCTGGAGCTGGATATTATAATGCGGCTGGAAAATGGGTGAGAACTGGCACTAAAGTGGAACCCACTGTCGCTGATGATGGACGCTTTGGGATTGGGGAACTCTTTATTAAAACACCAACGTATACCAACAAACCGATGGCTATTGAAGTCCTCGGCAGCAATGGTCAACAATCGGAGCCAGTTGCAACATCATCGTCGGGAGCAGGAACTTCCTTAATTGATGATAGTCTTAGTTGCAAGATATGCGGAATAAGTGTCACATCCGCATCACAGATTAAAATGCATTTGGATGGGATTAAGCATCAGAAGAATCTACTTAAAAATAATATACAGGAAGATGATACGAATTTCAATTCCAATTCTAATTCCAATTCAAATTCCATTCCAAATTCAACTGGAGATGCCCTTAATATGGATGTTGTCATGTATCGAACTCCATCAGGATCATATTATTGCAAGTTGTGCAACAAGGCAATGAATCACATATCCATATTGCAACAACATCTGCAGGGTAAGAAGCATCAGAAGACATTGCGAGAGCAGAGCGACACCAGGTCAACTACTTTACATCAATAAATTAATAACAATTACTAACTAACTAAATTAATATAAAAACTATACAGCGAATGGAGCTGACATTAACCAACATAGTTGCTGTCTCTGTCTAAACTAAATTAAATGTATATTCATAAATATATGTGTATTATAAACTGTATATTCAATTGCAATTCATTTATGATTTTATTGACGTACATAATAACATTAACATATGTATTATTTATCAAGTAATTGTTGTTTCTTTTGTTTTTGATATCAGTTTTGTTAGTAAACATGTAAAACTGTAGAAAAAAAATGCACTTTTATCTTATGAAATTATATAGCTTAAATGTGAGCATCTTCAAAATGCTGGCATTATTTACAATCCTTTCAACGAAGAACAATTTTTGGGAGCATGGGACACTCAAATCTTTCACAGCTGCATTTGAAATCGAAAAAAAAAAATATTGTAGTTTGCAGACACAGAGCCGTTCTACAGTTCCATATACATATTAAAAGGTTTAGCATATATTTTAATTTTCGGCATTTCCTCGGACTTTTTTTTACTGTGAGGGCGAGAACTCAGTGGGAGCCAAGACACGACAATGCATCTCTTCTATCAGGGGCACAGTGTAGGCCACACACTCATCCCAACCGGGTGAACGCCAAGCTGCCTCTCTGGTCTCCTTGCGGTCCTGCAGAGATCTGTAACCTGCAAGGATATCATACTATAAATATACAAACCAACACGAAAGAAGAGTTATCTTCGAAAAGCCGAAGACTTCATATTTTTGCAGAGCAGAGTAGATTTTTAAAAAAAGGTATTATTATACAGTTAATTTAAGTAGCTTTTCCAGAAAAAAATTGCTTCTATATGATATGGTAGTCAGATTTAAATCAAACTTATCGGAAGTATACAAATAAAAATACAGAAGATTTTTCATACCAAGGTCTGATTTTCGATCGCTATTCTTAAATCAAAAGTTTCATCAAGTTAAATTTAAAACCTACAGACTAGTTTCCATTAAAGCAGACGGACATTGCTATAACAATCAATTTGCAGAAAAAATTATAATCCCTTCTGCAAAATGTATATATAGTTGACCAGCTTACACCAAATATGATGGACATTGTAGAGTCTGCCAATCTGTGAGAAGAATCCGGCAAAGGCCTCGTTGTTATGCTTGCGGAAGTTAATAGCACGCGCCCAATTGTTGCCCCATTCAATCATAGTGCCAGGTGTTAGGCGATAAGAGCTATAAACAATTATTCAAAATTAGAAAAATATCTATGCAATTTACTAAAAAGTTCATACCGCATTTCGTAGATATTTTTGCCAGATCGACTTTCGATTTGCGGCCAATAGCTAAAGGCCAACAGATATTGCAGATGCCGAGAACGCAGAAATTTGGAACGTTGATTCATGAGTTTCAAATACTCGGGATCATTCCATAGATCCTCTTTGGCCTGATCGATTTTCTCAAAGCCTCCCGTGTATTTCCATAAATGTAGACATTGATCCATATCGCCAACTTGCACAGTCCACGATGCAACCAGGTTGCAAGACAATCCCGATTTCTTCTCATTGATCAAAGCAACAGTGTTCTTACTGAAAAAAAAAGAGAATGGAATTATAAATATGATATATTAAACAAATATCAAGACTGGGAAAGGAATAAATAAAACTGAAAAATTCCAAAAACTAAAATAGGTTTCAAAAATCAGAAAAGATAGTTCATTAACTATCAATCAAATAAGTAGGTTTGATTTTTCTATATATAATATAATACATTATCAATTGACTCTAGATGATTCGAAATACATGTCGATGTCTCTTTAAAATTATTTCTGGATTAGTAACAAAATATTAAACATTAATTGGAAAAAAAAATATCATTAAAAATGTCGATATTTTTAAATATTATTGGTTTGAAAGTCTCCAACTTTTAGCCTGTTCTTTTCTATTTTTCTAGTTTTAATTTCTTAGTATAGTTTTCCTATTTCTGCTACCTCTATACCAAGGTTATTTAACAATATTCTATATGGGGTATTCCTGGGGACACTCACTAGTTATTCAGATATTCGCCCATGGAATCGGGTCGTACATTATGAGTATGCAGGGCATATATGATTTCCTTATCGCTTAGCATGCGACTGTGCGATTCCTTTGTGGCTTCGATCTTACGCACCATGAGCTTGGAGAACCATGAATCTGAATCCCGACAGCTGGCTGTCGTTGAAATGGTTCTGTAATATGTATAATATATATTTATATTAATTAAAATAAAATCCATATCAATTTTTTTTAAGAATAGCGCTTATCAGAATTCTGGGAGATAGGATATTGAATTTTTGGACTTACCTGATAGCGATTAGACCGGTATTATTGCCCAGAGACCAAATGTTACGTAGGTTCAACATTTTCACACTGCTTGACGATGCTTGGGATGGAAACTGTGGAAATCAAATGCATGTTATTTTCTTGTTTTCTTTTTTGCTCTTGTTATCACCGGCTATGTGTTTGTGTGTGTGCGTGTGTGTGTGTGTGAAGGTGTGTATTTTGCATTGCCCGCGTGTACTTTAGTCAAGGTGAAGTCAGAGTCAGACAAAACAACAAGTGCTTGGAACACAAACAATCGATATTATAATGTGCTATATAAATAATAATAATAGTCAATTTACCCTCAACCCAAAACTAAACTTGTCTTTCCCCTTTCACTAACTTAATTGTATATTGCTCTGTTTGCACTCACGAATTATGTGCCTATGTAAATATATCAATATATATTATATGGTACAATTAGTAAATCTTATCATTAGTGCAAATGCAAAAACAAAATTAAATTGAATACACAGTTTGCCCGCTTTCCTTTCCCATTGAACCAACCTTTTATGCGTTGCAGTCTTTTATCAGAGTGGTCCAAGAAGAGTAAATATATATATTTGTATTTATTTTGTATTAAATGTGAATGTTGTTATGTATATGTTTATATTTAAACAAAAAGAAAATAAAGAATTTGTGCTATAAATAAGTTAACGATAGGCAGCACGAATATATATCGACTGGCATACCGTTGAGTGCAATAGTTTTTGCAAGCGCTATCGATGGTTTGCCACTGTTGAGTAGCAGTTGAGCTTGGCGCTCAGTTTAGCTGCTGTCGATAGCTTGCACTGTTGAGTAACAGTTGAGCTTGGCGCTCAGTCTAGCTGCTATCGATAGCTTGCACTGTTGAGTAACAGTTGAGCTTGGCGCTCAGTTTTGTGTGCACGCAAATTATTTTCGGTTGTGAAAAATCACTTTGTTTTGATATATTAATAATTGTTTGGCTATGAATACGCATTGGCGCTTGCGATCACGATCCCGGTGATCGCTGGTTCATTAAATCAGTTCAGTTACTATTGATATTGCCATTATTAGCGCAAAAATGTTTCTGGCGCGCAGCTCTGACACGAAGTACGTCCTTTCGTGGGCGCGAAAGTTTTGCCAAAAGAGGTGGAGGGAGGATGAGCAGCGCATCTAGCAAAAATGGCGACCACAAAAGTTGGAAAACAAAAACTTTGGAATGTTTATGTTTTCTAGATTGCAGGGCTGCTGCTGCTGCATTTTTCATTAGCTATGACAAAGTGAAACAATTTGGATGGTTCTTATATTTGAAAGTATGTATTTTGATTTACTTGTAATATAGCATGACGACAATCATGTCAATTCACAATTACCGCAATTTAACAATACAATATTTTTGGTTGGTTGGGGGGTTGCACCCGAGTTGTAGTTACCATTAACTAAGTGATGTATACAAATCAATTGCAAATTGTTTAACTATACAATAATAATGATAATAATAATACATAATACATAATAATAATATGTTGTAAATACAATTGGGCTAGTGGTATGTGGATTAAAATGTTAGGATTATGTAAAGTACATAGGCTTACACATTTTCCGTTAAGGTATTACCTTAAATGTCTGACATTTTACAATATTTACAAACATACTAATTGGCCAAACCACACAATTAAATGTCCAAAAAATAACTCATGTAAGTGATAGTTTAACTCTTACTTACACTTTAAACTAAATATAATCTGAGCTTTTTCCGAAATTCCATGCTTTCCGAAGTCAATTCTTATCTTGACAATCGCGAATTGTGGAATTCAGAACAGTTCTCAATAACAAATTTTCATTCTTTTCCGTTTTTTTTTTGTTCTTTACAAATTACTTAATGTCTTTTTCGTTTTGTTTTTAATATATTAACATATGGTATATATATAAGAAAGTTGGGCAAGATCATTTTTGTTTTTCCTTCGTGTACTTTAACTGATATACGGAATTCTACGAAAACAAATGAAGTATATGCGACATTACTCAAGATTTTATTAGGAAGAATGTGAATGGAAGTTGTGTAAATTGATATAGAAAATCCTATGCATATATATGTATGTATTATTCATGTATTTCTTTTTCTTTTATAGATGTATACGAATATCTGATCTGTTGGACAATTGATTAGAATGTTATATATAGTTATATATAGATAGCAATTCCTTATCAAGCACTCAACATTTGAATATAATGAAACTGCGATGAATGATTCTTAAGAATGTAAAAGCAAATCACAATGATGAAAAGACTCCATGATAAAAGAAAACAGCTGGCAGATCTACGCGCCAAATTGTGTTGGACAGCAGCCGGTAATTCCCCTGAAATATGGAAAAGGTATGTTCAACGCTATAGTATATAATATATAAAGATATTTATTAAGATATTACCTGTAAGTACTTGCACTTGCACAATTACCGTAAAGAGTCTACCAAGTGAACATGAATAATTTCCGCTATCTGAGAGTTTGGCATCGGGAATGGAAATGCGACTAGTTAGCCATTTATCGGATACGCTAAGGAATTAAATTGGAAAAATATATATGTACATATGATTACACACAAAAATCGATAGTAATGATAATACTCCTACCTAAATCGTCTATTGGTCAGTGCTTGAAGAGGCTCCTCGTCCTTGGCCCAGGTAATAAAGTTACTAAAGTATTTCTCTAGCTCCTGGCTGGAAAATGTTTTTGTATGTGTTTGATTAGCATCGCTGATTAAGTTCAGATTCAGCTCGCTGTCCGTATCATTCAGTTTAGAATTAGGGCTACCCGAATCGGTTGTTTTGAAGATGTTGTAGTGTTCCTTTTGAAAAAAATTCCTAGATATTTGGCACTGTAGATCAACGGTGCTGCCAGATTTGTAATACCGATCACCCACATCACGTTCGTGCTCATCAATTATCCTTAAAGGTGGCTCTAACGAAAGGTATTTTAAAATTGTGCATGTTAAGTTTAACTGGCTGTTAAGGCGAATGATAAAAATATTTGTAGTGCTGTTGATGGCAATATCTTACCTAATATGGTGAGATTTGTGGTAAATACCCGCGGAGGATGCGTTGAAACCTGACACATATAGATGCCAGCATCTTCCCTTTGGGTGGGATTAATCAGCAGACGCCAATTGTTTGGATATTGAAATTTAACACGAATCCGTGGATCACCGCTATACGTCACATTGCCAACGGTCAAAAGGGAGACCTTCTCGGTTGTGCGTCTAACCCACATGACCTAAAATTGAGATACGGAATTTTTCATAATAAACGACAGCTAAAGAAATTATCAAGAAAAACATTATGTTAACCAAAAATTGGAAAAAGTACTCAATTTGAAACAAAGGTTTACATGTTTAGCCATTTTTCAAACGTAAAAGTTGTAATTGAACCCTTAAAAGTTTGCAAGTTGAGGGATATTCCAAAAACTTTCAATTTATTTACCATCAACCCTTTTTCCGAGAACGTAGGAAAACTTACCGTCTTATCCTTCAACATGCCTACGCGACAGTTAAGTACGGCTTCCGTGAATAGGTGTACGGCAGCTACCAATGTCTTGCCGGGATCAATTAGGTTTGATGGCTCTTCAAAGAAGGGTCCATAGTGGTTCTCATGATGGTATTTGTTGCGAAAGGTGCGTGAACGCTCGGCATCGACGGCACCTCCAAAGGTCCAATGATTACGTGATTTTGTGGAATCGTTGGGTTGTTTAACGGTACTGCGTGCACTCTTGGTCGTTGTTGCTGCCGATGTGGCCAATAATAAATCAAATGAACCAGTACTATAAGTTTTAATTGTTGTACTATTATTTATAATGCCAAATGTTTCAGTTTTCATTGATGGTCTTGATGGTCGTCTTGTTGTTACCAGTTGTTGTTCCACAATCTGTCCAACTTGGGCTCGAATTGTGGTTGTCTCAACATCTGGCATTTGGCCAATGTCCGGAATTGTGGTTAACGTGTCCGAACCAGGAATGAATGTTATTGTTTTTGTCTTTGTCTTGTTATGCTCATCAAAATAGAAATTATTTTCCGTATTGTTGTTGTTGCTAATATTCTGTATGCTCACAGACGTTGATGTTGTTGTTGTTGTTGTTGATGTTGTTGATGCTGTCGTTGTTGTGCCTGAAGGAAGTTCAGTTGAGTTCAATTGTTTCAAAGTTAAAGGATTGCAGGCAGACAGAAAGAGATGGATGAACATAAAAAGGAAGACTTTTCCCCCATAGCAATTTGTTCGGGAAATCATTTCCATATAAATTCATACTGAATAACTAAACGAACTTCTTCCGCTTTTCACTTTTGTTTCAATTCCACAGAAATATTACAACTAAAGCGTAGTTATTCCGATTAACAGTAGTACTTGATTTATTTATTGAAATGATACTAAATGGGAGTTCGAAGGAATTCATTTGTCTATCAACTTTACAAGAGACTAAAGCATATTTTATGAATTCATAGTAATTGCATCTAGTTTAATATGCAGTTACTATGAATTGATAAAGTATGCTTTAGTCTCTTTTCAACTTTATAGACAAACGAATTCCTCTTTATTTTATTCTTCCACATTTCCATAAAAACTCCTCTGATTTCATTTTTCCATCAATATATGTACATATATATCAAAATTATAAAATTCATAAAAATAATAAATTAAATTAGATTTATTTGTCATTGTCAGTCCTGTACATTTATGTGGAAATTGACTCTTATGTGAAATGGAATTGGGGCTTTGACAAGCAAAACATTATTCATAAGAATTCCACGTATTTCTTCTTACTAGCATTGCCGTAGGAAAGTTTATAGCATTTACAAATTTACTGGAATTTTATTGAAACCATTTGACTTTGTGACAAAGTGAAATAATGTTATTGTGGTAAATCATAAACAAATGATAAACAAATATGTGCAGGTATATAAGTACAGATTAGATATTATAGAGATATCATAAATTGTTCATTTGTTTAAAAATTTAGTAAGCATCTACCCTAAAATGTCCTAAATGGACCCTAAAAATATCATCAAAATCCCATAACAAACACAAAAGTTATAAGTTATTTTCTAGAGTGTAAAGTCATATCAATTACTTACCCAATGCACAATGACACGGTGTTGCAATCACAGCGACAACGGCTAGCAACCGAATGAAATTGAGATTCTGTCTTTGTCCCTGACCCAATCTCAGTATCTTTCTCTGTCTCTGTCTGGGACTCAGTCTCTGGCTCTGCGTTGTCTCTGGATGATGGTGGAGCTGTGAGAGCGTGTGGACCGCGATTGATGCTGATGCTAATGATGCGCTATTAACTCTTGAACGCCTCATCCTTTGCACGGGATGACGTGACTTTGATTATCTGGTCTGGTATGGTAATCCGAAACCTTCATTTTATTCCACGGACTTGACTGCCTTTGATTCTTTCAGGCAGTATTTGACCAGCATTTGCAATAGATTCTCTTACTGGTCTTAATATGATTGCAGGTGGTTTTTAGATCCTCTAAAATTATAGCATTTATATCGAAATTGATTTGTATAAGATATCTGTGTATTATAGTAGTGAGGTTAGATTAATTTCAATTATGGCTTTAAATTTTAAATAATAAATTTACGTTTAGCTAAAGTTTGGTTATGTTTTGATAGGCTATATCATCTGGTATCGGACTAAATTAGGTTAACTTCAATGACGCTAGGTTATGTTAGTTTAGATTAGGTTAGGATAGGTTTTTCTAAATACTCATTTTAGCTTTAAGAATTTTCTATACCCATTTTCATGTTATATGTATGTTTAATAACTTTAGCATTTTCTAGATTTATAGACAGAGAATTATTGGTTTGCACTAGGTCAAGTACGTTTACCAAACCTAAACTTATATTTCCTTTAATATACAAATATTTGTATATAAAGTTTACTTAGGTTAGGCAATGTTAAATTATGTTAGGTTAGGTTAGGCTCTCTGCCAATTTCCCTTCTAATATTAATGAATATTTCTCTTTGAATTGGGTGCCAAGATACTCTAATAAAATTTCATAGCCACTTGATAGCTTGAAGGAGCTGCACAACAACTTCCAGGAACTTTCGGACATTGCCAATTTATACTAACTATAAAATGAAGAATAATGATGTGCTTGATAGAGGGGGAGAAACGTTCTACCCCGTACTTCAATCGTAACAAGGTCCGATAACTTGACAAGAAAGTTCATTTAAAAGCGAGTTTTTTTATTGGCGTAATACAGTTGTTGAATAAAAGAAATTAAAGTTGATTCCTGCGGCGATAATCTAGCCTTTTTGCTAACTTTGCTTTCTCTTACTTTCCCTCTCCCTCTCCCTCTGTCTCTGTCTCTCTTGACCTCTCTGACGCTCTTCAAGTTGAGCTACAGCTTCATCTTGAGCTTTGTCTTTGTCCATCATAGTTTATGTGCTTCCCGCACTCTGCTCTCCGCACTCTCTACTCTCTCAATACACTTGCTTATTACATTTCTTTAACGCTCTCCCGCTCTCCGGCACTCTTCCTTGCTCTCCCTTTCCGACTCACTCCCATTATTCCCACTTTGCCATTGACTTTGGTGCGTTTGTGCGTGGTTTCTTGTGGTATGGTGTGGTGTGGTGTGATGTGGTGAGTGAGAGAGGGCCGTGGGTTGTGGGTCGTGGTGGGCGTTGCTGTTTGCCCTTGGCTCACGACATAATCACCGTAATAAATATTATATTAGTGCAGTTGTTGTTCTTCTTCTACTTCTTGTTGTTTTTGTTTCTTCCTTCATCTTCTCAACTGATGCTCTTTTTTTTTTGTTTTATTTTTTTTGATTGTGTGTCGTTTGTTTGCTTGTTTCTTTTTTCGGTTTTGATTTGTGTTTTTGTGTTGTTTCAACGCATCCCTTTTGTAACGTCCTTGTTGACATTTGATTTTTGCCAAATCAAAAAAGGAAAAAAAAATGGAAAATGATGACAAACAAAGAAAAAGGGAAATAAGATGAAGAAGATGAAGTTAAAGCTGACCCGAGAAACTATTTACTTTATATACAAAAGATAACAATGCTAACGGAAGGCTTAAAGCGTATTCTAATTGCACTTAAAGGACAACAAGCAGGATATTCTCATAAAAAGCACACACATATACACACACACTTGCACACACACTCACACACACTTGCACACTCTTGCACACTCTTGCACACACAGTGCGGCAATAAAAGTCAAATGAGCTCCATGGCGAAAAATTTTCATTTTATGAAATTCTCTTCTTCGCTACAATCATCATCATCATCGTCATCTTTGAAAGTCATCATTTTTATTGTGATTATGATTGCAATGATTATGATGTTGGCCTTTATATATAGTAGGGATAAGGCACCAGGAACATTAGCAACTGACTCCCAGGTCTGCAGACTGTCACGTCTTTTGGCGGCGCTTTCTTTTATTTACCCCCAGTTACCATTCCCATTCCCATTCCCATTCGCTTTACCATTTCCATCATCATCTTCATCATATTGCTTGTTCTTTATCCTCTTGTTGTTCTTCTTCTTCGTCTTCATCTACTTCTTCTTGTTGTTCTTCTACTTCTACCTGACTTTGACTAACTAGCTCTTAACGCTTAACGCTGCGTCTAACCCCGTGGATTCTAAGGGATCTGACTTTCCCACCACCTTAACTCCTCCTCTTCATTCCTTCTTCTTCCTCTTCCTCTTTCAACCTTCAGCCTCCTTTCCCTTTGGGACACATGGGGGGGTTAGGTTAGTGCAGCACCTGCTGTGCTCCATTGAGTGCAAAACGTGCTTTGTTTTGTTTTCTACGCATTACGACTAAGTCTTGTACACATTTTTTGGGGCTCTGACCCAACCTCATCCCTTAAGTCCCCTACCATCCCTTCACTTTCCTTCCCATCCCTTCCCTTTCCATTCTTAACCCCTCCTGCTGTGCTCATTACATCAAATTCTTCTGCTTTGCGTATGAGTCAGATTAGAAAGTTCTTCAGGACGCCGACACAACCGCTTGACATTGTAGGATTACGTCTTTGCCAACGGACCTAGCTAACTTTTTTCCGACTCCCCATTTTCCAACGCGTCCTGTTTTCTCTTTTCTCTTTTCATTTTTCGTCTTTTCTTTTTGTAGCTGTGCTCATATGTAATTGCTTTACATACATGCACGTAGTATATCCTCATGTAAGTACGACGTACTTATCATGTCTTTGTTTTAACATTTTTCCGGAATTCTCTCCTTTGTAATTCAAGCAATTTTATAATCTCTGTCTTAGCTAAATGCATGTCAAAAGGGGCAATGAAGCTTAAACATTGATCTATGGTTGAAACTATCGCGAGTACTATCGCAAAGGGTAAACGATAGTTTTAAAATTGATAAAGATGTGTATAAGGAATATGATAAAAATTGTATTTTGTTATAGAGTAATGTAAATATAATATAATGTTTGATTCTTTATTTATGCGATGTCTTTAAAGTTGTTATAATACTATATATCAATGAATCTTTAATAGAACTTGAAGACTAGCAAACTCTTATACCCATTAATGTTAAAAATAATCTTATCTTTAAATTCTGATTACAATGAGGTAACAAAAAAGTCATTTCCATCAATGAACTTCTCTCTCTTTTTTTTAAGCCTACATCAATGAGAAATCAAACTAATTTAAAACTGATTATAAGTACAGGTTATCCAACAAGTCGAGCCAGCCCTTAATGAAATAGTTCTTGCAAGTTGGCTAGATGAGTCAAGGTAAAAACATTTGTTCAAAAGTTAAAACAAATTAAAGTTTGTGAAAGCTATTTAATTCTAATGGCGAAGGGGAATGTGTTTGGAAAGGGGAAGCGTGCAGGCAATTGAGAAGAAATGTTTGAGAGAAATAAAAACAAACGATAAAAATACAGATAGATGGAGACATACATATTTAGAGAAAGAAACTTTAGATGCTATTGAATGACGCTTTTATCCACTTTATATTTTCTACTTTGTTCGTTTCCATTCAACTCAAATTGTCCTTGGCTCAAGTTGAGATTCAGATTGGCTAAACTAAAACCAATATTATTAATTTAACAATTTGCAGTTATTGTAGTCTAAATGTATTTTGATAATAGCATTTAATGATTCGGTTCGAATTGAAAGAAATTAAAGATTCAGATTTATTCTTTAATTTATTTTATTTTATTTGATTCAAGCTATTAAGTAAATTAATTTAATTTCTATCTTAAAGTTAGCTTTATGCAGACTACTTACAAAACTAGGCCAAGTTAAATGTTCTTATCTTCTTATCTTTTATTATCCTTCAATTCAAATTGATATAAATTCTTTAACTTAACACTGACATACACTTTAAATTGTGGTTGAGATTTAATTTATTTTCTTATGTAGATATCCTTGGTCAAGTTAAATTTTTAATTTCATCTTGAAGTTTACATTCACTTTAATTAATTTCCATAATGCTCTTAACATTGGCATTTCCATTAAATGGTTTTCAACTTTTTCGTCTAAATGAGCATTGACATTTGTGGTTAAAATACAAATTAATTTCTCATACTAAAATACTGTTCATCTACCTGCTAAATAAAGTAGAGCTTTGTCCTCTGTAAAAATATATGAAAATATGGCAAGCCCATCAAGTTATAGAATATATTAAAGAGTGTGTGGCCTGTTTTTTTTTTTTAAAAAATAGGCCTGCCAACTTGTCGATTGAATGCGTTAACGCAACTACAGTTAATTTCACACTTAATTTAACTTCAAGCCAACTACCATGAACCTTGACGTGAGCATGAGAAAAATGTATGGAAAGAAGCCGGAAAAAATGGGGGTTAGGGTAAAAGGGATGCTAAATAAAACCCACGCATTTGATTTATATGTTCAAATCGATGGATTTATGTGCGACTTGCCATAAATTGCATCCTGTTAGATGGGACTTATTGGAAAATCTACATATTAAATTAAGTACGAAACGAGCTTGACTCAAAGCTGGGAAGGATTACGATGTAAGGTTAAATATCCGGTAAAAGGAAGGTACCTAAAAATGCTTCTAGCTAAAGGAAATGTGCGCATAACAAATAACGGAACCGGGACCCAAAAAAAAAACATAAAAATCTTAGACGAAGACGGATGCAGTATCAAGTGGATAAACTCAAAAAAGACTACTTGTCTTTCTTCCTTTTTTTCTTTCTTTTTTTTGCTATGCACACTTAAGTTTAATTGGATTTGATTTAATTTTCACATTTATGAGTTTCATTTTGAATATTTTTAGCACTCACCTAGTTAAATTGAGCGTGTTTTGAGCATATTCCGAAAATGCACCAATGCGATTAGTTTCGTTTCGTTATTTTGAATTATGTATATTTAATCCTTGTGTTGGGAACATCATAACAACATCATCATCATCATCATTATAACTATACGCACTTGTTAGGTTGCCTCAAAACAAAAAAAAACCCACACTTTCAAATAAATACAAAAAATTGTTTTTTAAGCCGCGCAATTTGAATTGGGTATAATTTGTGGCTGGTTTTTTATTTGTTGAATTGTTTCATAGTATTGTTTAAGTTGTAGATTTAAGTTTCTGTAGTCTTTTGTGGAATGTGGACCGCATTCCGGCAGCGTGTCGTTTGTTCTAACTAAGCACTTGACAACACGACAAAAGTTGACCACAATCACAATCCCAATCACAATCACGAGACTCACACACACACACACTCACACTCTCGGATGCACTATAAAAAAATCCAAAAAAAAAACGAAGGAAAACCAGGGAAAAACTCGTAGAAATTCTAAAGACGACAATTGTGTTTGAGTTTTAGGCGTTGAGTTTTTGCGAGCTGCCAGCACGTAGGCATCGCTTATCCTTGAAAACGAAAACCGTAATGAACTGTCGTTGGCAAAATTACAGAGACATCGCTAAGCATCCAAATGAACAGCTCAACAGCTTGCCTAGCATTGAGTGAAAGCCTTTGCTCACTCTCTTTTACACTCTATCACTCGCACTTTCACTCACTCTCTTGCTGCACACTCACTGCCAACACACTCAATCTGTATACTCACCACAGGCAGGTTCCTCTGCATTGTCCCAAAAAGCTTGTATTAAACTTTTTCTGTGCAGCCAAGAGGGGTGAATTGAGCTAGCCTTTGAGGGGTAAGCTTTTGTGTTGATTTTGTTTCTCTCACTGAGTGAGTTTGTTTTGGATTTGAGCTGAAACTATGAGTAGTTGTGAATTAATGTGAACATCCTTTGTACTTTAAGGTTTATTCAAGTGATTACCTTGATTACACTATTGTCTAAGGTTGTCGGGATTTGACAGGTGCCCTGGAGATGCTTTTCAGAGTAAACCTATCAAAAGTGAGTTTAAGTGAAGGTCCTTACGAAATTTTGGAAACTATTTAACTCATTGAATCCTTCATCCCAGTGCGAATCTACAGATCTATACTCCTAAGAAAAGTTTTAGGAGATCCTTCATCATTAGAAAGAGTAGATCCAAATAAACGGATACTTAGTAGCCAGATATTTTAACTTCAATTAGACTTAATAATTCTTTTAAGTAGTAGACTCTTGACAATCCCTTTATACACAAATAAACAACAACAAGAAAACTTAACGACACGAAAAAATTAAAAACTTTAGCATATTTTTTTGTATAGACAATGTCCAAGCGCAACAAGGAAGGAGATGAGGTCCTGCGCAAGAAGCAAGCCAAGTTGCGCTTCAAAAGATTGGTTCGCGTTGGTTTGGCCAACTATTTATGGCTATCCGAAGTGGAAGATGGGGGACTCACATTAAATGTTAAGAAAAATGTGGCCATGTTGGTGCGAAGAAAGCGCAAGACGGGAATTTTAACCATGGCTGTAAGTAGAATAAAACTTAATACAAATAAATGTACTCACATCTCTAATAAATCTATTTGGAATTCCAGCAAAAAGGTTTGTTAGCAACATCCCATTCTAGTCGCACCATCGAGGAGAGAAAAAAGCTTTGTACAATTGTTGCGGGTCTTGGTTGTTTTGCACAAGTTCCACCTGTAAGTAAACTCTCTCTCTCCCTCTCTGGATTCAGATCTGCCTTATATATAGACATACCTTTTCTTAAGATAATTCGTGCTCGTTTGGTACCTTATCTGCATTTTATGCAACTTGCTGAAGGTCGCGTCCTGGTGAAAGAGGGGGATGATCCTATATGGGTTTATTTTGTAATTAGCGGTGAAATCCAAATGTATAGAAGAGTATTCAATAAGGTGAGCAATATACCAAATAGGTTTAAAACTGAACTGATTTAAAACTGAACCGATTTCTTGCCTTTTGTTACCCGACTTTAAACTTGCATAACTTCGTCAAATTGATCCGACATTTAAGAATTAATAAATTAATTAAACATACTCATTTATTTTTCTTGTCACAAGGTCACACGGAAATATGAAGCACAGCTTGAGGCTTATATTGGACCTGGTGATTGGATCGGTGATGCTGAACTACTAGACCCTGATCTAAGAATGAGAACCTTTAAAGCAGCAAGTACGGTGAAATGAGAGCTTTCAATTATTATATTTATGAGTAATTTATCAATCTTTTATTTCTAGCTAATTGCGAAATTCTGTTGCTGGAGAAGAACGACTTTGAAACTTTGCTAATGCCACACGTTAAGAAAGTTTGGATTGAGAAAAAGAAAGCAATTGCATCGTTGAGCTATTTCAAATACATGAATGATTCACAGGTATGAAAATGTATTCACTTTTTAAGTTTTTAGTATACTAATAACGTTTAATAATGTATACAGATTGTTGGGGCCAGCAAACTTGCAACTATCAGACAATATGATCCATTAGAAACGATCTATCCGGAGGAAAAGGACAGCACACATCACGTACATTTTGTATTGAGTGGCGAATGCGTTCTTTTGCAGTGTCTCCATATGAAGGCAAGTTATTTGAATACTTTCAAAACTAAATGTTGATTTCATACTTGACTACTCTTCTATAGGTTAACTCTGTGATGGGTGAAGTAAAGTATGAACTACCCAAAGTTTCAGAGATCGACAGTGATGATGTCAGTGATGATGATGGTCCGGAACTTTTTGATGTTAGAGAATTATTGCGCTCAAGTACATCACTGGATGAAGCGGCGTATAAAAAAAAGAAAGCGGTAGGAAAATCATTTTAAATAATATTAAAAATATCTGAAAATAATTTGAGTATCATCAATTTACAGAAACGTAAGTCGGAGTTTGATAGAGTCGAAGCCCGTTGTAAGATTCTGGATCAGCAACCTCAAGTTGAAAAAGAGCAAGCAATCCATCATCATCATCACCATCATCATCATCATTCGATTTCGAAACCTGTTATAAATATAACCAACGATAGAGAGAGTCGTGAGACAGACGTACTATTTGAAGATTATGAAGAGTGGCTATCGGATGATGATTACACTCCTATGGTCTCTATGCGAGAACGTTATTCCTTATATCGTCCTTCAAGTAAAGCAAGTAAAATCAGTCAGCAATATGAAAGGAAACACAGTTCGATGCCTCGTAAAACGGCAAGCAAATCCAGTCAATTCAAGACTTTAGAATCGGAAGAATCGGAAATATTTACAGCTTCTTCAAGTCGTAGCAGTGAAACATTATCGATTAGGACAACGCTTAAAGCAAGGGTAAGAACTTTTACATTGAATTTATGCTGGGGAAAAAGTATTGATCATACTCGTAGTTGCTACTAATTTATCGATAAGTATATATTGTAATAATATCACATACTCAGACCGGTACAAACTATACTACACGCTTTATCGACATTGGGTCGATGTGTTATGGGGGTCTCTTTGGTGTCGGTGAGAAGAGCGATCATCGTGTTATCATGGCACGAACGACAGTGCAATGCCTGTTGCTACCACGATATTGGCTAATGGAGGATGATCAAAATCCTGGACATATTTGGCAACGCATGCGTTTCTATTTAGAGCGTTATATACCCTCTCGAGAGATGCTCTTTCAAGATTTTATCAAGACTCGCAAGTGGGCTCAGTTCAAGGATGAGTGTGTCGAGCCATTTACTCATTCCATGACAAATCCGACCAAAATCGAGGACATACCCATCTTTATTCGTATCGTTGAGTCAAAGGGATCATCACATGACGTTCACCATTAAATTGTAATACTAAATTTTCTATTATTATACTTTATGATAAATAATTAATAATTAGCTAGCTCTTTCCAATATTCAGATATTCCTTTTTTCATTTTGAACCAAGATTTTAGCCCTATACGAACTGGTTCAGATACTTGCTATAACTGTAAAAGAATGTCCTTCGTGTAGCACAGGTATGAACCGGTCTTATAGCCGGCACAGTTCAGATTTTGCAGACAAGACAAAAACCATCAACAGTTAATTTAATTTTATGGCAAAATGTCAAGGATAAGTTCTAGGGATTTCAAAAAACCGAGAAAGTCAAGGATATTTCCTGGGATATTAAAAATGTCCTCCAAGTTGTATAGCTAAATATTTTGTATAGCAAAGCTAAAGCTTCGGATAATATAAAAAGAACTTTTACTTACGATATAATAATGCCCATTTGGTATATTCAAAATTCCCATAACAAAAGCTTTAAGGATATTTAAAGTTCAGCATAAGCTTAAACCCCTACTTGGGACAGCAATATGGGTGAAATATTATAGTGGTTTATTTTACTGGGAAACTTTTCATGTAGGGGAAATTGAGTTAAATTTGTCATTTGTATTTGAATAAGAATTTAACCTGCCCAGGTATTGTAACTGTATGCTTCATTATCCGCGCACAAGTTGGTGAAATTCGGATTGCGACCTCTGATACACTCGGAGGCTGGTAGACCAGCTCTATAAATAGGATTGTTCTGGACATTTGTCACCGCATAATTACAAGCGAGAAGGGTGGCACTCACTCCCCCTGAGTCCGTATATCGGGCGATAGCGCACCCAATGCGATTATTCCGCTCATTTACCATGGTTGTATAGTGTCCGATTGCACTGTGAATGGTAGAAAAAAAACGGGATGGGGATTAGTTATCGAAATCGTTACATTTTTGTAACAAAACCTATAAAAATATCTTTCTATATATGTACATATATCTTTATCTTACGGTCCTCCTCGTGGTCTGTAGAGTTCCATATCGGCACTTGTTGCATAACGGTATTCATCGAACCATCCCTCAATCCGTTGCCGTAGATATTGGGATATATCCCCACTTCGGGTATAGAGTATGCTTAGATTTTGTCCGGAATAACGATAGGTCTGCGTATTCCGGCATTCATCATGGGCCATCCGACACTGCAGCGTATTGTAGGCCGCCAACTGTGCCAGTGTCGAGTCCCAGCTCATTGTGGCCATATGTAGAGCACTGGGAAACCCGGTTAAACCACCGCCAGCCACAAGGTGGCGCTTCTCATTGTGCAGTTGCAATATGAGTGGTATATGTGCATCGATTGGCACAAATTCGCCACTGCAACCACTGGCAAAACGCTAAATGGTGTTTAAATACAAATTAGAATACGAATTAAAAATTAAAAATAAGCAAACACAATATTGGAAAATCAAATGTCAATAAATACATATGACAATATAAATAAATAAACAAGCAAATAGTTTGCTCAAGTCGAGTATGCTCGAATTTGAGATGCTTTGAAAAGTATAAAAATAATAATTATACTTTAATTTAAAGTTTGCCCAATTATCAGAAATATTTGATACGTTTCATTACAAAATTTGAAATTAAATGAAGGTTTAAGTATCAGTTTCCAAAGGTTATATTCTCTATGGGTAGTAGTATCTAAAAGTTATTGGATAACTTGAAACTTTAAAAGCACTCAACAATCACTATTTATATTAACTATAAACAATTTTATATTATTCATGCTTACTTTTATATTGAATATTCGTTTACCTTATTAAAAAGAAGCGAACAGGTGCAACTAATCCTTTTTTTTTCCTTATTCAATTAGAGCAGCTTTTATGAATATTCATTTTAAATTAAATATTTAAATATTCTAAGGCCCATTTGATAAATATCTTTGAATTTAACAATAATTTCTATACTTTTTACGTCAGTTTATCATTCGGACAGTTATTTGATACCTTATATAGAAATTGAGAAAAAAGCCCTATATATTATATACAGATGTTTATTATTATATATAATGTTATATACAGATCTTAATAACTCTATTTATTTTCCACTTCATCTTTATAATCCGAGTTGTTAAAGCTCAACTTATTTATATTTGAGTAAAATAATATTTGATGTTAGCTAGAAATTCTGCAAAGTTTCACTTTCACCTTCCATAATGTAGATTATTTTTCTGAACTCAATCCTTTGCCGTGTGAAGATTTCAATTCTTGCTTTACTTACTCCGCTGTTGCCGCAGACTACATGACGCAGTCCGCCTGGACACAAAACTGGATCACAGTAGTTTTGTGCAAAAGACAATGGAATGAGCACATTCAATAGCAGGAGTACGTTATATAGATTGTGGGCGTGGCACAGCAGCATTGGAAATAGGAATTGAGCTGGGCTTATAATTGTGTTCTCTGACTTTGACTGTAACTGTGACTGTGACTGTGACTTTGCCTGTGTCTGAATGTAATTGTAACTGCGCGACACCGCCAGCTGAGTGGTATTTATAGTCAAAGGTTGCACTATTTAACAATGCCAATGGACAATGCAGCATACGTATGAATATTGGTTAGTATATTGCATTCCAGTTTTCCATATTCCATATTACGTTATTATCTGGGGCTTTGACATTCACATCGAGACAGAGACAGAGAGAATACAGCGAGACATCTGTTGTTTGTTTACGTTCGACTTTATACAAATCAAAAATGAGTTATTTTTGCTTAAACTAGACCCATTCCCACAACAACAACAACAACAGCAACATAAATAACAGAGTACAACAATAACAAACAGTACAACAATAAAACAAACACCCACTGATTGTTCACAGACATACATACTTGCATGCAAGCTTATGCGTATGCGTATGCGTAATATGTGTGCACGCTACGTATACGTAATATATTTTCGCACGCAGCTGTTGTTCCCCCCTCACATCCCTTTCTTCCTACCGTCACACCTGAAAGTCTGCTACAGCTTGCGTTAATGAGCTTCGCTTCCTTCTCCATCACCTTTTCCATGTCCTTTCTCCTTTCCCGTTTGTCATCATCTTGCAAAACCTTTGTTTTTTTCGTCTCTTTCGGTTTGTTTCAAATCATCCGACTTTTAGGTTAAGTCGAGGCTAATTGGTGTGCCATACACGAATTCAGACTTTGTGAACCATACAAAGAGTACTTAAAACTAAAAGATACGAAGAGGTAAAAGCTAATGGACAACTAGTCGAATGCTTAATGGAGGTTATTGAGGTATCGTTTGTGACTTGGATTATGACTTAAAACTGACTTGTTCCGACTTATGGCTTACAATTTGTCTTTTGCATGTTAAGCTTACCATTAGTTTTAGCTTAAAACAACTTTAAAGTCAGACAAACAGATTATAAATGATACGATCTTTTCACCACCATGTTAATTTAACTATTGTTGATGACAAATACTATTCATGTGAATTTTAAACTTTGTATTCACTTTTATTAGATATGTCTATTCAAATATACTGAAACATGTTTAATGTCTTCTTTATCATTGTTTCATTGTCCACTGCTAAACTTAACTTCCACTAGAACTAGAAAGTAACTGTATTCACTTTAATATATGTATCTGTCTTTTTCATCTACATGGTAAACTTAGCATTTAGCAGACCAGCTGGCTATTTTCATTTAATTACGTTTCTGTAGTTGCCTCATTTCTAAATCTTTTGTGCGCTTGACGTAACCAAACATCTACATGACAAATATTTGACATATAAGTTGCATGCAGGGTTGCCACCTTTGTGAACTTGACAGTTGCAAATGCATTTTGCAGTTACTTGACAAGCCCTGTCAACTCATCGAACTGAACTTTTGACAGGAGCATGAGGAATACAAAAATTGGCAAAATAAAAATGAATATTGAAAGATGAAATATTTGGAGATTTATGAGTGAAATTGATTGGGACAATAACCAACAGACATCTTTACCCCTTCTGCCTAGAGGGAATTGCTTAGCAGGAGATTTTGAATGTCAGATCTGCACAATGTTTTGCAACACTTAAAGTGCATTCGATTTGATTGTAGACAGGAGCTTTACCTTCTGACTTTGACATTTACATCTCACGATGTCAGACTGAAGAGGCAACTTGGATTTTGATTTCCATTTTACCTCCCATTTTCATACAATTTTCCTCCCATTTTCCTTCTCGCTACTCCCTGTCACAGGCTGACATTGAAGTTTTTCCAGCTTCACCGCGGGTCAATCAGTCTCAGGGTTCAAGTTTTGCGTATCGAAGATTTTCTTTCCTTTCGCTATTGTTGTTTGCTTCAAAGCTGACAGACTGTTGCCGATGGAAAGCCTCAATGGTTTCCCAGTTTGCAAAAAGGAAACTTAATTGAAATGTTGCTTGCACCTTCTCTGCAGTCGATGGCTGAAAGTCTCTATAGTGTGTACTATTTGTTGTTGACTCTGCAACAGTTTAATTTATCGATTTTTGAAGCGACAAATTCAATTTCACTTGCAAATTGATGTCAACATTTGTGTACATCAATAGAATTATTTTATAAAAACTATTTCATTAAAATAGAGTATCTTCAAGCCATTTCAACTATCAAGAGTATTTTTATAAATACCATAAATTATGTTAATAATCTACAAGATAATTAGAAAATTTAATTCCATCGGCGAATCGATGTCAACATTTATCTACATAACTTATTACATATATCAGTATAAGTATTCTTTAAGCCCTACAGGGTATCTTGAAGCCATTCTAAATATATAATACGATATATGTTTAATAATTTATATAATCTATTTATTTTTTATATAATTTATATCTATTTTACAGAGTATTCACATTCCCATTATTAAGGGTATTTCCTCCAGCTCTATATACAATGTTGTTAAATTAAATATGAACAACAGGGTATCTACTAGTGTACAAAGTTCCGGCTTCAAACGCCTACGGTAAGCGAAATTGACTTTTTTCCTTCCATAAATTATATTAATAACATCTAATATCAATAAACGTGCACACAATATTAACGGCATTATAAACAAAAGCGTGTTTGTGCATGTCTGTGCCTGTCTGAACATGTTTGCTTCGAAAGCTTACTTTGAGCTTATAAAGCGTTGAAACTCTTAAGCAATATGAATAAGATACAAGCAACAAAGTTTAACTTAAATATGTCATGCGAAAACAACAGTGGGAGACTGTGCAATACCCTGTAATTTTGCTCAAGGTTCATTTAACTAAATTTTATCAAATATTTGGAGGATTCTAGGAGATCCAGGAACTTTTACGGGGAAAGGCAGATAAAAGAAACAGAATGGAGTTATTTAATGTTCTTGAAGAGTAGCTTTTACTACAGGGTATTTTGGGGGTATAAATAATATACATTTTGAATATAAATAATATTGGATATTATTTTATGGCCTCATGAAAGTCTTAATTTTGTTGGAAACCCATAAAAAGCTTTCGCTACAGGGTATTATCTAATTGAGTGGAAAGCATAAATTTGTTATCTTTTTAAAAACTTCACAGCTCTTTGAACATCTTCTTTAATTGAATAATGAGTTATATTAATATTATTGCCTTGGTTTTCTTAAGAACATGTTACGATTGTAGACTAGTTGCCGTGTCTTCCCCTTTCTTAACATACACAATGCCATGTCTTCTTAAGGCGCTGCCAACTTAACAACATGGCGCTGCCAAGCATTCACAGAACAATACCGTTAATCAGTTGAACTGGAGAATTCATGTTACGACCGTGTTCAACAGTGCAAATGAATGTAAAGGCCTTGGGAATTCCTTCTGTTAACATTGGAATACCTAAAAGCATCCAATGACCAACGTGTCGTATGATTTATTTGCTTTGTGGAATTGAAACAAAATTTCACTTGCATTCGGTTTGACTTTTATTTAATTATTTTTATTATTTTCTTTTGTTTTTGTGTTTCATCATGAGTATTTACAATTTTTATTTACAAACAAAAAGGGAATAAAGGGGAATTTGGGAAAGGTAGGGAACAACAAAATTTGACAGAGTTCAACTTGGAGTATCACAAGGGTAAACAAGGTTTTGATTTTCGGTTTTTGGGTTGATTTTTGTAGTTGTTTTTGTTTTTTTTTGTTTTTTTTTTTACCAACCGCCGCCGCTTTGGGCCCAACCACCCTGTGGTGCCCAGCCACCGCTGCTGTGGCCACCGCCGTAGCTGCTGCCACCTCCATAGCTGCCACCGCTGCTGCCGGCATCAGAAATGACCTTGACGATTTGTACGCTGCCAGAGCTGGCGCCACCACTGTAGCCACCGCCATGACCGCCGCCAGAGGACCAGCCAGAACTGCCACCACCATAACCGCCGCCATGACCGCCGCCAGAGGACCAGCCAGAGCTGCCACCGCCATAACCGCCTCCGTAGCCACCGCCATAGCCGCCACCGCCGCCAGAGCCAGCCTCTGAGATGACCTTGACAATCTTAATGGTGCTAGCACCACCGCCATGACCACCTCCATAGCCGCCACCGCCGCCATAGCCGCCGCCTCCATGACCGCCACCATAGCCGCCGCCTCCATGACCACCGCCATAACCACCGCCATGACCACCGCCATAGCCGCCGCCAGCACCGCCATCCGAGATAACCTTGATGATCTTCACTCCGCCGCCGCCTCCGCCGCCGCCATGACCACCACCATAACCGCCACCGCCGCCATAGCCGCCACCGCCGCCGGAGGACCAGCCACCGCCGCCGCCACCACCGCCAGATGACCAACCACCGCCTCCACCACCGCCGGAGCTAAGAGCGCTGCCGCCGCCAAGGAAGCCAGCGTTAACCATGCTGCATGCAGCAAGCAGACAAACAAATACCTTTTATCGAAGAGAACACAAAAAAATAGAGTCACAATACAGCACATAAATGTATAAAAGTGTTATTACAAAACTTGCACGCGGGCAGAAAAGCTTCCTTAAAAATTTCCTATGAAAAGCTGTATATATTTTTTTTTTACTTGTGGGGCCTTTTTCGTCAAAATTTGCACCTGGTACAGTCTTCTTAAAAATTTGCCCTCGATTAGGAAAGCTTTTTATTATATATGTGTTAGTGTACAAAAGCTTTCAAAGCTCACAGTGGCCTACGCAGGCACGTATTTAAACACAAATGAATTGTAGAATCTAAATTTACTTTTCATTTCAAAAGCTTTGTAACTATGAAAAACTTTCTTTCCCAGGTGCAAACTTTTGACAAACACTGTTTTACATTTCAAACAAAAACTATGAAACTCTTGCGAGTTATAAGATCTGCTTGAAAAGCTTTTTAAAGGAAACACATATAAAAAACTTTTGTATGCCTTAGATTGAGAAACACTTCACATAAAAAAAGTATAAAAAAAATATAGTTTCTTAAATTTAAAACTATTGAAAATTTTAAATTTGTTTCTCCATTTGTATTATTTTGTTTTGAAAATTCGTTTAATCCGTTTACGTGATTTCCAGTTTAGTATAAAAAAAGAATCACAGGACGCACCTTCATGTTGGTTCACTCGATGTGTGTGTGTGTGTGTTTGAAGGAGGTGTGTGTGTGTGTGTTTGCGACGTTAGCTGAACTTCAACTGTGCCAATGCAGTGCACCACCAGCTGCTTTTATGTGCCCACGAGACGGACGAACCACAGTTGTGAGTCAATGAAGAAAACCAGACACAACCCCGCTTACAGTCACGTCCCCCTGTCTACGGTTATGTCTTGCGCTTTGTTCCCTGCTTCATTGGCAGTCCCTGCCCATGGCTGTGTCCCCTTTTCTATTCGTCTCTCTCTCTCTCTCTCTCTCGCTCTCTCTGACCACTTGTCTCAGTTCATCTTCCTAAAACATAACACGAATCATATGCTAATGTATGACACTCTAATTGCTTGTCCACGCGATGCTCTCGCATCGGATTATGCCATCATCATGAAAGAGACCAAAGACAAGCTTAGCATTGGGTGTCGGTCGATAGCCTCCAGTCTTCAGCTACAATCTTCAGCTCAGTCTACGCTCTTCAGCTTCAGCTTCAGCTTTTGCCCCTTCTTCAGCCCAGCCTGTAGTGTAACCGTTAACTTATTCAGCTCAGTGTCAGAGCAGTCGTAACTGCCAGCTATTTGGCAGTGCTCTTTATTAGCTCGTTATGCAATTCATCAAAAAATAGCAACAACAACAACAACACTTATCAAAAACAGCAGCCAAAACAACAACAACAACATCCACAACATTTTGATGCCAACATAACATTACAAAAAAAAACAAAAGTTGCGCGTTTTCCACTTCAAACTTCAAATCGAACTCCACCTTCAATAATACACTGCATAAAAAGTGTATAAATTAACTAAATCAAACACTAAGTAACTTAGCTTAGATAGAGAATATTTTGTATATTTATATTACTATAAATTTGATATTAATATATGTGTATTCATAGGCAGTACAGTTTCATAAAATTGAGGCTCGTTGTCAGATTAGATTAGATTAGATTAGATTAGATTAGTATGTAATACATGTACAGTGAAAACTCCCTTAGCGGACACCTCTAATAGGCGGACACCCCCCTTGGGCGGACATTTTTTCCGTGACATTGCTTTTGGTAGGGTTTTCAGACCAATTTTGCCTCTATTGAGTGGACACTCTCTTGAGCGGACGCGGACACTAAAAAAAAGGACAAAAACGAACGAGAACCTTTCTTGGGCGGACACACACATGACAACAAGGCGTTGGAATATATTAAATTATTTGGAAAGTCATTTGCAGTCATGCATAATTGAAAAAAGACTTAAAAACGCGACAAACTAAAATAGTTTATAAATTATAATTATAGAATCGCTGTTATTAATAACACTTATATGATTAATTACTTAGTAAATTATTTTGAAGTTCATTTTCCTTATTTTTAAAGTCACTATTATTACAATAAACGCTGTACTGAACAACCTATTAAAATTGGGGAAAAAAACAAAAAGATAGAATTATTCCCTTAAGCGGACACTCCCCTTGAGCGGACACAAATTGCGCGACCATGAGTGTCCGCCCTAAAGAGGTTTCACTGTATTGATATTTTAATATTTTTATGTGTTTTTGATATCTATACGTCGACAAAAAGGAATAATCAAAAAATTTAAATTGTAAATTGGAATAATTAAAATTATATTGGTAGATGAGTGTATAAAATAATATTTAATTTATAATACCTATTATTCATGTTTTTTTCTTTTCTTAATATCGAAATAGTTATAAAAAAGAGTGTTTTTTTATTTAAATGAAACGCTCATTAAATTTTCGTTTTTCTAGATCTACCAATTTACAATTTATTCTATTTTGTCGTCTGTTTGAATTCGCATTAAATAAACAAAATTGTTAAATCATCGATACCCATTCCTAGTTCAGACTTACTTATACCCTTTCTTTACTAAAATGGCTATTTTCTTCTCCGTTTTTGCAAATTCTTTTTCATAATTAAAAATGTGCACATAAATTAAAACTCTTTAGTTTGTGAAAAATCTGTAAATCATTTACTTAAACACACTCTTATCAGTATCAAGTCTAATACAATTTTTATACCCTTTTGCAGAGGGTATTATAATTTTGTCACGAAGTTTGTAACGCATTGAAGGAGGCGTGTCAGACCCCATAAAGTATATATAATCTTGATCAGGGCGACGAGCTGAGTCGATATAGCCATGTCCGTCTGTCCGTCTGTCCGTCTGTCCGTCTGTCTGTCTGTCCGTCTGTCCGTCTGTTTCTATGCAAACTAGTCTCTCAGTTTTGAAGCTATCTTGATGAAACTTGGTACAGGTCCGTCTTTTTGCTGCACGCAGTACATATGTCGGAACCGACCAGATCGGATAACTATATCATATAGCTGCCATAGGAACGATCGGTTGGAAATAAACATTTAGTATGAAAAAAACTTTTTTGTTTCTCAAGATATCTCAACCAAATATACACATTATGTGTTTGATTAAGTTTAAAACAGGCTGACTAAATTTGGTGTAAATCGGGCTACTATATCATATAGCTGCCATAGGAACGATCGGTTCGAAAACAACATTTAGTATGAAAAACTTTTTTGTTTCTCAACATATCTCAACCAAATATACACATTGTGTGTTTGATTTAGTTTTAAACAGGCTGACCAAATTTGGTGTAAATCGGACAACTATATCATATAGCTGCCATAGGAACGATCGGTTCAAAATCAACCTTTAACAAATTTTGTAAAAAATCTGACGGCTTACACAGGGAACTGCAAGGGTATCCAAACTTTGGCGCGCCAAAGTTAGCTTGCGCTATATTTTTTCCTAACAAAGTTTATGTAAACTTTTATCAGTTGTTGTACCTTTTTTTTTTATTTGCATTAACGCAAATTTTCAATTGTTGCAAATTGTACAGTCAACAACACAATTTAGTTACTTTTTTATAAATCCGAAAAAAGTTAATATTGTAAAAAATTTACATAAACTTTTCTAGTGAACAAAAGGGATAAGCTTCTTATAAATATTGTAACTAAATTTTATACAAGTCTTTCTACTGTAGTCTGTAGGGTATTTCAGGCATAATTGCATAGGAGTAAGAAGTATTTTGAGTATATTGATTTAAATACGATATTTCAGTTCATTTAAGATGCACTTGAATTGAAAATTTTTATCAATTATATACTGAATACATATGTAGTCAAAAAATGGTTAGATATGCCAGCTAAGATCAAGAGAACGAGATTTTTTTTTCTTTCTTTACATACTTATGTACATGCAAGAGAGTAGATTATAAAAGAGCTTACAAATACTACAACTTGTAAGGATAGGGATAAACAAATATTGAATATTTCTGTTTCATACATGCTTAAATAAGGGTCATAATACCATACAAGTTACTAGACTATAGAAGTACTTATGGATACAAAATATAGAACATTCATCTTTCATAAAGCTTTGCTGTTTATAAATCTAAAGTTGGAATTGTAAATACAATTATTATAAGTGTCAGAATACTATTCAGATCAAAATACAAATTATTATATGTATGTACAATGTACATATGTACCTATAAAAGTTGCTATAAGTGGTAAGGGTATGCCAAAGATAATAACTTTCATCTCTTTGTTTCAATTACGATTTCGATTTTGATGCTTGAAGGGGTCAACTCGGCATGCATATTAATTGTTGGCCCCCACAAAAAATGTTTTTAGCTGCTTTGCAGAGCAGTTGAAAGCTGTGAAGAACCATGGAGAATAGAGAAGAGAAGAGGAGAAGAGAAGACGCGGAGTTGAGACGCGGTGGAGGGTGGAGCAACCTTCGTTTCGACACTTGATAGATGCCAAATACTAAATGTAATAATTTTCCCATCTTTCGGGTACGTTAATTGCTCCATGACGGAAGCCCACGAAACCAGTAAAGTCACGACATTTGACTCATAACCTAACCATACCTATAATCAGACCATACCCAACTATTATAATATAAACAAAATATACGAATTATTAATAGTTGATTGAATTTACGAGAATCTCGGCTAATACAAAACAAAGTATTTTGATGAGGGTTCGCATTTTGGTTAACGAAACTTTATTTAAAGTTTGTGTTATTTTTGTATTTTCAACCCAAATCCCCAAAACAGGTTTTGGGTTAATTTCTTACACAACTTGAAAACACAAATTCAAAAAGAGTTGCAGAGGAAAACAACTAATGAAACATTGTGAAATTTGTAGGGCGAACAAATATCGCTATAAAAAGAGATTAAAAATAAAGGCCTTTGGTTAGCTGGATATTAAATCCATATTAATTGATTAAAAAGTAAACCTTTTCAGCTAATTTCATTATATTAAGCAACAGTGTTCGATAAGAACACAGGTGAATAAATTATATACAAGTTGCATTTGCTTTTAGAAAAACCCTTTTGAGGTGGCTTCTAAATAAAATTTGACAACACTGTATTTTAAGAATACTTAAGAGATCATATATGATGTGGTACATAGGATATATATGGTACCTTTATGAGTTTCTTCTCAAACCATCTGATGTCATTTTCCTATACTGGAAAGCTTAATACAGTTACATACCTACTTTTTGTATGTAAAAGTTAGTATTTTATATAACAAATAGAGCTGATAGCAAAACTTAAGTTTTCACACTATAAACGCCCCTTTCCAATCTGACAAACTGGCATTTTACAGCACTGTACTGCTACTACATACGTACTCTGATGTGTGTGAAATCTAATGGCATATTAAATTAACTTAATATGCATGAAACTAATCAAAAAAAAAATAACACTCAAATGGGTCAAAAAAGCAAATGAAAACAAAAGCATCTTTTAGTTAAGATGAGTCTAGCATACATAATGGACGTAATACATAAATTATCTTGCTCCATTTTAATGCGGAGTTATGCGACGTGAAGCGACGCCTTTCACTACATGCCAAAAAAATTAATGGGCATCTTATTTAAATCAAAGCTTCCGACCCTCTCAGTGGATTGCCATTTTTATTACGTGTAGCGTATATCATTATCAATTCAAGTCAGTTTTACATTTATTTCAAATCATCTGGTTTTTATGTATTTCGTATAGCTATAACTACTCGAAAAGCATCCTCGAAATGAAAGTAGGCTCCCAAGTTCACATGTATAGTAACATCCCTGGTCGTCATGATTAGTAACTTCTCTAGTCCCCAAGACTAGTAATTTTTCTAGTCCGCACGACTAGTACCTTCCTAGTCTACTTAGCCACATGACTAAGAACTATCCTAGTCCTCATTAATAGTAAATACTTACTCGTCATGACTATTAACTTTCTAGAGTAGTCAAATGACTAGTAAGTGCCCTAGTACTATTGACTAGTAACTTTCTAGTCCTTTTGACTAGTAACTTTTTATTCCTCATAACACTACTAGTAACTTTCCAGTCTAATCACATGTCTCGTATCTTTTCTAGTCGTTATGACTACTAACTTCTTAGTGCTCATAACTAGTAACTTCCTAGACTAGTCACATGACTAGTATCTTCCTAGTCTAATCCGCGTGACTAGTAACTTCCTAGTTCACATGTCTCGTCCTTTCCCCAGTCCCCATGACTAGTTACTTCCCTAGTTTTCATGACTAGTAAACTCCCTAGACTCTATGACTAATAAAATCGTGAAAATGTTGATTCAAAGTTGAACAAAGTTGGCAGAAGTATGGTTTATAGAAATGACTTATGACCATAAATACATACATATATTAATATTTGATAATAAACATTTTTAATTATTTTGAGTTATGAAATTGAGCTTTGGGAAATACGACATGTTAGATTTCCCATCATAATGATGATGCAATTGCTAATTTCCAAATAACGCTTAATTATTTGATTGGGTTAATTAGCTTCTGTTGATGATGGATCACAGCAGCAAGCAGTTATATGGAACCATCATCATTAAAGGCTAAGAAAATTATAAACACGATTCGACCCTGAACTTGATGCATGATATTTATGATGCATGCATGTATGTATGACTTGGTAATGAGGTTAAAGAAAAGGTTGTATGGTTTGTTTTTTTTTTTTGGTTTCCAACATAGTTGTAAATTTAATAAACTATTCAAAATGAGTTAAAAAAAAAGATTAAAGATATAGTAACAACATCTACAAGGCTAATGCCGTTGCTCAACTCGTACAACAGAAACAAAGCGAGTCGAATGCCTGGCAAATCACATGGGGGTGGGGAAATGTGTGAAGGGAATGTGTGTGGGAATGTGGAGAGTGTGGATTCTCTACTGTGGATTGTGACTAGCTTAATCCCAGCCAGAGGCACCACCACCGGCAGACCAGCCACCAGCAGAACCACCGGCAGACCAGCCACCAGCAGATCCACCACCATAACCACCGGCACCACCACTGGGACCTTCTCCGATGACACTAATGATTTTCACATCCTCCGCTTGATGTCCATGATCGAAGCCACCGCTGTGTCCATGACCATGATCGAAGCCACCACTGTGTCCGTGTCCATGATCAAAGCCACCACTGTGTCCACCTTCCTCATGGATGACCTTAACAATGTTCACTTCACCACCGCCGTGACTGAAGCCACCATCGTGTCCGTGACCGTGAGATTGACCGTGACCGCCGTGACCGCCGTGACCGCCGTGAGAGAAGCCAGCATCGTGACCACCAGTCTGGATGACCTTGACGATTTTCACTTCACCAGCCTGCTCGAAACCACCGCCGTGTCCGTGACCGTGATCGAAACCACCGCCGTGTCCGTGACCGTGATCGAAGCCGCCTCCCTGTCCATGTCCCTCTTCGTGGATTACTTTGACAATCTTGACTTCACCACCGCCATGTCCGTGATCAAAGCCACCACCGTGTCCATGTCCATGATCGAAACCACCGCCGTGTCCGTGACCATGATCAAAGCCGCCACCGCCACCGCCGCCGTGTCCGTGACCTTCTTCGTGGATTACTTTAACCACAGTGGCAACACCACCGCCGCCACCGCCACCACCGCCGGAGTAGCCACCTCCGCCTGAGGACCAGCCACCGCCACCACCGCCGGAGTAGCCACCTCCGCCAGAGGACCAGCCACCGCCACCGCCACCGCCACCGCCGCCGCCTCCACCACCACCTCCGAGGAAGCCAGCTTGGGCCAAGCTCACACAGGCAATCAGGCAAACAAACAGCTAGGAAGGGTAAAAAATTGTAATTGGATAAATTATACATTTTGTGTCGTTTTTTCAACTTCCCGATAAGCTTACAGTGTAGATAAACCTGTCGATAAGAGCACAATATCTTAGGTTTATCTTCAATGTAAGGTTATCGGCAAGGTGAGAAAACGGTCCTTAATCCTTCCATTCGATGCTAACTCACCTTCATTTTGTTGTCGACTTTGTTTAAATTCAGCGTTAGCTCTTGTTGTAGACGAGGTTAAACCTTGAGGTTTAGTTAGTTACTAATATGGATAGCATGCTCGTTGGCCGCTATTTATACGACATCCCGACCTAAACAGACGACAAGAAAATTATGACCTAAAGAGAAATGCGTGGAGTTAAGATGACACCAACAACAACAGAAACAACAGCAACATCTATCAACAACAACAACGATGATCAACGCCAATGTTGAACGAGTTCACAACCTGAAATATCTTATAGTTTTACTAAATAATAAATATGTATTTCCATATATCACACGCACTTTAACATAAACCGAAATTTTCTTAAATTCGTTTATACAGGTATATTTATTTTACTTAACTGCAAGTTAAAGTTCATGTCAATTACAATTACCTGGCGCCTTTCTCAATCGCTACCTAATTAAATGTACAAGTAGTGTTAATTTGTGAGACACAATTAATTGCACAAGTTGGCAGCACCTCAATGACAGGTTGGCAGGAGGATGACAGAAACTTTATCTGAAGTGCATGTCAAAGTTCATGGCAATTATAATTCAGGTTTCTCAAGTTCTTTGTTATGTAAGTTAAGTTTCTTAACTGCACTTAACAGTAATATAAATATAAAAAATCAATTTGGACAGCAAAATAAAGCAGATGTTAAGTTTAACGTGTTATTGAAAAAGTAAAGTATATACTAGGTCTATGTTGGGGGAAAATTGGAAGAGAAATTTAAATCTGACAACTTCAGTTCAAGTATTAGTTTATATTATGTTATTAAATTATACTATATATTTTTATATAGTACTTGAACTATAAATAATATTATTGATACTTTTTCTTTTATCATTCAATTTATTTAAACTTGAATACTAATGAATTCTAATTTGAATCAATATACTTATATTTTATTTACTGAAGGTCTTTTAAATTAAGTTTTATGATCTCTTATTTTATTTATTTACAATAATTATAACTATTATATAAATAATTTATTTATAATAATTTATTCCTATAACATATTTTCTATACATACAATTTTTTTGTGAATCATATTTTATTGGATTTTTTGATACTCTTAGGGACGTTTTCTCATCTTGCCGATAGGCTTAGAGTCTACATAATAGTGCAATTTTATTCTCTTATCGGCAAGTTAATCTAGACTGTAAGTTTGCCGAAAAGATGTGAAAACGTCCCTAACAATATAAAACTGTTGCTGTTTACATGTTAATCCTTTAGAAATTTGAACTAAACAAATATAATAGCGGCAACTGTTGTATATATACTGTTTTTGTATTTGCTAAAGGATAACTTCTAGTCTAGCACTATCCATAAAAGTTCTTTTGCCTGCTTTTGCTTTTTGCGCATGTCACGTTATTTGCGCGTATTGCAAACTTTCTCATGAATAAGAAAAACATTATGTTTTAAATTTTGGGAAAGAGTTTTGGGGTCAAATTTCGCAGAAAACTTGTTATTAAAAAAATGCAAATCAAATAAATATTATTAAGCTGATAAAATTGCATGCATAAACATTTTAAAGAAAATTACAATTATATAAAAGATTTAATCAATTAAAATAGAGTTTAGTTGCGGTGATTTTAGTTAAATTATAGGACAAATATGTATAGTAAGTTAAAAGAGAGAATGAATGAAGAAACATGAAGATTTTTATTTAATTTATTTACAGATAAATCGTTTAGAGTCAGCTAAATACCTTTTATTAACCAAATAAAAAAATCGATAAATTCTACAAAATAAACCAGTTTAAATGAAAATATTTATTTATTTTTTTTAAATTTTAAGAGATATTTAAGAAACTTAATACTTATTAGAGAGTATTATATAACAAGTGATATATTAAATCATACCATAACTAAGGATTAATTCTAAGCTTAAATAATGTAAACAGATATAAACTTCTTTGAAACTCTTTCATTTTTTTTTTGGAAATATTAATATGATCTTCTGATGTTGAATTAGTTTGATAGTAATTTTGTATAAATATATTAAGTTTAATTCAAAATTAAGAATCATTCTATTTTATATTTTCTGTACATACCCTTTTGAAACAAATCATATTATAAATTGGAATTAATTCTAAGCTACAATAATTTAAGAGGATATATACATAGTATATGATCTTCTGAGGATGAATCAGGGGTAATAATAAAATGGTAAAAATATATGAAGTCAAATTTTAAATGATGTATGATTTAATTTTAGATTTTGTGAATATAAACTTTTTAAATAAATCATATTATAACTTGGAATTAATTCTAAGCTACTATCTAGGATTCTCGGATGATGCATTGGGGCTGATAGTAAAATGTTAAAAATATATAAAGTTACATTTTAAAAGATGTACATATAATTCAATTTTAAATGTTCTGTAAATAAACTTATTAAACAAGTTAAAACAGAACTGAAAACTATCATACATATATCCACTGATAGCATATCGAATAAAAAAGCAAGTAATTTAATTTTATTTTAACAATTGCAAATTACAGAAGTTCAGTTAATTGCAATCGAGTGTCATTTGAGGTGTGAGTTTGTCCGTGTGAATATATGTATGTACATATACATATGTATGTATGTATATGGATGTATTCATTTACATTCGAGTACATAATCGAAAGTCAAGCTGACCAAAGAGCCAACACTCGAGTTTCAGTTGCCTGGGGACGCGTCTCTTGATGTTGTCTCTTGTCTGTTGTCTGTTATTGGTGTTGTCTGTGGTCTGTTGTTTGTTGTTTGTTGTCTTCCTCTTTGGTTTTCTGTTGTCTGTTGTCTGTGGTCCGTTGTCCGTTTGTCCGTTTGTCAGATGTGGTAACAGTGTTGCTTTTAATCCCACAGCTCTTAATTTGCCGCCCCAATCAGCGGCCCAATTAATCATGCCTCGCGCTTCGGCTTGCGGCCAACTCTGATAAGGGAGATGTAAAGCATGCCACATGCTGTGGATGCCACAGATTCAGTTGATCAGCTGTTGTACAATGTACATGCTTTCGGCACTAACTATACCAAATTCAAAGCCATTAAACTTCAAATGCAGCGCAAAGAAATCTGCGGATCATAAGATCTGCTCTGTCATTGCCAAAAGCTATGCGAATTTCGATGAAACCAGTTAAGTTTTTATAACTGAAAATGCTCTAATTGTGTGTGGTTGACTAGCACATACCCTGTATTCGTAAAATATGACATTTAAAATAATATGTATTAAAAATGTGCCACGTTATGATCAACTCATGTCTTCAATTATTTTTAAAATCAACTAGCAAGTATATACCCCTTAAACTAGTTCTATGATTGAATTCCCAGTTTATTATCAGATTATGCTAAAATATGTAGGACAAGGGATCAGCGAAATTTTAAATTTGCATAACTTGGTCAAAAACCAGACCGAGTTCTATGCAGAATGTAATTTTGATTATGATTTGATCTATGAGTTGATTCTATATTTAAAAATGTTATTATTGTTTATTTTTTTTTTGATAAAATCTGATAAATCAATTTTTTAAAGAAGATCTTTATTTATTTGCAGGAAATATGAAAATATTTAATATGTGGGATAAACATCGGTAAGTACTTTACTTTACTTTTATGCCAAAATTTAATTTTACATCATTGTAAAATCCATGGTGAAACTTGAGATGCACTTATTTATTTGTGCTACTAAAACATTTCTAGGGTATTTTGCTGTCGGTTACTGGCATTTGTCGTTGTCAATTCGCATCTGAATTTTTAATGCGCCAAATTGGCAAACCACATTAAATGGTTTAATTATGTAAATCTCTATTTGGGTGTTTAAACTTTAAAGTCGAAACTCTGGCAGCAAAAAGGGTCAAAGTGAAAGAGATACCAAAAATAATATAAACAAATAAAATGCTAAAACGATTTATAAATATATGTATATATAAATACAGATATATATATATATATATTTATATATATACATAGATAGAGATATATTAGCAGGCATTATTTATGTATAAATCGATGTGTACATCTGCCTAATTAAGGTAGACTCCTAAATGCAATGCCAAATATTGGCTGTCGTTATTTCAGTGTCGTTTAGCTAATAAATTAATTCCATTTTTTACAAGTTTTTTATTATATTTTAGATATGTATTTTGCAACTTTCTTTCGCATTTGGTTTTAGGTCTTTCCCTCACTAATTAATAATTTAATTATTGTGAAGAGAGCAAGAAATGCAGCTCGAATCGTTTCAAATATTCAAAAACTTTAATCACTTAATACTAATACGAATATAAAATATATATATATTAATATTGACTATTATTAGTCGTGGGCTAAATAAAGTTATTGGTTTTAATTTATGCAAAACTATTCAACATAATTATGATAATTATTATTAATTATTGTTTTCTTTATCTCTGTGGTTTTGTATGCATCTAAGGGCAATTAAGAGGCGGCTTTACGAGCTGTCAAGCATCATTATCTAAACCAGTTATCGATTATTAATTTGTATTTTGTTTTTCTATTGACTTTTAAGTTAGTCAAAGATAATGCAATCAAATTTGAGACTATAATAGATCTTAAAGGTCGCCTAAATAATTTTTTCCATAAATAAATCTATTTATTGCTGTCTTCTGTTAAGATTTGCCAAGTTAGAAATTTACAATTAAGCTGTCTAACAATTTCATGAATTACAGAGTATGCAGTTAGTCGTTGCAAAGACGTTAGTCAAGCTAGATATTTCTCAACCTCTTGACAAATTGCTGAGCAGCTTTTATTAGACTCTTAAATGAATTACTTCAGAAGTTGATAGAAGAACGTTAAAAGGATGCAATAACATAGGTTGAAGTTGGGTCAGAAGATACCCTGTAACATTTAGGAATATATTTTGCGACTAAATATGATAATTGTTCCCAAAAGTATCGTTTAATACCCCGTAATAAACCTTATAAATGTGGAGATGTGTCTATTTCAAAATATACAAGTTTAAAAGGTATTTTTAAAATGTTCTTTTTAGTGCAGTTTTACTGTACAGATATGTTTTTTTAATCGTAGACATCTTCTTATGTGTTCATCTATTTTTGCAAAGTTTTTTCACACATTCTCTTACTTGGTTTATAGGTATAGGATATTTCTAAGTCGATCCCTTTCGTCAAAAGCCTTTTTATACCCTTTGTAAACTAGCACATTGCTCTCTTCACTCATCTATCACCTTATGTATGTGTGTGTGTGTGTGTGTGTGTATGAAACTGGAACATCTTTGATTCCATCTATTGGAAACTGTTTTGGGGGTTAAAGCCACAACAGTACCTTTAAGGCAATGAGGTCAATAAACTAGAGCAATAACTCAAACACACACACCGCTAAAAGTTTTGCTTAGTTTTTTGTGGTTTGTGTCGCCACTAAAATCTCTTTAGATTTCGACCTATTAGTCGACGCTTTTTTAAAGCTTTTTGGGACAACAGTTTTATGGCAAGCATTTGCAAAAGGTCGAAATGTTTTTATAGTTGGCACAAAAGCTGCTTAGAATGCGTTCCACAATTAGCGAATGGAAGACTTGACGAAAGGCAAATTTGACGAAATATTAAGTTAACATTGCTATGTAAAATTGACGAAATATTTAGTTAACATTGTATAAATCGACGAAATGTTAACAGAAGCTTTAGTATGGAAATAAACCAAAGTAGAAAAACAGTTAAAATTAAATGGGAGAAATGTTTATTATTAAAATATGAAATTTTAATTGCAACTATTTTTAATAAATAAAAGTCCTTCCAATATCAAATTCTTACAACATTTATTTTACCGTTTTAAAAGCAGCTCAAACTGATATTAGATTAAGGCATTGTTAATAACTTGGGAATTCAGACTTTTTTGAAGTACTTCCATATTAGGATTATTTCGCAAAAAATATAAAATCTGTTATTTTTGGCATAAAATCTGTTTTAATTTATTAAAAACTGCCCAATTTGTGCTTTCAAGCAGAACGACTGATGAAAGGAATGGTGAAAGGAATGGTGGGGAGGGGAGGGATGCTTCTATTGGAATAATTTAGAGCTCTGCAACTTCATGGTTCTTGCCCGTTCTTGTTTTTGGGCTTTCTTTTCATTTTGTTTGTCTATTTTGTGTCCACTTTCTTTCACTTTTCTCGCCATTTCCACTAAATCGTTTCTACTTCTTTATGCTGGCCTTTGTCAATAGCCTTTGCTTTGGCTTCTCGATTTCCTAAATGTTGCTTTATTGCTCATTTACTTAATTAAAAAATGTGCCTCTTTCCGTTTTCCTTTCCCTTCTTCCACATCCTCTCTGAGATCTAAGAGCAACATCAAAAGTCTAGGTTAGCTGGGAGTACAGTTAGTAAAGTTCCTTAAGTAATGTGCTATGAATTATAAAGTTTATTATTATTTAATAAAACATTGCATTCATTTTTGTTGTCTTTTTTTTTAGAATTGTACTGAATTTTTTAGAATATGTTTTAACAAACTTTGGTTCTTACGGTTTACAGGTAGCAAACATGCATTTATTTTTTATTTTCCCAAATTTATAAATCACTTAGTTTATTTAAATTTGATCTGATTTGTTAACTAAACAATTATTTTCATTAAAAATAAGATAGAACCGCCCGTTAAAGCTAAATAATTTAAATTTCATATGTAAATAGTTAAGCTGCTAGTGTTAAATATACATTCAAAAGATGCGCTTTAATTTATAAAATTTACAATTATCTTGGTTAATGTCAACTTAAGCGAATTTATTTTTTTAAATTGTTTTTATTGAAAATAGGCTCCCCATCCCATAGGACATTTCCCCCCCACCAATTTCTTGGGACATTTATAGCACCCAAAAATATCCCAAAGTGCAATCAAACACGTTCGTTGCCGGTTCGTCTACAGCATGTTGCGTGTGTTGGTTGCGAGCGCAACCAAATTGTTCGATGTTCGAAGTGACAAACCATTCAGTAGTCACGACTTGCGACTTGCATTGATGATGGTCGTGTCGTCGGTGGCGTTGTTTAGTCGAGGTCGTGGTCTCGCATGAAGCGGTCGACAAAGCGCATCCCCCATTAAACGTTTTGTTTCCGAATCGCATCTTCAGTAAACAGTCAACAAAACACAACACACAAAATTTTTTGAACGTATTTTCTCGTAGTTCTCCGGTTTTGCCAGCCACGTGCACACGTGCAATTGCGGAAATTGCGGTCAGATATCAGCTTGAAATCGAAGAAGCTGTTGCTGTTTTATTTTCCTTGTTTTTTTTTCGGTGCATTTCTTTGAATCACGTGTTTTTTTTCGGTGCAAATTGTAAGTGAAAAGAGAGAGAGCCAAAAAAAATATATAAAAATTGTTAAAAATGTTGACAAGTGGCTGAAGAAACCGTTTGTATTTGTTTGTTATATCTCCATCGTTGTTAACAATTTGCCGCAATTTTTTTCTGTTAACCGTTTTATCGTTGTGCATTATTTTACCATTTGGTCTCTTTTCTTGATTTTTATGATTATTGTCGAGCTAAGTTTCGAGTGAATTTCCATTCAGTTTGAATTAATTGAAGGCCCTTAAATGCGACGACAAGCCTAATGACTTTCCAAAAGTATTTAAAGGACTCCTCCAACACCGACTTTGTCTCCGCCCTCCATTAAGAATTTGGCTTAATTTAATTTTTGGACCAAAACTTTTGTGTGCATACCAAAAATAAAATACAAGAAGCAATTAAAACAAATACACTCTACGTTGGCGAATCGACAAACTCGAAATATGGTGCGTATTTCCCCCAAAAAAAAACTTAAACCCACAATTTAGATAAATTAAACTAATTTCCCCAAAAGAAATTTCACAAACTTTCCTATCGTTCGACTGGACTGACTGACTGGACTGTCCCTTTCAAGGATTTAGGAATGCTTTCAAATTAGCATTGTCTACTTTTTGGCTGGTTGAACGGGTTCTTAAGTGTTGTTGAAAGTGTACAAAGAACAAAGAAAGAGTGTGCTCAGTTATTCAAATTGTACAAATTATACAAATTATACAAATTAAACTAATTTAATCATATTTACAAATTATGCTTCCCACTTCACTTTTTGTGTCAAATTCTTGCACATTTGCATAGCATACTTATTGGCTCGTTAAACAGCTTCTAAATTGTTTCGAGAGTAAAATTCAAAACAGTTTTGTAATTGTTGTAAAGAACGCTGGACATAAGCTTAAAAGCTAATCCAGCAATTACTCAAATTTACCCGTATTATGCTGAAGTACTTAACAAATTTGTTTAATAACTTCTTAATTAAGTTAAATTGACCACTTTTGGTTTTTATTTTCAACAAGTTTTTAATTGTTGAAAATTTTGTGAAATTGTTTGATGAGTGTGATGCAGAACATTTTTGTGTGCGGTAATTGTTGTGATGTGGTGTAAAAATTAAATCATATGCTAATTTCTTTATTATTTAAAATTCTCTGAAATAAGTAAAGAATACTTTTAACAGTATTTTTTATTCTATTATATATAATGCTGAAGAAACGACTCTTTCAAAATCTTTGCAAAGTAACATACTTTAAATAATTATAAAATATTTTGAAGTAATGGTTTCTATTCTTTAAAAAGTCTATTAAATTAATTTATCATAGCAAATACTTTGAACAACTCTGTAATTCTTGAGACTCCTAAATGTTGACAACAAAGCATTAAAATTATCAAAACAAAAACTGTTTGAGAAATTTATAATTCTGTTCAAATCTATTTATGGCGAAATCAATAACTGATAACAACTCCATAAGTGTGTTACGCCTAAAAGTGTGCAAGAAAAAGTGCAGGCAGAAATAACACCAGAGAGAAATTAAATAAAATAAACAAATATTTTTCCGTGCTATTCCTTATTTCGTTTGTCAATTTTTCAATTGCTGGCGAGAGTGAAATTGGAATAGAGAACAACTTCTTAATTGTTTTGCAGGCAAAGTAAATGTTGGTCGTGCTTATTTCCTGTGCAATTTGATGTGAGATCACATTGTAAAGATATTCATGTTTCCACTTGTACTTAGCAGTCAAAATGCAATTACGAATTTTCATGCAAAAGAGAAAATACAAAGAAAAAAAAAACAAAAAGAAGAGGACACAAGATAAAATGAGAAAAAGAACAAAGAAGAAGTAAAATAAAGCATCATACTCGTAATTTCATTCGTTGAATGCTTTTTAATTGCATCTATTCATATTTGATACTCGCACTCTCTGCCTACTCGTATTTCTCTTTCATTCTCTTCAACTTTTCGCAATGGAGACAGGTGCAAGTGAGTGGGGAGTGAGAGGGTGTGGTAGGTGGGGGAGGGGAGGGGAAAGGGAGATAGCATTACTGCTGTGGAAATTTCATGTCAACACATTTTCATTAACGCTTCAATTTCATATGATACAATTTTAATGGGCTCTAATTGTTGCTTCAGTATTCGCTTTCAATGAATCCAAAACCAGGACAGAGGGAAGGAGAATGCATTAAATTATGGCTATCTGTATATCCGTCAGTTTCTCGGTCAGTCAGTCAGACAGTCAGTCAGTCACTCAGTCAGTCAGTCAGTTTGTCCGTCCCTCTGTCCTGGGCTAATGGATGTGATTAAGAATTTTAATTGCAGCAGCGGGAAAACAAAATCTGCGTGTAGTTTTCATCAGCTGAAAACTTCAATTGAAATTCTGAATAATCTGCATATTTATGTTTCTCTATCTCTATCTGTATCTGTATCTCTATCTCTATTTGTATCTGTATCTATGTCGTTGTTTGCATTTGTGTTTGTTTCCTAATTAAATTCCTTTTGTACTTCCCACACCATAGTCTTCACAGCGTTCAGTTTTGCAAAAAAGTATATTTCACAGTATTTTCGAATTTTTTACTTATCTCAAGTTCAAGTTGATTTCCCACAGGACTTATTAATCCCTAAACTTGTTCTTCAACTGCTTCCGAATTATAGTGGTAGTTACTCTATCTCTTTTCGTTTTTGTTGTTGATACTTCTTAAGGATTTGCTACTTCAAAAAACACTTGCCACCGACAACTATTTGAGTTATTTTCTGCGGATTTCTTAATTGCAGTTTAATGCTGGTTGATGTTACAGCACGCGTCACTTAAATAGGTTTACTTTTTAACTGTTTAAATGAACATGAGATAAATGTTTAGTGTAATGACAATTTTAACATTTGACAACAAACTCTATAATGCTGTGATAGTAAAGACTTCAAGCATGGAGTAATTTGATTGATAGATAGATAGATGCATAGATAGTATGTATATATAATAATCTAGGGAAAGATCTTAATTATTGAGAAAGTTCTAAACTCACAGTTTTAAAATGGTATCCTGGTATTCTGGAAAATTTACATTTTTTATTAAAATTCTCCTTGATTAATGAATTTTGAATAAAGTTCAAATTTGTATTTGTATTTTTAAATAAAATGAGGCGAAATATAAATTGAATTCATTAATTTTTTGGGCCATGGCGTGTTTTATTAACATTTAAAAATGATCTCGATCCTATAATAGATTCAATTTTAAAGATCCAAGATGTATCTGAATAATTGGATATTAAGCTGTTTATTTTTCAAGTTTATCTATATTTATGCACTGCATATTACGACCATTGACTTTTAAAGTTGTCCTTGAATATCTGACAATCGACATATAATAATGTTAAATGTTATATAATAACAAACATTTCTTTCTTATATAGATATAGTATAAATACTATCTGAAAAAACAGCTTAATTGCGTTTCTTCTTTTTTTTTGATTTTGTTTTGCTTAAGAACAAAATAATGTGAACAAATCGGTCATGAATACAGAGAAATTGGTTACCAACTTCTTCATACGTTCATATTTCACTCTTCAACCGATTTTTATCACATTTCATTATATTTTGTCTTGTTATTATTTTATAATATTTGAATTGTATAAAGCTTTATTTATTTTAACAGTCAACAATTTGCATTTGATTTTCTAATTTCATATCGCAGTTTCAAGTTTTTTCATATACTGTTTTAATGTGATGTTAAATAAATAAATGATAAATAAATTAATATATTTTTTAAGAGAGTTTTATGTATACTCTGGTAGGCTAGAGGTATCTGTATACCCTTGCAGAGGGTATTCTAGTTTTGTCACAAAATGCGTAACGCATTGAAAAAGGCGTGACAGACACAATAAAGTATATATATTCTTGATCAGAAGGACTAGCTGTGTCGATATAGCCAAGTCTGTCTGTCTGTTTCTATGCACTCTAGTCTCTCAGTCTTGATAAAACTTAGTACAGGTCCGTCTCTTTGCCGCAGGTTAATGTGTGAACCGGACGGGTCGGATTACTATATCATATAGCTGTCATAGCTGTCAACCTTTAGTATGACAATTTATTAAGATGTCTTATCCAAACTCACTATAACATAAACCTGTCATATGTTGAAATTTGAATGCAGGTCTCTTCAAGGGTATACAATCTATGGCGCTTTCGTTATCCTTGTTTTTATACCCTTGCAGAGGGTATTATAATTTTGTCACGAAGTTTGTAACGCAGTGAAGGAGGCGTGTCAGACCCCATAAAGTATATATATTCTTGATCAGGGCGACGAGCTGAGTCGATATAGCCATGTCCGTCTGTCCGTCTGTCCGTCTGTCTGTCCGTCTGTTTCTATGCAAACTAGTCTCTCAGTTTTGAAGCTATCTTGACGAAATTTGGTACAGATCCGTCTTTTTGCTGCACGCAGCACATATGTCGGAGCCGGCCGGATCGGATAACTATATCATATAGCTGCCATAGGAACGATCGGTTGGAAATAAACATTTAGTATGAAAAACTTTTTTGTTTCTCAAAATATCTCAACCAAATAAACACATTGTGTGTTTGATTAAGTTTTAAACAAGCTGACCAAATTTGGTGTAAATCGGACTACTATATCTTATAGCTGCCATAGGAACGATCGGTTCGAAAACAACATTTAGTATGAAAAACTTTTTTGTTTCTCAAAATATCTCAACGAAATATACATATTGTGTGTTTGATTTAGTTTTAATCAGGCTGACCAAATTTGGTGTAAATCGGACAACTATATCATATAGCTGCCATAGGAACGATCGGTTCAAAATCAACCTTTAACAAATTTTGTAAAAAATCTGACGGCTTACGCAGGGCACTGCAAGGTATCCAAACTTTGGCGCGCCAAAGTTAGCTTGCGCTATATTTTTTGTTTTTAATTTATTTAATATATGGTGCAAACGATTAAAGAACGCACACCTCGATGCGAATGACACTTGAAGCTTTTGAGTGGAAAGCTTGAAATTCGTTTAAAATGCGCCACGACAATTAAGCAGAAAAATTAAAAACAACAAGGGCAACAACAGCAACAGTGTCAACAGAAATACCAACAACAACAACAGCAACAACATCACGGACAACAAAAATATCGAGAGTCCTTTTGGCAGTTGGAATCACAAATGAAATTAATTTATGAAAATACGAGCGACTGATTCTCCCCTCTCTTTCACTCACTCTCTCTATGCCTTTCTCTCGTTCAGGCGGCTTTTGCCCGCATTCGTTAACAAGTATTTGCTTTTTACAGGGTACACTCCCCATCGTCCCTCCCCCATTCCACCCAATTGCTGCTGATGCTCATCAATGTGGCAAAAGATGGGGCAATGTGCCAAGGATTCTACACTGTGTGCAAGGATTCAACTACCCGCATCTACATTTTGTACTTCATCCTTACATACTTATGTGTATTTGTTAGTTGGCTGCTTGACTGTTTCTGCTTTTGCTTTAGCTTTTGTTTGTCTGTTTGTTGTTGTTTTGGTTGTGGTTGTTGCTGTTCTTCTTGTTGTAGTTACTCTTGTCATACCCTAGCCGGGAGTCTATAAAGCTTCAGCAACTTTTGTAACAGACAGTCAATATTAAGTACATAACTATATTCTTAATCAGTATCAACAAAGAGCATAACAAAATCATTCTGAAATTTAAGTTTAAAATCCTTGAATTTAGCTGGAACACGCTGGGTACTTTCTAAATTTCTAAATCAAAATTATTTGCGAAAAAAAGTCATTGATTCAGTCTTAAAATAGTCTTAACTATGTGTAATACAAGACATTTTATTTAAGTACAACATTTTATTAAAAAAAAAACCGAGATAAAACAGTTATTGATTCAAGTATCAATTTATTTTAAGAAAATCCGAGATCAACCATTTTTTTTTGCTATTGATTTTATTTCGGATATTTCGGATTTATTTGTGTCTAAGCACAGAATTTGGTGTTTAGACTCCTTAAATCTGCAGGCAGATCAAGTTTATTTTAGTCCAAAAAGAAAACTCATTACAAGAGTCTTTTTCAAATGTTTAATAACTCAACTTAGCTTTACTATCAAAAAAGTAGAATCTTTTAAGAGGGAATGTTCTTTAAATTAATATTTTTCACACAAATCTAAGAACTTTTTTGATTATGCAGTTGTGTTGTTTGTCATTTGTTCTCAATAGTTGTATTATAAATAAATAAAATTAAGATCCTTACATGTGGCTTGAGCTTAGGGTATTTTGTAGTCGAGCACGCTCTGCTTAAGCATTCTTAGTTGTTGTTGTTGCCGTTGTTTGACTACAATTTACGTCATTCAGCCGCAAACATTTGCACTCCGCTTCCTGTGCCGCTTTCTACTCACTTTTCACTCCCCCCGTGCATGGAGGGTCTCCTTTTTGGCCTCCCCTTTCTCTGCTCCCCTTTTATGCTTCCCCCCTTCCCCCTTTGCTCGCTTTGCAAAAACAATTTTGCCCTTCAGCCGTCCACCTGGTTTACGCCCACAGTGCGCACTAACGCCTGTACATACATAATTAAGGCGTGTTATCCTTGTTGACTTTGTTATTAATCCACTCCAGCAAATTGTTGTCTTTCTTGTTGTTGTACTTGTTGTTCTTTTTATTGTTGTTGTTGTTGTTGTTGTTGGTATTGGCATGTATTTTGTTGTATCTGCTCTTGTTGTCTTTTTTTTTTTTTGTTCTTCATTTCTTCACTTTGTTTGGCAATTCTTCAGCGTGGCCTTTCTTTCGCTCTCTTTCTAACTCTCGGTTTCCTTACATTTAACTTTCTCTTTCATTCTCTGTCATGTTCTTTCTCCTACTCTCTGTCTTTCTTTCGCTCACAATAGTGCGTGTGTGTGTGTGTGTGTGTAGAAAGGTTTCAAATTTTATTATGCGGAAAAAGGTTAATAAATGGAATTTTCAAGTTGTTAAATTGTTTATTTAGGATGGCCTCACACACACACATCACACACATCACACACTCACACATCACACACACACACACACTCACACATGCACTCCCTGAATGCCTTCGTTCACACAATTCGCAGCATTTCCGTTTCCGCCTTCTTCCTTTTTATTCTGCTCCTTTTTTTAGGCTGTGCATTTTCATGTTTTGCTACGCATTTTCGCAGATTCCATCCTTGCCTTCTTTGAGAGTGTGTGTGTGCGTGTGTGTGTATGTGTGTGTATGTTAAAATATTTTTTGTGTTTCAACTGCGTAAACGGAAGGAAGCTGCTGGCATATTTTGACACGTTGACATTTTACGGGTATTATTATGATACGCTTTCCGCAGTACAAAGTACATTGATTTTTTCATACGCTTTGCTTCTCATTATAACTAGGCGTACATTTATTAACTTTTTAACATTTTAATAGTAAACAATATAAATAATGTTATTGATTGAGTAGAGAAAAAACTTGACTAAATTATTTGAATTTTATAGGGAACTATTCAAATTATATATTTAATTAGAAACTATTTCTGATCATTTAAACACAATACAGATTATATATTATTGTTGATTGTAAGCTAATTAAGCTAATGAGCTTAAATTTAGTTGACTAGAAAACAAACATCTTAAAATGTTTCTTTTTAAGATCAACGTCGAAAATGAGAAGACAGACTTTGCAAATTTCAATTCTATAGAAGAAAAAATGTAGAAAAATTGAATTTTCCACAAATAACCTATTTTTTTTTCAAGAATCGCAAAACTCTAAACGAAATGTTTTCAATGCTCAAAAGCTCTTAAAAGGCTGAGTTTATATAAAAGAAAATAGAGTTTTCTTTGAACAAGTGGCTCATTCTTGATAAAGTCACCAATCTCTGCTAAATGTAGGACTATCCGAAAAGTGAGTGTATACAAAAAATGATAAGACATTATCTGTTGTATGACTTGTTGTTGTTCTTCTTCTTCTTGATGTTCATATTCATCGATGTATCTTTTGACTTGAAGGTATATTTAAGGCAAGTTCAGTTTCAATCTATAATCCACACACATGAGAATGAAAGGCGTGCAGTCTAGCGTGCTTTATGAGTCCTGTAGCTCAATGAAAAGAAGAAGAAGAGAGAGAGAGAGAGAGAGAAAAATAAGCAAAAAATAAAGATGGAAAATCCTCCGGACATTTGAAAGCAATAACGGTACTTTCCTTCCTTCCTTCAACTATGCTTTGACTTTGGCTGCTTTCGTTTTCACTTTTTTACATGGCAACCAGAGCTTAATTTGAGGCAGTCACTTGGTTTTTAATAAATGCTTCGTTTTTATGCTCGAATAGGAGTAGAAGCAGCAATATGGAAGTGGAAATGAGTGCTGAGAGGTGGAAAACGTAGGAGTAACATGAGTGTAGAATTAAAGGTCAAAGTAGGAAGTGTAATAAGATTTGAAGTAAGGCTACCAAAGTCAAAATTCAAGTAGATGAAGAAGAGACTTGCGAATGGAAGTAGTAATAGGCATAGAAATAGGAGTAGGTTTAGTCGTACGACGAAGAAGGTGATGAGCAAAGTATCGGAGCAAAATGTTGTACAATACTAAGGATTTCAACTTAGAAAGAGAAGTGGAAATAGGAGCAAAAGTAGGAGTAGAAATAAAGGTAGAAATTCGAATCGAAAAGTAAGTAAATTAGTAGAAGTAGATTTAAATTAAAGTACTAGTACAAAACGGAGTAGCAAAAGGAGTCCAAATATAAATTACTGCCAAGAAGAAGACTTTTGCCAAGCTATGTAAGTACAAAAGTATATAAATAAGTGTATGAACTTACTGAAAAAAATCATGAACTGAATCCCAAAAGAAAAAAAATATATATAGATAGCATTTCCATTATAATTATGGCACGTTTCGGTCGCTTTTGATTGTGTAAAGTTTTGGGTGTTTTCCAATTTGTAGCCTCATTGCTCAATACCCTGTGTTTATGAATTATTAAGAAGAGGGTGTATTGGATCTATTTAATTTGTATAATAATGTAGTTTAAATATTTAATATTGATGTAAAATGCTAAGAGTATCCTACTAAGCATATGTACATACATATGTAATGTTTTGTATTTCTCCATTTTCACATTGCTCAATACTCTGTACATTTAAATGACTTAGAAGAGAGTATATTGCATCAACTTGTCGCATACTCTAGATAACAAAATATTCATTATTGTTTATTCTATTATTTAGTATATTCGGACTATTTGATAATGCTAGAGTGTAGAGGGTTTCCTTCTGAACAGACATTTCTCATCATTTGTGTATCTTTATTTTTTCATTTTATTTTCATATACGAGTATAGTATTTGCTGTTAATTAGTAGCTGGCTTTTCATTTGCCCGGCATAAATGTGCCTTTCACATGCTGTGAACTCTACCAAACACTTCGCGGAGAGTCTGAGTCTGAGTCTGAGTCCGGGTCCGGGTCTGGGTCTGGACTTGGAGGGGCCTTGGGAACTTTTTGGCCAACTGTAAAATCCGCTTGCTTGCCCCAGATAATTTAATTAAAAATAGCAACCATTTGATATCAAACAAAATTGTACGCACAACAACAACAAGAACAACAGCAACAACATAAATGACTAAGCGGCAAGTTGCCCCCAAGGAGACTGCAGTGAGAACTTCTCTCTATCTTTCTCTCTCTCTCTCTCTCTGTGTCTCTATTCGGACCAAGGTGCGAGAATTCATTAAACTTTAAAGCGTAATGAATACTCAACTCAACTCAACTCGACGAAATTTTAAAAGACAAGACAAAACCGCGACTCTGACTCAGACACAGACACAGACACAGACTCAGACTTAGACTGAGAAAGAGAAAGAGACCGAAACTTGCCACACGGCTATTGCTTATGGTTTTGGCTTTTTTGGTTTTTCGGTTTCGGCTTCGGTTTTGGCTTTGCCTTGTGGCTGTGTGTGTGTGTGTGTGGCATCCACCTTCATCCCTTATCCCTCCCAAGTGGCATCTACAACTAGCATACTGTCTACTATTTGCAGTGTACTCGTATCTGCCTTGTCTTGGCACCTGCTGGCCACTTGGCGCCACATAATCAGCACAGTTTATGCTGTCGCCAGTTATGATTGCAACCTGTTTTTACCCCAAAGCTTCCTATTCTCCCTTCCTCTCCCTTCCTTTCTCTGTATTTCTCTGTTTTCTCTGTACTTATGCCTTCTGGCTGCCTTTTGCACACGCTCCAACAATATAAACATAATTTACAGCAAGTAATAATCATAAGAAGCAGGTAAAAGTGCGAAGTGCAAAAGCGAAAAACGAAAAACGAGAAAAATAACGAACAAAATGTGCAAAAAACAAAAAAAAAAAAAAAAAAAAAATAAGTAAGAAGAAAAGGAAAAACCCAAAAGAAATACAAACAATCTCTTAACCATGTTGCATGGCAAAGCAAAGTCGAAATTGTAGTACGCTTTAAAAGGGGGTTTGAACTGGGCATTTCTTATGATTTCGAAAGAGTAAAAGTTGTTAAGTATAAAAGGATATACAAGAAGATTTAATAAAATCCTGCAATACTTTAAACAATTTATAGAACGAAGTAAATTCAAGATTAACCCTATTTATAATCTTATATGGATAAACAGCTACAAGGTAAACAGCTACAAATAAACAGCTATAAGTAAACTTTAGAAATAAGTTAATGAAAAATATTTATACTATAAAATGAATTTAAATAAATGTAAAAGAAGTATTTATTTATTTATTTAAATTATAGCTTAAACCTACTTAGAGAATTATCTATGAAATTATGCGAAAATAATTAAAGCCAAGCAACAAGTTTTAGATTATTTCCAAAAATAATGCAACAAATATTTACATTTAATGACTTTTTAGAGAGAAATATCGTATGAGAAGAGAGTTATAAGAAGTTCAACACATTTCTATTCTTATGCTTATATATTCATTAGTTCTTCTACACAATTCTTAAGTTGTTTAAGAAGTTTAATCAATCGTGTCGAATCGCATGGAATCCAATCAATTTGAGTTTCATATCAGCTCAAAAAAGAAAAAAAATTGTTACATATTTGCCACAAATTTGCCCGAGTTTCTTGCTTTCTTTCTGCATTTTTCTGTTTTCTGTTTTCTAATTTCATCTGTTCATTTTCTGCTGCCAACTTTGCGGCAATAACAACAAAACGAGAGAGAGAGTAAAGAAGCGGAAGAAAGAAGTTGAAAGGGGGTTAAAAAAAGGTAGTATGACCGAATGGCACTTTAATAATTGAAGGCGTATACGCGATATGCGCTCTTTTTAGTTACCTTAACGTTACTCATACGCCGCGTTGTGTTCAGGCACTTTTATTTCACATACAATTTGCATATGGTGAGTGTGTGTGACAGAGAGTGTGTGACAAAGAAAGAGAGGGAGTGAAGAGAGAGAGAGAGAGAGAGAAAGAAAGGAGGAAAGAAGAGAATAAGTTAAGTTCTGTTTATTCTTTGGGGAACAATCTCTGAATCATCGTTGTCCACATCCATCCAACGTGTCCTTGTCATCATCAGCATCATCATCATCATCATCAAGAGCAGCAGCATCATCATTATTATTGTGATCATCATCATCATTGCTCTGCTCTTAATTGTGTGGAAATAAGCGAGTGAGTGGCCCCTTCATCGCAAGTTAATTGCGGGCTTTTGAGTCATGTGCCCATATTAAATATGCATGTGAGGACACTCCTCTTCCAATTGGGAAAGGGAATGCGTATGCGTATGGGAAAGGGAAAGGGAAAGGAAATGGGGGAAACAGCATGGAAAATGGGATATGGGATATGGGATATGGGAAAGGGAATGGGAATGGGTATGAGAAATGGGAATCTCCCGATCACAGGACACGTTGCAAGTAAAGGCACTTGCTACTGTATTCGCCTCGCAATTCGCCTTAATTATGCATGAATTTACTTAGCCGCCGTTCGCAAAAGATACTCCCAATTATACAAGAACACGGCCGAGATGATAACTGTGCGTGTGTCTAAAATGGAGGCGGGGTGTGTGCCACGCCCCTTTCTTTCGTATGTAGAATCATGTGCTTAATATGCGCATTATAGCAGATCACATGCAGCATTTGCTTTACATAATCAACTTTGGCAAACAAGTTGATCTGTGAAAAGTAATACCCTCTAATCTTTATCATGTAGGGTATATTGTTGCTTATACAGCTGTGTATAATGTCTGAAAAGTTTCATATACCCATTTTATAGCCCCTCTTTTATCTTTCGTTTTGTTCACCTTCTCTCATTCTCTCACTTTTTGCACGCTTAAAAAGGCAATTTAAGTTTTGTGAAAAGCCATAAAACGCAGTTAAAATAAAGTTTTCCCTTTTTTTTTGCCCCCCTCCCGCTCCGATTCGTATCCGGAAAATTTTCAACGGTTTGGCTTTGTCGCCAGTTTCTTAACCCGGGTCAATAGCCAAATTGCCAGATAATCTCAGTAGTTTCACTCCCCGCACTGTTCTGCCTTTCCATTTTTGCAGCAATTTCAATAGAATGAAAATTGAAAGTACCTAGAATTAAGTATATGGGGTATTTTTTTGCTTTTCATTTACTGCCCCAAAAAAGTATGCTATAAAATTTGTTGTTGCATTTCTTGCCAACCCAACAGTCTAGATAAACTTGTCGATAAGAGATAAGATAAGTTGTCAGACCCTTACAAGGCACAAGGTGTTTAAAAAGTTCGGACTACAATAATTTGTGTAAAAACCTTGACTTGTAAGTTGCTGGTCCGAAGGTTCAACAGATTTCAAACTTGCATAACTTTGTCAAATCCAACCCAATTTTGGTGCGGAATGTCATTTTAGTTATGATTTCATCTATTAATTGATTCTGCATTTAAAAATGGGCATTTTTCAACTTCTGGTGCTCAAATTAGTATAAGAGAATAATTTAAAGTTGATTCTAAGGACGATTCTTAAAGTACTTTCATCCTCTGTTAATTTAAATTTTCAGTTAAGGAACAATTTCGAAATTGATTCAAGCAATTAGCAATTCTATGGCAATTCTTTGTCAAAACTAGCTTTAATTGTTCTGTTAATGAACCGGTTTTAAAAGTGCTTAAACCAGTTGTTTTACGCTTTAAAGCTTCGCACAAGAAATGCAATCGCTTAGAAAGGAGAAAAAATGTGTTATTTTTTTTGCACTTGAGATGGGATTGTGGTAAGCAAGCGTGGGCTTTGAACTGGCACAGCATGAGAAGCTGCCAGATATGTCTATGTGTGTGTGTACAGTGTGTGTGTGTGTGTGCAGTGTGTGTGTGTGTGCAGTGTGTGCTAGTAACTGTAACTGCGGTGCGAGTCACAATTGCAGGCGACAGGTGGAGGCAAATAAATAAATTCGTGTTGCAACTCGTTGTTATTGTTGCTGCACTCGTTAGTATTGCCGTAAGATGCCCCAGGCATGACCACATGGAATATTACTCATACGCGCTATTAGCCAGTGACAGAGAGAGACAGAGAGAGTGGAAGAAGAAGAGATGTATGTGTGCCTGCTGCGTTTGCTGAATGCTTGTAAAAGTGTATGTGGTATATATGAAATTGGTTGTCGCAAAGGTTTTTGGCTTAGAGATGTTGGCTATAAGAGTATCATTTGTTGTTGTTGCTTTTGTTGTTCATGTTGTTGTTATTATTATTGTTGTTGCTGCTGTTGTTGTTGTGGCTGTTACGTTACCCAAGTGCCAAACGAAGCGTGGCAACCTCAAAACGTAAATTTTAACGTCCTTGACATTTTATGCCGTTTGCCGTTTGGATTCCAAAACCACGACATGTCCCTTCTATCGAGGCAAAGTCATTCTATATATAGTCAAAAATATATATATATACATATATGTATATATAAATTTCATTTATATTGTATTTATATATATCTTGTATATCGTTAGCTTAACCAGACTTTATAACGCTCCATTTGGCAAGCGACTTCAATTAATTGTTTAGTTTTTGGGGCCAAAAACTAGTTAATAATTAAGCCTCCACAGAATGTGAATGCCAAATGTAAAGGACACAAGTGACCGACAGGCAGACTGCCCGACAGACACATATTGGCCTAAAGATTACGGGCACCTTTTACCCCCCCCCCTCCACCCGTTTAACCCCGGGTCGCCATTCGCTTGGAAAAAGGTCAATGCACAAGACTTTACCGTTTGCGGCCATTGTTCGTGTTACCTTTTTTTTATGCCCATTTCATTTTTATTTCGTTGCTGCTGCTTCACAGAAATAAAAAAACAAAAAAAAAAAGAAACAAAAAATTGTGACACAAATTCGATTTGCAAAATCGGGCGAAAACCTAAAACCTAAAACCTGAATCAGAACCTGCTGTTGTTGAACCTAAGCCCAATGACCGTGTGGAAGCCCATGACGCGATTGCGTTCCCTGATTACGTGAGACAAAAAAAAAAAAAAGGTTGCGCCATTGACCTGAGGCATGCCCCAAGCGGACCCCCAAACACACACACATACACTCGCTAGCGGTGCCAACTTTTAAAAAGCTATTTTTGATGGGTTTAATGTCCAAAAAAAGGCTAAACTTTTTATTAAAAGACATCTAAAAAAAAAACAGCTGGTAATTTTCCGTGTTTATTTACATCTTTTCAACAGTTTCTAAAAAAACCAAATAAAATTCCGTTTCAAATGGAATCTTTTTGTAACTATTAAGTATCTATTTTTTCCTAATTTTTTATGAACATCTTATACCTTCTTATAGTTTAGCCTAACAATGCTAAGTTAAGCGAGTTGTAGTGTGAAAAAATTGAATAAAACTTTCAGAGCTGTCTTTAAATAGTCTATAGATGTTATTGTTTTATAAAATTCTAAAATCTGCCTTCAACGATTCGATGCAATTAACAAAAATTGAATTTATATTTTATTAATTTCATTTATTTTATTATTTAATTTATTCAACATTCAATTTGATCGAATCATCAAAATTTATCTTGTACATGTAGTTTGCTTAAAATAAAAAAGCGGAATGGATTCAAATACTTATGAAAGATTCTTCCTAAGATACTTAGATTCTTCTACGCAATTTACCTTTAAAAAAGTCAGATTTGTCGGGAAATTAGCTGTTTTCACAACACTGACACACACATACAAATAAAAAGAGACCCACACATACACACAGAATCAGAGAGACACCTCTTGGTTAGGTAGGAGTATATAATATACTCGTATCTCTCGCATAGTTTTCTTACTTATTTCTCTATACATATGTCACATAGGTCACAATCTCAGTCTGTGTGTGTATGTGTGTGTATTACATAATAAATGCAACGATTTACAGTTAATCTGCACATTTCATTCAACGAATGAATTTCCAATTTGAATTGGAACATTTCTAAGCCCCGGCAAACAACCGTTACACAAATTGACTTGGCCCTAAGTAGAAGATGTTTTGTATGTGTTTCCCTCCCTCTCTCTCCCTCTCTCTCCCTCTCTCTCTGTCACAAACTCTTCTCTATCTAAGTATCTTTTGTAAGGAGAGATCTCTGTTAAATCTCCTTTTGGTAACCCAATAAGTTGCTGCGCTCCAAAGTCAACAAGTTTGTAGTTACATATGTGTGTTTGGGAATCATGTAATTGAATTTAACCTCAATTTGAACAATATTTTAATCGTATAATTTTAATGGAGTGCATTGGAATTTGTGGCTTTTTGAGAACTGAATTTAACGGTTATTTATTGAAAGTCATATTACAAATTATTGAGTTTAGTTTTTTATCAAAATTCATAATAAGTAAAAACAATCAGTTTGGATTGTTCAAAGCTCAAAAATACATCAGCTTATTCTCATCAATACTAAACGATTTTTTCAATAATCTCATTAGACCCATATTAAATTTTCATTACAAAAATCAATTGAATTTAATTTAAGCTTCATTGTCGGTACAACTTTTTTTAAACTTTAAGGAAATGTCCACAGCATTTTATTAAACATTTAATGAATCTTCAATAAAATCTCATTGAAGCTTCAAAATAATCTCATGAAGTTATCATTGTAAACACATCATATGGTCATTAGAAAACTTTTAGCTGAAGGACGTACTTACTAAAGCCTTACGAAGTTCTCATTAAAACGTCAACGGAACTTTAATGAAATCCCAGTAGAATCTCATTAGAGCCACATTAGAGCAACTAAAGATATTTTCCTGCCTGTTTTGAGTAACTAAAAAGATTTTCTGATATAGTATTAGAAAAAAATGTCTGTCCATTTGAATACTTGGTGTGAAGGTGCTGTTTCCTCTGCCTTTACAAATCACAAAGTTCTATAATCTAGCTTTGACTTTGTATTGTGCATTAAAATGAATCAGAAAAGAAGAGAGTATTAATTTGGGATGTATAATGCTTGCGGTTTGTTAGTTTGGCGTCCCTTTCTTTGCCCCTTTGTGTGTGTTGCAGCTGTTGCAAGTTGTTGTGTCCTCTTTGAAAAGTCAGTTGTGGTCGCAGCTGTCGCTGCCAGCATGCAATGAACGACAGAAAGAGAGAGATAGAGAGACAGAGTGGGAAATAAAAACGAGTGAGAGAGAGAGAGAGAGAGAGAGAGAGGGAGAAACGCTACGCAAACAGCCATCAATCATTTCGTCAAGCAGTGCATGACTGACATGCAGGCCAGACCACAAACAATACATCACACAAAAATAAAATAGCAGGCGATGCCACAAAGCAAAGATTGCGATAACAACAACCGATAAACGATAGACGATAGTCATTCACACATGTTGCAGCATTGGGTGTTGCGGGGATGGGGATCGATTAGAAAGCGATTTTATGTCGTGAACGGAAGCAATAAACTCGATTTACTTTTCCAATATTTTTTCTGTTTTTTCTTCACGTTTTTTTTTTTCGTTTTTCTCGCTTTTTGAAAACTTTTTCTTAACATATAATTTCATTGTTGGCCCACATTATGGACACAGGGACACATGGATACGCTTCCTTTTGCACATATGTGCTATTTGTGCTATGTCTGCCATTTTTCCCAGTGTGCATTTTCATTTTGTAATATTTTTGTTCTTCTTGTATTTTTTCGTCTTTGCCCTTTTTTTTTCAATTTCGATTACCGCCTTTGCTCCCGTCTCGAAAGGCTAACAAAAATGTTTCCTTAATCCAAGGAGGACTCATGTTTTGAATGTCCCATCTCTTTCTCTCACATTGTATGCTCCTTCTTTTTCATTTTATATCTCCTCTCTCTTTTTCGCTCACTGTCTCTCTCTCTCCGTCGCTTTCTCTGTGTGTTGGCGATGTTGTAAAAAGTTTTATTTGTCGCTGATTTGAGTATCGAGGCCAAACGCCTATGTACGGTTGGGTACTCGTATGTGCCACGTTCCTTTCCGTTGTTGTGTAGCCCCCCTCCTCCTCTCGCCTTTTTCTTCTTCCACCTTCTCCCTTCTTTTGTCCATTTTCATTCCCTTCCTAGTCTGCTGCCGCTTTGTTTATTTCATTCAAAGCACAAAACAAAAATGCAAAGTAATGCAATTTATCTGAAAACTATGCTAGGCCACACCCACTCCGCCTCTGCCTCCCTCCCCTGGCATCCTCAGCCCCTCCCCCTTATGTCCTAGTGCTGCTCAACAGAGTGAAGCACAAGCAACAATAACAACAATAACAACAAACAACAAACAACAAGCAACAACATGATGCTGAAATTACATTGAGGGATGTACTAGAGGATGCTTCTACCATCAGCACATGCCAAAAACAACAGCAATAGCAACTATAACAGCAACAACAACAACAACAATGACAGCAACAAAATGTTTAATGTTTTATGTCACAACCATTTCAATTAACTTTAGTCAGCAGAGCTGGTCACATAATGGGTATTATACGAGGCCTCATTCTAATTCTGCACGAACATAAAGTCAAAGTGTGGCCAAAACTATTTTGAAGGATATAGAATATTATATATACCTATCTCTCTATATGCAACTAGTCGACATTGATATATAGAAGACTATGATTGACAATCTTCAATTAGTTTACTGAGAATTAAGTGTTATTTCTATTTATATGGAAAGTAAGCCTACAAACTACGATTATTTATTCTGATCCATAAAAAACGGTTGAAAGAAAAATTTCTATGGTTTAATGTTAAAAAACAAAATAGTATTAGGAGCTTAAAAGTTCTCCACTCGTAGATAACTAGTTGACATTGATATATAGAACACTAAGATTGACAATCTTCATTTAGTTTACAGTTTAAGTTAAGAGTCATTTCTATTTCTATGGAAAGTAGCCCTACAAACTGAGCTTAATAATAAATTCGGACCCATAAAAAACGGTTGAAAGAAATTTTTCAATAGTTTAATTAAAAAAAAAAAGTTGAGAAGCTATACAGATATATATCTACATATATATAACTAGTCGACATTGATAGAACACAGTGATTGACAATCTTCAATTAGATCACATTTTAGAACTTAAGAGCAGTTTCTATTTATATTATATGTGAGTCTTTAGACAATGAATATATATAAACATTTCAACGGATTACTGTAAGAAAAGAAAACAATTAATCCTAACTCTACTTTAGAGCACTGAGAATGACAATCTTTAACTAGTTTACAGTTCAACTTAAAAGAAATTCCTATTTGCATAAAAAGTGGGTCTAAAAACTGTGATTAATACAACATTCTGGCCCATTAAAATTTTGTCGAAAGATTCATTTCTATGGCTAAGAAATCTCCACTCTACTTAAAAATACATACAATTTTTCTTAAATTATAATAAATAAAAAAAATGGAATATTTCAACTCTTACCAATGAAGGAAAACCTATTAAAGTGTTTCCAAGCTACCTTTATAGTTATCAACTAAGCTGAAAATATTTGATTAGCTTCCACGAAAGTGAGTTTGAAAACAAAGCTCCCAGTAAAGAAACTTATGAGTAGAAATTTGCTGCTATGAAATTCAAATTGAGCTCATAATATCCACATTCCAGTAACTTTATATTAAATTAAATAAAACTTATCTGAAACTAAAAGTAAATAAAAAAGCAAATACCAAAGAACTGTATAATTCAGTTCTCAGAAAAGGAAAATAAGTGAATTAACTGTTGGAAGTCACTTTAAAATTATGTTTTCTGAAAATATAAGATTAGTTTCCACAAGAGAGCTTACAAAAGATGTTCCTGGAAATAAACTCATGTGCTAACTGACGTGAGAATCTAGAGATTCTAGAAAATTCAACACCCTTCTTGTTCTATTGAAAAGGACAGGGTATAAAACACTTCATATGAATAAAGTTTTTAAATTCTGCAAATTTTCCTTTTGATTTGAGAAACCATGTTTGCGAGAAATATATTAGTGAAAGTCTTTTTCTAACTAAATACAAAATACATTTTTAATTGAAAGCCATGCACAAAACCAAAAAAGTTAACTTTTCTTCTGTATTTGATAAAATTTGTATTATTTTTGTGGATATGATTTTTATTACGCACAGTACACAAATTAAAGAATGAAATTTGAAGCATATTTTTGTGGGGTTTCTAGAAAGAGGAAGAGGAAAGGGGGTATTGGTAGAGGGATTGAGTCAGGGGTGGACAATAAACTTCTAGAGATTCCAGCTCAGCAAGAGCTGCAGCCTCAGCTGTTAAATACACACACACACATAGACAAATACACACACACATACTACATACAACAAACACAACATTTAGCACATATATTTTGTTTGGTTTTTTGCCTACTCGACAATCGCAGCAGGAGAACAGGAGAACAGAGGGAAGGGTATATCCTTTGTGTTTGCCGTCTCAGTGTGAAAATATTTCAGTGTCCTTTAATAAAAATGATAAGTCACAGCCAGGGAATAACACAGCATGTTATTATCTTTCTCTTTCTCTCTCTGATAGGACTTCTTTTTTCCGCCTTTATTTTTGGGTGGCATTTTCAGTGTGGAAAGAGAGAAAAGTGGGTTCGTTTTTCTATTGTCATGCTAAAACGTGGCATAGTCAAGGCACATAACTGATTTAATTAAACAACACACACGACACACATGCACACAATACAACACATACATACACACACACACACACACACACAAATTCTTGAATTACAATTGTAAATTGTTGCCTAAAGTGCCCCAAAAACTATGCAATGCAATTTGAAGCTTGTTTTTCATCTAATTTATTTAATTTCAAAGACATCACAAATAAGGGAAATATTTAAGAAAATGTTGCAACACATAAACAAATTTTAACATTGCTAGATTTGTAAATTGTTCAACTTGATTTTTGTTAAATATATGTAAAAGTTTTGAGTTGGGTTCTTTGTTAATACAGCTACATGCGAAGTGAATTTCGGATAAAGGTTTACTATCAAGTTTGCTAAGCTTTGTTTCTGTCAGTTTTAAACAGAAAAGCTCTCGAAAAAAGTTGTTTTCACTTGAATCGATCATTTCTAGATTTTGTGACTGTTTTTACCCACTCTTTGTAGAAAATGTGTAATGAAGGGTATGATAGTTTTGTGCATATATGTATATGTAAACGGCAGAAGTAGGCAATATAGAGTCTGCTCCTAGTTTGTATTTATTTATCTCTTTTTAATATCGCACTTATAAATTGAGTATAACTTATTCAACTTATTCATCTTTATGAAATTTTTGTTGGAGCTTTTATGTTAATTTTAACTTTTTTTTATATTTCTTTATTAAATATTATACACCTATAGCTATTTAATAGTTTTGTTACTTTAAATATGATAAAATTAAATTTAATATAATAAAAATAATTTAAATAAATGGAAAATGAACTTAACTTTAAAATACAAGTTGCAAAGAAATTCAGTAAAATAGAATATTGCGAAATTAATTAATAAAATTTTCGTAAATTTTTCCCTTTATCTGCTATTTGTTCTCAGTTTCTCTCTCTCTCTCTCTCTGTCGCTCTCTTTCTCTCACTCTCTTTATTCAGGAAACTATTTTCTATAGCGTTTAATATAATTTAATATGTATCTATAACCATGTTTTATTTGCCTTGAAACTACTTATAGAGTATCTCTTAGTCGATCACACTTAAGTATAACGTTCTCACTTATTTCTGTTGTAAAGAGTCAGTAAAAAGTGCTCAACCTGCCGTTGACTTATCCCGAGGCTCGTTTATCCTGTGTCTGTCTCATGCCACATGCCGCCTGCGTAATCCTAATGAACGTCCTGTCCCTCGACTGTTGCTGTTGTTGTTGTTGCTGTTGTTGTTGTTGTTGATGTTGTTGCTGCTGTTACTGTTGTGGCAGCATAATTGCCGTATTCCACACTTTTTTTCTGATGGCTTAAAGCTAAAAGCCGAAGGCTGAAGGCCAAACGACAGTAGGACAGCAACGGGCAAAGGGCTGGCTTTTAGTGCTCAATGCTCGATGGCCATTGGTTTCCTTCCATTTTGCCCCTCACTTTGGCCACATTCCTCCCTCCAGTTGTGTTGCCAATTCAGCGTCTTTTACGCATCATTGCCGCGGGTGTTGCCACACACACCGCGTGTTGCCACCCAATTGAAAATGATTCCATGCCCCTCAAACACGTTTCCTTGCTCCTACTAATGCTCGTTCATCTTCTTTTAATTGAACGCACGCTGTTTCGGGTCATTCTTTTTGCGTATCTCCTACAAACACTGCTCTCTACTCTCTTACCTCACACTTACAGTCAGGATTTAATGCCACAAATTTTCCATACAATAACTAACGGCTATTTGTTTATACCCCCCACGGCCGGAAAAACAACCAAAAAAAACTAATCACATTATTCAAACGAATCAATCAAATTCATTCACTTTTATTCACCAACATTTGATTGATAAGTTTTTGCGAATTTATTTATAATATTTTATTAATATTTATCAGTTATCAATTGTAGAGCATATTGCAATTTGTAGTCACGAATACTCAATTATTATTTAGTATCAGCTTGGTATGTATATTCTTTAACATTCGCTTGTCAAATTGTTTCCTGACTTTTTATTTAAAACCTTCACTAATTGAAAATGGTAGCAGTAAATTTTCCTTAAATGTTTTCAAGTCATTTATCAATGGCGAATGTCGTTTATCTACTTATAAATAGTTACGTCGTGTCTTACCAAGAGTGTGATTAATTTTTCTAAGAACATTTGGCATTTACCTAAAGCTGTCTCATATTTGTCATTCTAGCTTAAGCTCCTTAGAGAAAGAAACTTGGAAAAATTTGAACTAATGATCAAACAAATGTGAAAGTAAATTATCAAAAATGCCACTTTTAAATTGTTGTATTCTTATCATGCTTTTTTACCTAATAGATATAACTTCCATTGCTTCCGCTGTTAGTATATTCAATAAATTGGGAAAGTTTCTTGACTAAAAAAGGAATCATTTTGTAATGAGGAAAAAGGCTATAACTTTTATTCCTTTTCAATCATTTCCTTAACTGAAATTGTTCATAAATCGCTTTTCCTTTTAGCACAATTTATAAGTTTCAATTCGCTGACTTTATAATTTACTATAGTCAATAAAGCTCTCATAATTCTTCTATCCATATCTAAATCCATATCAAATAATCTAGAATGCAAAGCTTATTCTCTGACTTTGTATGTGTGTGTGTGTGTGGGTCTGGCAACTCTCGGAAAGTGTCTCCGAAGCGCTTGTTGCGTATACGCCATGATTGCCTCTGATAGTAAAAAGGACGCAGACGTCGTCGTTTACTTGCTGTTTATTGGTAATTTATAGAGCATTTTCAGTTAATCAAAGAACACATAAATTGCCATTGGCATTTTGTGCTGGGGTAAATAGAAAAGTTATTCAAGTGTTCTTTTCTTTTTTCAAGGCAAATAATGGCAACTATTGAATACTTAAATTTGTAACGATGTTGCGAATGCTTTTGTTAAATTAAACATAATTTTGAGGCGCATTTAAGCGTGCGACTAAAGATGATAAATGGTCGACGACTGACAGTGGCAACAAAAAAGCCAATAATGCCAAAAGAAAACTCTTGGTTTAGAGAGAGAGACACCACCTCTCCCCCCTACCCACTCCCGCAAACGAAGAGAACCTTTCTCTATAGAAAAGCAAATGAGGAGCAAAACACAATAAGGAAAATATTGAGACAGAAATCAGTTTTCGTGGGAGGCTGTGGCGCCTCAGATAATGCGTACAACGAATGGCGTGTCATTCAGTCGAGTTGTGGCAGTCAAACAAATTGAGCCACAGGACTCATCCAGTCGTCAGTCAGTCACTCAGTCAGTCTCTCAGTCACCCAGTCAGTCAGTCAGTCAGTTAGGAAGGGAGCGTTTACTGGAAGGAAGACGCTTGTAAAACTAACGATAAGCGTCATGTAATTTGTGATACGAACGTTTTACTACAGCCTCAAGGTGTGAGTGATTCTGTGTGTTTTTCCGTATAGGGTGTGCTTGTCTGTGTGTGTGTGTATTTGTGTGTGGTTGTGTGTGCCTCAGCATAAACAAACTCACATTATGTGGCAGTAAATTGATTTATTGTAGTTTATTGTATGCCTAAAAAGGTGCCGCTAAAAATAGGCAAAAATCTTACGTTGACCTATTTGGTCAGTAAACTTGAAAAACGCTTGCTACAAGCTCTCTTCTCAAACAGTCACAACTGATAACGATGGAAGCATGTTTTGTGTACAGTACTGTGAGGGCAGACATATGTTATTAACTTGGCAATAAAGTACAATACCCCCATTCCCAAAAAAGGGTCTCATATTTGGGTTAGCAACTAAATAAATGCGTCTGATGTGTAAGAGTAAAATGTATTTATGTACTGGCCTATAAAGGATGTTTTATTTTGGATATTCTGGCATTATTCAACACTAATTGATTTTGTAAAACACTTAAACTAAAGCAAATTCAATATACTTAATTGTGTTTTTTTATACAATGCTAAATTTAATTTAATTTGATAATCTACTGAAAAGGTTGATTTTAAAAATTTATGCAGTATTGTTTAGCTTTTTTACATTGCTTAACACTACTTAGCTTGCATATATGCACATTGTACAACACTGTAACCTTAAATAATTAAAATACACAATGTATTTATTAACCATTACTTCTATTATAGAAAGTATTTATTATAGAAAATGTATTATTTTAATAATTATTTGAATATAGAAAAGAAATTCAGTTTCCATAAATTCAAACTATAAGTTTCATCTCTAGTCCTCTCTCTCTCATTAATGTTATGGGTAAACTTTTAGACAAAATATGTTATCATATTTTAGATTATATTATTAAACTTTTGTTTATCTATCGTTCATATTTTCGATCGACTTATCGATACGCGTGTTACTTCAATACCAATGATTTAGGGCCGGCCCTCAAAGAGAATGTCATTAAATGTTGATTTTGGAAATTCTCGATGGAAATGTTTCTGGTTTTCTGATTTCGCAGTTCATTTGAAATGTCCTCGTAATAGGAAATCATTTCAATTGCAGCATATGAAAAAATTGGTTGTCTGCCAAATAGGCAGAGCCTTTTATGTTAGCTCTAACTGAATGTTAGATTGCCTACTACGATCTCTCCATCTGTCCATCTGTCTGTGGGTTTCTGTATTTATGCATTTTGTAGGTCACACACAAAGCTGCAATGTCGACTGCAAAACTAAACTGAACTCAACTGAAAATGGACTGGACACTGACATAGGACAACGTTGGGTCCTGGTCTCAGTCCGTTGGGACATATTTTATATTTAATGCAAGACATTTGTCATGCGGTTGCCGCATTTATTCAAAGTATTTGCTGCAATTTTAATGCCAAAATGAGAGCGCAATTTCAAATACCAATAAAAAGTACACAAAAAAAAAACAAGTAAAAATGCACGAAGCGATTCTGATTGACTAAGAGATACGCTGTGATCCTTTGTGATCAGATGGCCTTAGTGCTGATTTCCCTATAGATTTCACGTTAAGATTTTCGTGCGTAGCTTTTGTGTTGACAATAGGATCTTGCTAAAAAGTTTCAGTGCAGCTAAATAGATAGTTAGGGTATACAAATACCATCTAGTATACAAAAAAACATACGTTTCAATCTAGGTGTATTTAGTTCTTAAATTCTCTAAGATTGATGTGATCCTATAGAGAGTCATCTCATTATTAAATGCTGATTAGGCGTATATATATATTGCTGTACTTTTCTGTATGTTACACAAGCACTTGCACAAATTTATTATACCCTTTTTGGCCATTTTCAAAGTCTACAGGGTATAATAAATACTTTGCTGTACGGGACTGTTCTGGCTACAGGATACAGGCTCAAAAACGGCAGCGAGTTACATTTTATGGGCCACTATTTAAAAATGAATTTATGCGTAGTGTGCATGAGTTTTTGTAAGAGTGTGTGTGTGAGAGAGAAAAAGAGAAATAAAGTGTGAGAGAGTGTGTGTGTGTGTGTGTGTGTGTGTGTGTGTTTAGTGTATTATAGTTGTAAATGTGCTGGAATCAGTTGTGACAATATGCTGAAAGCTCTCTGATTTATAGATGGGATTTTAAGACCCAAACACAATCCCTAGACCTTTCTGTACACTCACTTACAACTTTCTATACTCTTAGTTAATTTGTCATAATTTTAAAAATCTTTACTAACTGTGTACTTTATTTTTTTAATTAATTACAGATTCTTTAGAAAATGCAAATGCAAATGGAGTTGGAGCAGAGCGACAATGTGGAGAGACTTCAATTGAATCAATTTTGAATGTGAAAGTGGATGAGAAATCATATAGAATTCTGTGCAAAAGTCTTTGGAGTGGCCATCAATAAATAAATGTGCATATACTTGAAATAATTTTCGTTACAAACCAAAGCAAAAACAAAGAACAACAAAGAAGAGCAACAAGAACAAGAACAAATTGCAATAAAAAAACTCTAAATCAAATTCTATTTTCAAATTGAATTTTAAATGCACTCGCAAAGAGGAAGACTAACAGCACAATCACTTACAGAGGAAGAGAAAGAAAGAGAGAGAGCGAGAGCGAGAGCGAGAGAAGGAGAAGAGGAGAGAGTGTGGGAGAGAGAGGGTAATTGAGGCAAGTGAAAAGGACATAACGACAATATTTGCCATCAAAATCGAAATCGAAGTAGTGACAAGTCAGCTACTTGTTAGCCAGAACAAAGTAATCAAAACTTGCCAAGGAAAAAAAAGGGGAAAAAAGCTGAGGAAAACGGAGGAAAGTGCCGTAAACAAGTTCCGGAAATATACTTGCAAAAGTAAAAAAAAAAAGAAGAGAAAGAGAAATAAATAAATAAACGGAAGCGCAGCTCTCGATAGCCGAACATCAAACAACATTGCCAAATAAAAAAAAGAGCAGGGAAACGAAACGAGATTCGCACATGAATTCATACATAATATATGTGTGTTGCATGCAACAGCAACAGCAACAGCCACAGCAACAGCATCAGTGGCAACAACTCGGCAACAATTGAGAGACAATCAATCAGGCTGCCTGCTCGATACCGATACCGATACCGATACCGACACCGATTGTCGCCTAACGCGGCCAAAAAAAACGGAAGGAAATTTTCTTGTTGATTTCTTTCTCACAAGTTGAAAGTTAAAGTCAAGGTCAACGACCGCCTGGAGATGCCACAAATGTGTTTGTATGCAACACCTTTTACAGACAACGTCTGAGACGGTTTTACCCCTCTCAAAAAACACACACACACCAACACTAACACACACACACACACATATTCTCTCTCGATTTCCGGCCAACAACAACAACAGCAACAGCAATAACAGAAAAAAGCCCGCCAAATTCTGCTTTTCTTTTTTTCTTCGTTTTTTTTTTGATAAATGGCAGAGCCCAAAAAATTTGCGGCAAGCCAAAAGTAAAAGTTTCCGCCAAGCGAAAATTGAGAAGAGCAAAAAAAAAAGGAAAAGGGAGGCTAAGAAAAAGGTGGCACAGATAAGGACAGCAACAATAACAACAACAGCAGCAACAACAACAACTACAAGAGCCGTCCCATCAAGCGCAGAAGTGGCATTAGCAAGCGTCAGCAGACTTTCATAAAAAAAGCCAAGGAAAAAAAAAGGGAGAAAAGCAAAAGAAAACTCGAGGAAAAACCAAATCGAAAAGGAAGAAAAAAAAAAAACAATTGCCGTAGAAAATTGTTTTCGTTTCCACGCCTACCTTTTCCCCTTACCCAGAAATAAGCGTATCCGCCAACCGTATCCGACACTCTCAAAGTCGGAGGTTCAGGTTTAGGTTGAGGCTCTGGGTCTGTCCTCGATTGTCCCTCAATTTATCGATTCCCCCCCTCTCGCCTGATCGATGCGCCATATGTCTAGCTAAACGGACGCTGTGCCACATTGCCGCATGCCACAGGTTGGGGCAGAGGTTTTGAGTTGAGATTCAGATTCAGATTCAGATTCAGATTCAGATTCAGATTCGAGTCGAGTGATAAGAGAGACACTGATAGCAACAATTAAATGGCAATCGATCGAGCTGCTTGAATGGATTGAATATTGAGTTGCCAGATCAAAGCAAAGCAGTCAACTCACCCAGAGTTGAAAGAGACAGAATAAGAGAAGAAGAGCGAGAGAGAGAGAGAGAAGCTAAATTGTTAGCACTCAAGTTGTATTCAAATGCGACTCATTGTGGCCATTATGAGAATGAGTTTCACGAAGAAAACGCACACATCGATAACAGCCAGCAGTTGGCTGGTTAATACCCTTGGATTTCTAATGCTAATAATGCTGCCAGGTGAGTACACACCCCTTAAATGGGAATTCAATATTTAGTACATCTTAAATAACATAAGTGTCCAAGTGGGTGGGTTTAACAATTATTTACTCAAGTCAATCAGCTGTGATTGCAGCTTATTTTAAACTGTTTTATATTTAACCTACATATGCATATACAGAATTTAGAGATGTGCGACAAGCGCTGTTATCGATAACTACAGCTTACAGCATTAGGTGTTGTTATAAATACTGTATTGTAAAATTAATACAGTTGTTCGACCATGCTTAATGAGGTGAAATCACCATAAAATAAAATTAAATGGAATATTTTAATAATCATTTACATATGAAAATTAAATAATTTGATAATTAAATAAATAATAAATATATAAATGAATAATTGAAGTATAATAAATAATTTAAATGAAAGTAATTACATTTTGAACTGAGCTGATTGTAATATTATGATTAATGAAATAAATAAAGTATTACAAATAGTTTAAATTAAAGTACATAATTACATTATCTAAAGTTGGCATTTAAATAGCTTAAATTTACAAATTCTAACAATTTCTAATAATCAGTAAATTGTAATTTATTCCATGGAAATCAAATTATTGCTTAATTATGTTGCCTGCAACTTAATTACAATGCATTAATTTCGCTTAAATTAATTAAAATTTACTGGTTATTAGTAAGTATGCAACATTAAGTTCCTCAAAACTATTTTTTTTCGGAATATGTGTACACTTTTCAAACGCCAATTAATTGCTATTTATTTGACTTTTTATTTACAAATGATATTATACAAGTTCATAATTAACCATAAACTTTATTTGTGAAATAAATAGTTGCAGTTATAAAATGCACAAGTTATTAGCAATTAATTAAAATTAAATCATGGCTAATTAATTGCTTGTAAAAGTTACAAAATGTTTGGAGACGAAATTTCGCTTCTTGAGCGCAAAAATTACATTTTTTAGTCGCCATTTAACCCTCAAGTAATTACAACTTTTTTAAGAATTACCAATTAATTGTAATTAAGCTTTTCAATTTGCCACATTATGGGGTTATTTTATTTGAAAATAATTCAGCACTTAAGTTGCAGTAATTGTGATGATAATTGAAAATTATCGCACTGCATATAAATACACGCATACACACACACACACGTGAGTGTGTGAGGGTGTGTGTGTGTGTGTGTGCGCTTGTTTGTTGTTGCTATTTGCTTGGCTTAGCTGATAGAAGTCGACTTCGTTCAGGAGCGGCGAATGTGGCGTGTGCTTAATAAATGTTTATTACGTATACGCAGCGTGGCAACAAATTAAACAAGACTCGCATTTGCGTTAATGCTTGGGGCAATGTCGTTGTTGCGTTGCCACTCCTCCAAAAGTGCCGTTTATTGTTGCTGTTGCTGTTGTTGTTGTTGTTGTTGCTGGCACAGAGTTCATGTTGTTATGTTGCGCTCTACCGGATGCTCTGATGTGAATCGTGAATTCGTAAATGTGAATGTGTGTGTGTGTGTAGGATTCATATAGAGTCTGAGTCCTGAGTCTGCTGACTCTGACTCTGACTCTGACGACTGGCAATTTGTTTATTTGATTGCATTTTCTGCACTCACTAGGGCCATGGGATGTGGCACAAGGGGCACAAGGGGCACGAACAGGGGACTAGGGGGCAGTTGCAAGTTCTGCTCAACTGTTTGCCCGAATGCGCGCACAAATCAAAGTCAACTGCGGTAAGTGGAACGACAAATAAAGTGCACCCGCTGTTGTGGATGCAACGAGTTGTTGCCTTCTCCATTGCTGCTGTTGCTGTTGCCGCTGTTGCAAGTAGCCATGCCCCATACAATTGCCATTGACAATCGCTCAAAGTTGACTGGCAAGCAAATTTTTCGGGGGTTTACTGCTTGTTTGTTCGTATGTACGTATGTATTTATGTATATTTTCACAAAACGAACGACAATTAGATTGATGAACGGCAATAACGGTACGCTGATTGCATTGCCATCGTAACGAAAAGAAAAGCTAAAGGTAGAGGTAGAGGTAGAGCTAAAGGTAAAGGAAAAACAAAACTGCCAAAATGTGGAAAATCTCTTCCTGAATTGGTTATAATGCTGAGATTGATGAGCTCGTACTATCAGTGATATCAACGACATCATGTCTCTCCGTTTTTCAAGTAATCAACAATGTTCACATGTGGAAAAAGTGTGTGTTATTTTCCACTATAGTTAAGGTTGATTACGGGGCAAAAAAAAAGGGAATTTCAATAAAAGCATTTTGCTTGACAAATAGCTTATTAGAAAAGTTTTGAGAGTTAAGTACAGTTTATTTTATTTTAGATTACAGAATGGATAACTTTTAATGTAGATATGTTAAGTAGGTTACACAATATCGTTAATTCTATAAATTTACTTTGAATCTATAGCAATGTTTATGGATATTTAATTTACTATATGATTTATGCATAGTGAATGATTTGCATATAATTTTTAAAGATCTCTGCTATAAATCCGTTGAGAAACTCAGTTTTTAAACTGAAATAATGTTAAAGATAGGCGATATAAAAAAAACTGTGCGCCACATGAGGAAAGTTATTTTACATAGTTTAAAAGATCTTTTCCAAATATATAAAATAGTTTCTTCCATTTAAAAAGTAGGTTGAGCATTAGTAAAGTGAAAATTTCGTAACTTTATAGCAAGAATGTGTAATTTCAAGTGAATATTATTTTTGTTCTTTTAGAAACTATAATTTATATCTCGTTACGGAGATTCTCCATTTATTTTAAGATGAGAAATTCTAGAAAACTATACAAAGGAAAAAAGACCTTTGCCAATGAATTCAATGAATATAAATGTAATTAAAAAAGACTATACTCCTCCTGAAACTTTTTCAAGGAGCTAAGCTAGAAACAAAGTGAATTAAAATACACATTAGTTAAATTTAAAAGTGTGCTGAGCATTTCCCTAAAAGGAACCTTTTTTTTTGATAAACATTTTTTATATTTCTGTCTGGAAAGTACAGCTGAAAAGACACTTCTATATACTGTATGTATATTGTATACTTATTGAAGAACTCACTTGACTTTCTACTTGATTTCTTTCACTGTAGAATTTTAAAATTATCTTGACAAATAGTCAGAGCATCTGAGTCGTATATCTCTTATACATATATTCTCTAATTTTAAGATGTTGTTTCCATATCCATTTGTTTTTTGTTTTTGTTTTGGTTTTTTTGGGCATTTTGCATAAGCTTGACCCACACTTCATTAGTTGGGATTTTGCAAGGACCTTCTACAGGAAGAGCCTGCTTCAGAGTAAGACCAGAGAGAGAGAGAGAGAGAGAGAGATGAAGCAGCTGGGCAATAAGTTTCGGGGGCAACATTTCTCGTCATCCGCTGTGGGGCATGCTGCATGGGGCAAGGGTTGGGGCATGGGGCATCATCCACATTCATTCAGATTTGCCGGCTGTTCGTCGCATTTTAGTTATGCATAAAACAACTTTTGTGGCACGTTTCAATTCATTTTGCCCACAACTCGTTGTTGTTTAGCTTTGGTTGTTGCCCCCATCAGCAGTGGCAGCAACAGCAACAGCAACAGCAACAACAACAACTATAACTACAACACCAACAACTACTTGTCCCATTCAACTTTTGGCTGGACCTACTTGAAAATAATCCTTGCTTGTTGCTGCCGCTGCTCCAAGTATTTCTGCATATTTTCTCTGTGTTTTCTTTCAGTTTTATGAATTTTTGCCACGCACACACACTCAGCCACTCACACTCACACTCATACGTATACGTGTTATTTTTATTATTTGAATTCCAGGCGGATTTTATATTTCATTCATTTTTTGGTTGTTTTGAGTTTTTTTTTGTTGGTTTTTTTGTGTTTTTCTTTTTTGTAGCTTTTGTCAACCCTGTTTTTATCTTTAGCCATGCACGAGAGCATTTTTTGCGAGCTTACACATTTAGTGGCATGCCCGTTCAGCTACACATCCAGAGCTGTGGCATCTACTTCCACATAGACACGACACTCTACACATACATACGTACAGAGAAATACAGGCATATACACATATCTATATCCACCTTCACATTTCCATCCAGGTGCCAGGTGGCAAACGTTGACCGCCTTCAATATGCATGCTAATTTTGCGCTCCCATTGCAAACAATTCTCCCCTTTTGCCACCACCCCCCACCCCTTTTATTCGCTCTTGTTTCCTACCATCTACTGTTTTCCTCTTTTTCCTTTACGCCTGCCATTTCCACTGGTTACCTCAATTTGATTTTAGGCATAAATATTCATGAATCGCTCTCAATGCGATTGCGATATGTCCTCCTCTCGTTTTGTCCTTTTGTCATTTTATCCTGTAACTGTTACTCTTACCTTTACAGGTAGGAATTGTAACTGTTGTTGTTGTTGTAAATGTAACTGTTGCTGTGGAATATCTCCTGCCAGTTATTGCATATCTCTTTCTCTCTCACGCTCTCCCCCTCTCACTCTCTCTCTCTCTCTCTCTCTCACTCGCAGGTTGATAAAAACGCATTGCAACAAATTTGGAGCAATAACAATTTTCATAGCTCAGAGACAGAAAGTGCAATGCATGCAACATTTGCCACCGATGTGGGGCAACTTGTTTGTTTTTCTCTTGTTGCAGCTTATATGCATATTGCATAAATATATCATTTAAAGCTACCCACTCGCAATGCAACGAAATAATGGAGAGATAACTGTCTCTCTCTTTAAATTTCTCTTGGGAGACTCTTCCCCTTTTTTTGTTGTCTTTGTTTTAAACATAATCCGACAGCCACTTTAGATATCTAAAGATATCTATGTAAGTTGTTATTTTCACAGGGAACGAGAATTTGATAAAGCAGCTTTTTAGTTTTGATAATCTATTCTTAGACTTCGACTTTGTACAAGCAGCACTTTAGTTTTCTAAAAATGTTCTATGTATTCTTTTTTGCTCCTCTTATTTGAATTGAATTCAAATAATTCTGATTCTCTTTTTGAAAGAATTTGAGTTGGTATCAAAAACTAAATTGTAGAATAATATGTTGAATATAACTTATTATTTATTAGGTGCCAATCTCCAATTGTTGAAAATCGATAATTATCTAAGTAAAAGTTATTAAATATAAATATATAGTACAAGTCCATTCATAACTCAATTTGCAATTAAGGTAACTATTTCATGTCGCAGTAAAGTGCAGAAAATTGCAATAAAACCGAAAATATACTATTTGTAATTAAAGCAATTCGCAAAAATAGATTAAATTAATTTAACGAATTAGCAATGACTGCGACTATCAATAAATAAATTGCATTCATTGCCAACAATTTGCCGATTCGAGTTCTCTATGCTGTTTGTTTGCTTTGCAAACAATTTGAAGCCATAAATATACATACAAAATTATATGTGATATTTTAAGTGAACCCTTTTTTTGGGTGTTGATTTGTTTTCAAGCAATTTGTTTGAATTAAAATTGAATATTTAACTTTTATGTGTAGTTATAAATATATATAATAGTATGTATATTTTTGGCAGTTAATCACAGTGGCTGTTGTTGCTGATTTATGCGGTAGTTGCTGCTGCTGCTGCTGCCTCTGCTGTTGCCTGTTTGCTGCATAAATTGTTGGAATCGGCTAACATAACGTATACGCAATGTTGCAGCAGTCAAAAGCTAATGCAAATTACGCGCTGTTTGCCATTTGCTGCTGACATCAGACTTTGGTTTCTCGAATCAGAACATCAACAGTGGAACTGTGAGGGGGTGACAGAGGTCACTGGAAAGTGGAAAGGGGAATGGGAAGGGGGGGAGGGGTGTTGCAAGTGCCACACTCGAGCACTTAATACCCACCCAATTAATGCAGCTTAGCGGCAACTCCTGCTCTTGTTGCAACTTATATATTGCTGCAACTTGTACTTCTATTTTTCCCCTCCCCTTTGCCGCCAGCAACTGTTGCTGACAGCAGCTGCAACAGCTGCACTAGAAGCAACAGCAACAGCGGAAACATTACAAACGCAACTTCATGGCGTGTTGCAATTAAGTATGACAAATTACTTGACAAGCGCCTCTGGATGCCGCTCGACAATGTTACTCTCATTCTTTCTCTCTTTCTCTTTGTTTCTCTCTCTCTCTCTCTGTTGCATCCTGTTGCCTGCCACAAGCTTGTACTTCGTTTGTTGTTGCTTTTGCCCCTGTCAGTAGATTCCCTGGGCGTGCTGATGCGTGTTTAGTTACTGACACTTGTCGGCCATCAGGCTTGTTGGCCATGTTGTCAGCGTGTCTCGTGTCGCGTGTTGTTTTATGCTCCTTTCGCGATTTCTAAAACTGACTTTTAATTACCAACGAAACACCTTTGCTGTGCAACATTCTGTTGCAAGTTGCAATTTAGATTTACATTTGCTGTCCGCTCATCTTTCAGTACCACAAAAAATTCGTAAACAAAACTTCAGAAATTCCCAATTGCGTATACTTAATGTCAGTTTGAATTTGAATTTGAAAATGAATAATGATTGTTAATGTGAATATTAATAATGCAGCTATGAGTGCTTTCTAAATCCAACTTTTGTGGCACTACAAGCACCTGCAACATTTTGTTGCAAGTTGCAACTTTGATTTACATTTTTTATAGCGGTCAGAAAAATTCGTTAATTAACTTAATTAATTAACTTTCCAATTATGCAAACAAAGTCGGAGTGAGCATGAATGTTAGTATGAATAATGTGTGTGTGTGAGTGTGAGTGTGAGTATTAATAATACAGGTATGAGTGCTTATTCCTATAAAAGTAAACCGAAATAAAAAAAAATAAAACACTTATGCCGCATTTCGACCAGCGCCCAGCGAATTGAGTTCAATGCTCAACCGAGCTGAGAGCAATGAACCAAATAACATTTGTGCAGTGGTACAAAACATAAATAAATTGTTTATTTTTCATAGTAAGCAACATTAAATACTTTTTGTACACAAACCAGATACAATAAAGTATAACAAAATAGAAAATCTTGACTCTTTCGGGTAGCTTCGACTTCTCTTTACTCTTTTTGTTTGTTGTGTCAAATTTTTGAGAAAGTTTAGAATATATAAACAAACAAAAAAATCAACAATGTAATACAAATGCAAATACCCTTAATTTTAAAGGTGACTAAACACACAAAAATTATGCGATTATGAAAGAAATGGAAATGGAATTTAAAAATTTCTATATAATTAAATTTTGAACAAATGCAATTATTTTGTTTTTAGGACACCCCAATATTATTAACAAAATTATATTTTTATATAGAAACGAAAATATTTCGGTTCTTGGAAACTTAAATATTTTTAAAAACTAATAATTACATAAAAACAAATTTTATTTTATTCTTCGGACACTTCAATATAATTTTAAAAATATGTATAAAAATAAATATGTTTGTTTTTGGACACTTAAATATAATCATATTATAATATTTTAAGAAAATATATAAAACAATAAATATTTCTGTTCTTCGGAAACTTAAATATTATCATTGAAACTGAAATTGACTTGTGTTATCAATTGTCTTGTTTCACTGTACCACATTTGGCAATTCCCATACATACACACACACACATACTAATACACAAAAACACACACATATATATAAATACACACACACACACACACACAGAGCTTGGGAATAGTGAATGTGAATGTCGCCCATCGACTGCTGCACATCAATGTTTATAGCCAAGTCAACGAAACTGTTGGCCAAACACGATGCTAAGCAATGGCAAAGGCAAGTGTGCAGTGTGCAGAGACAGAGACGTAGGCACTGTAAAAACCTGCCCTTATCTGCCCCCTCTGCCACGCCCACTGTCTGTTGCGGCTCGCCTGAATGATTTTGAACTGGTTTTCCTGTTGCAGCCGCTGCAGTTCGGCGTGGTAAATTTCAATTTGGCAAACGTGCGCCGCATTTTGTTTTTCTTTCTCTCATTCTCATTCTGCTTTCCACTGCTCAACTGTCTGTGCCCCCCTCCATCCACTGTCTGTCTATTCTTCATTCTTTCTGATTTTGGCTTAAACTTTGTACACAAGTTGGCTGGGTTGCGTTATTCAATGCGTTAGGAGCACGTGCAAACTCTACTGTCTCTCTTGCTTTTGGCGAATTCAATTCTTTTATTTTTTTTTTTTTTGGCTGAAACTGTAACTGGTCCACACAGGATGAGATTTGGTTTTGGGCCACGTTGGCGACATCATCAAATTTGCAGGCAAGCGAATGTTTTGGAAAAAAAGAAGGGAAAAGAAAATTGCACTGTATTTTTGTTGGGTGCTTTTCTCCCCCATTTTACAGTCATGTTTGTCGCGGCACGAGCGTGACACTGAGTTAACATTCCCCTCTATCAGTTGCCTCTTTCTTCTCTCCCTCCTCTGTCTCTTGTTTTCTCCTTTTTTTCTCTCCTTTCTTTCCAACCAGCTATAGAGTCACGCCCCTCTGTTTTGCATTGTATGAGATTTCGTGTCGATGTCGTTGTCCTTTTACTGTCGCTAACAGTCAAAGTCTCAGTGTCAGTCTCAGCCTCCATCTACGTATCAATATCCTCCTCTTATTTTTTTTTCTCCTCCTACTCCGTTTTTTATGCCTTTGGTCAGCTGTGGAAAAGCAACTTTATCATTTTCCTCAATAACATGCGCATTCCTCATCTTTTTTGTATGCAAATGCTTAGCTTCATTCTGTTTACCAATATCAATTTCTTCTTTACATATTTATGATAATAACAATAAATGCGATAGCTTAAAAAAATCGACTTGGAAATGTCTTGAAAAGTGTTGGACATATTACAAGTACAAAATTGATTCGAATAAGAATACAGTTTGCTATGAAAATAATTTCGAGTCGTCTCGAAATATCTTTGATTATTTTGTTGAATAAATAAACACTTTATAGTTAGTTTTGGTTTAGATTTGACAGACAGTCCGTGTTTGAGCTCTCACTGAACTCATTTTCTAAATCCTTACGATATAAGAAAGACCAAAATTTTGAATTGTAAAGTCAACAGACTTTAAACTTGCATTACTTTGGCAAAACGCATCCGATTTTTATCTGGAATGTCATTTTGATAATGTTTTTATCTATTAATTGATTCGACATAAGGGAATCCTTTGGGATTTTGAGATAGTTATTATACTTGACTTACTTCCAGTTGACCGTTTCCTTCTTATAACTCAACCCAAATCTCTTTAGTCTTTACTCTTATTATCAAGAATATTTAGCTGGATAGGAAGAATGCAAAAAAAGATTCGTATAAGAACAGCATATATGTAGGTTTGATTTTATTGTTCCATTTGTTTGGAGGGAGACTCGTCGTATTTATGTACATCTTGAAATCATTAACAATTCTGTGGGCCATAAATAAGTGTGGCCAGACTGTCTGTGGACTTGAGGGGGAGGGGGAAGGGGAGGAATCTACTGCTTCTAAGCTTCATTCGTTCTGTGACAAAAGCATCCTTTATTATCCTGTCACACGCATCTCGACATTAGCATTGTTGTTGTCACTAAGGGGGCGTGGCAACGATCGACAGACATACAAAACAACCCGAGAGTATCTATAAACCAATGCATAACCATGAGAGGACCGGAGAGAAGTGGAGTGGAGTGAAGAGGAGTGAAGAGGAGAGGTGAGGGGAATTACTTCTCCAAGTCACAGTGGCACTCAAATTCACACCAAATAGCAATTGCGACTATAAATGCCGGCAGCTAAGTGCAGCCGTCGAATACAGATGTGACCAGCAGTCAATGTATATGTCAACCCTTCTCCTACACCTCTCAACCCTCCCCCTTGTCACCTTACTGCCATATCAATGCGCATATCCATGCTCTTGTTAACTTACAGTGGTCTCAGCCAGCTAACAACCTAATCAAAAGAGGCCAAATAATATGTTTGATAGTTAGGATTTTTCTAGAAATGTTTTCATATGAAATATGTTAGAAGCTCCTTAAACTGGCTGCTGATTTAATTGTCCCACTTAAATCTTATTTCCAACTTTAATTTGGAAGAATCCGACTTATCAAAAACACTGAAATTTCTCTTTTATTTTATATCAGTTTTTCTTTAAGCAAAATTTAGGTAGAAGTACTTGAATATTCAAAGCACAGCACGCGTTTTTCAGCTATTTGCTAATTAAACTTTTTTACTTTTTGGTGTTGTGTGTGTTGTGTGTTGCAATTTGGCACCACTGTGCGGCCCCAGACTGGCTGCGGTTTAGTTTTCGCGTGTATTTGATTGCTTCTTTTGCCGCGCCAAAGATTGTGCTAATAAATCAAAGTGTTTTGTTATTGTAGCGTGTAAAAGAGGGAGACAGAGAAGAGAAGTGGAAGGGAAGTGTGTGACAAAGAGAGGGAGAGGGAAAAGAGAGAGAGAGAGAGAGAGAGAGAGAGAGAGAGAGAGAGAGAGAGAGAGAGAGAGATAGTGCGGCAAAAAGCCGCAGTTTGAAGCAAGTCAGTTGCCATAGAGTGTGGCACACACAATAAATGCAAAGTGCAACATCCTAAATGCCAAAAAGGCTCTCCCAAAATGAGAATGAGCCTCAACTGTGATTGAGGCTAAGCTCTTAGATACTTTGCACACACACACACACAGAGATACAGATACACACACAGATACACAAATACAGCTGCTGCCAAGTGCAACTTGAAATCGAATCAAATGGAGTTGCAACTTGCAAGCTGCAGTTCCTGTTGCAGTTGCAGTTACTCTTGATGTTGCAACTTTATGCTCCTTTATGCACCTTTATACACACACACACTTACTCACACACACAGACACACACTTGCTGCTTGTTTGCGTTGCACGCTGAATTAACCTTTGACAGTGATTTGATTTTAAGCTCCGATTGTATCTGGCTCATTCAGTTAAATTGACCCCCAAAGAGCTACACAGAAATAAATCCATTCTAGAAATCCAGTTTAAGCTCAACTTTTGTATCTTACTTTTGAAGCTCTTATAAACAAAATATTCGCTAAAAACTAAGTAAAAAACCGAACATGAATCAAGTATTTTATATACTTGGTCTAAGAAAATCCGTGTTAACCAAACTTCTCATATAGTTTTGGATTGATTTCAAACTAAATATTTTGTATTTTTTTTCTGTGTTTTTATTTCTACTTGCTGTATTCCCTTCTAAATCCTTCTACTCCTTTCTCAATCTTATGTTGCAGCCATGAAACAGCACTTGTGTGTTGCAAACTCACGTAAAGTATTTCAATACTTCATTTTATGCTCAGAGCTAGATCTGAGATCAGATATTTCAAAAAAATAAAAAATAAAAAGACACAACATTAGTCACATTGATTTTTGCATTTCTGCTCATTCTTTCTTCAACGAGTAGCAATTTGTGGCACATAGACAATGTTGCCTGCCTGTTTCTTTCATATGCTGTGACAAAAGCTGATTTGCCAAAAGTTTTGGGGCCAAGGAAATTTGTCAAAGTCAAAGTTGCTTCCATGTCTATCGATTTTGAGCGGCGTTAAATTGAAAAGAAAGCAGCTGCGATGCCAAACAGAATGAATTTAGACAGGAGACTGGAGACAGGGCGACAGGAGAGTGAAACGAGCAGCAGGCAAAAGGAGGTACATTCACTATGCTGTGGCATGATTTAAAACTAATTCCAAAAACATTTCAAGCAAGTTTGCAATGGATGCTCCTAAAAGAATGTGACGCATCAGGCGGGTTGACAGGGCGACAGGGCGATAGGACGACAGGACGAAGATAGGAAGCCGAATCAGGATGCTCTCGTATTTATCATCGTGCCTCGCTGAGCATACCTTCCTTTTCCTTTTCCCCCTTCTCTTTCCCCGTCTTCTTTTACTACTCCTCTTCGTAACCCCTTGAATAGCTGCTAAATAACCGCAAAGTTGAACCTCACTTGAAACTGTTGGCGGTCGATTAAAATGTCTCGAGTTTCAATGGAAAACTATGCACTTTATTCTGCATGTGTATATGTATGTGCACATTGGTGTATGTGTGTGTGTGTGTGTGTGTGTGTGTGTGAAAAACAATTCACATTGCTTTGTGGCTTGTGGCATTCTAAGCTAAATTATGGCCAAGAAGCTGCCTCGGGCTGCCGGATAAAAGTTCTTAAGCGTTACGTAAATTGAAAAACATACCAAAAATAAAGAAAGAAATCCAAAAACAAAGGTAACCCAAGTCCTGATTTATGCTGTAAACTATTCCACATATCAATCTCTAGAGGGACCTTTTCAAAGTGTAAAAATTGAAATCAAATTTATAGAAAAGTTTTCAAGCACTTACTTTCTTTAGGAATAAACTCTCTTGTGGGGAAATCTCTAAGTTTCGCTTAACACTTTATACACAGTGTTTTAAGTAGTATTTTTAAGTGTGTTATATACTTTGAAAAGGTAGAAGATCTATTGTGTAATATTGAAACGAAATTTGTCTTAAACATACACAAAGTCTCCTTGATGAAGGCAGCTGAAGTTAATGCAATTTCTATACCCTGTACTATGGTTGTGCGAGGGGTAGTATTAATTGTAACAAAAATAATGTGCTCTTTATCTTTAACATATGAATATCGCTTAACGATTGGCTTCATTAACGCATTTGATAATAACTTTATCTGTATATCCAATCCCAAAACAATTTCTTGATATTTATATGATCGATTTTTGTTATCGATATATGTAATCGTTAAACTGTATCATTTTATAAATTAGCTGTCATCTACAGCATTTTTAAATACCTCATTTGTCAACCTCTTTATAGGGCTTAAGATACTTTAAGCTCACATTGGCGATTCTGGCATTTATCCTTCTACTTCTTTTAACCCTCTCCTTCTCTCTCTCTCTCTCTCTCTTGCTGTCTTTCTCCATCCTGTTGTCCGTAGCATTCTTCTAGTTCACTCGCTGAATGCCTTGTGGCTGTCGTCTTAACGCTGAGATGAGGCTGCCTGTCATTGCACTGCGGAGCATTTTTGACATTTGCATAAGTAGGCAACCTCTACAGCCCCCCCATTTCTTCTCACTCTTTCCCTTCGTCTCCTCCTGCTCCTCCTCTGCCACACCTCTTTGCAGTTAGCCTTTGTTTGGTGTTTGTTCTTGAGACTGTTGGGAGGAAAGAGGACAGAGTGTCTAAGCGTCAAATGAGGAAGTTTCTTGCATTGCCGGAAGACTTCAATGAACAAAACTAAACTACACAATTTAAGTACAATACAGAGAGGTTAGAGAATACCTCTCTTTCTCTCTATTCCCCTCTTCATCTCTTCGTGGCTCTTTGTTTGTGTGTACCCGCATAGTAAGCTCATTAAAGTCTTACACACACACACACTCACACTCACACTCACAGATAAAAAGACAGAAAAGGAACGCGGGTTTTCATTAAATTTGCAGCATTTGCATGTGTTTTAGGTTGGGGGGGTTTTTTTAAGCAGAGGTGGCGTCTGCAGGAGGGTAGAAGGGGACTCTGTGGATATGTGCCAAACATTAGCATAAGCATTTCATCCAAAAAAAGAAAACCAAGCGGCTGAAAAACTCGAAGCTCGGAAAAAAAAAATCCACCCGAAAGAGCAAAAGCGCAAAAGCACTGAAAATACAACGAGAGCAGAGATCTGCAACAAAAGGCAGGAGTACAAACTGTAACATGGCAACGAACATGATGAAGAAAGGTGGAAATGAGGGGAGAAAAATTGAGAGAGAGAGAGAGAGAGATGAGGGAGAAACGGAGGTGAAGAGAAGCGGGAGCGCAGCTCGTATTTAATAAATTATGCAAAGTAACCAAGTTTGTTCCCAGTTTTTTTTGTTGCGCCTGAAATGAATGCAATGAAGCCCCAAAAGAGGGGGAAATATAGAGAGAGGGGGATAGGGATAGGGAGAGGGAGAAGGAGATAGAGGCTGGCAGGAAAATGGAAAAGCCTGCATGCGCATATTGGTTGGGCGTTTGTGGGCGTTGTCATGTGGGCATGGCCCACATTCATTGTAAACTGCATTGGCATAGGCATATACGATAGAGAAGAGTGAGAGAGTTTGGGAAGAGCTTTGTTCTTCTTTGTGAATGCATATCTAATGGATTAAACGCCAGACAAATGGATAGACTACAGCGGAGATAGGGGTATTATGAAAAGTAAGAGGTATGGAAAAGGATAAGGGTTAGAATCGACCGCTACTTAGCTGCATGTCCCGCATTGCATTGCGAGTCCTTCCTTTTCATTACGAGTGACGAGCGAGTATCCTTTTTGGTTTTTATCAACGCAGACAGCTCAAATAGTCTCTTATCGCTTGGCTCCGTCAAAGCGAAGACTCATTCACGACTAACCCACAGATACCCTGTACTAAAAGTATTGTACGACTTTTGTTATCATACATGAAATGTTGTGACAAGTGCCTTCATTTATAAGTTTAAGCTTGGCTTTAGTGCAAGAAATGATTCGATTTATAAATTAGTAAATAAAATTCAACACCAGGCTTTGCAAAAAAAAGCAACTGTCGCAAATATCCTTCAGCAACGCTGTCCTACAGGGTATACAAAAATTGCGGAACTGCGGCAGGAAATGAAGATTGAATTTCCAACTGAAAGGAAGGCTCATCATCCAGTGATGGAGAGAACGTTGATCAAATTACAAAGTGGCCACTGACTGAATTTGTTTTTGTGGTTGTCTCCTCTTTGAACCCACATCGCCACCACAATCAGCAGCACCATCACCAGCACCGCCCATGCCACGCCTCACTCCCACCTGAGTTAAAAAAAAAAACCAAAAAAAAAAAAAAATTGAAAAAGAAAAGAAACAAACAAAAATGTTGCCACAGTATTAAATCCTCGTTATTCGCATCAGGGATTACATACAGAGTTGCATATGCATGTGATTTTTCTGTGCACTTAGTGTTTCAAAAAAAAAAAGTGTTGTAAAGCGCCATATGCGAGGGTGTTGGAGAAAGTTGCTAGCAACTTGGCAACCATATGAGTCAAGTTTTCAAAAGCAGATTCAGTGAAGTTAAGGGCTTATTTTGTTCAATAAAGTTTCTTTTAACCAAAAACAAAAGAATAAGTTTGGATAATGTTATCGGTTGAAAACTGCTAACTCTTTAATAACGCAATATTAATTCTAAAGTGAGTCTCTTTAAAGAAATGCAAAATTGGCATAAATTAATTAAAGTAGATTTTATCCACCCAAAGCTTTAATAGAAAGTTGATCTCTAAAAGCTTTTTAAATCTGAACTTAACTGAAATATAAATATCGAATTCTTATTTCATTGCTTTATCAGTTTTAGCGAATATTCCCAAATCATTAAATGGCAAATAATATACAACACTATTATTTACCATTTCATTGGGAACAAGCCAAATTTCAATGCTGTCGACACATAAAAGTATGCTATAAAAATGCAAAGGGGGAGTCTGATTATATCATTTACACAAATGAATAAAATTTGTATGCGATTTGAAAGTTAGGAACTAAACAACATAAAAATGGTATTCATTCAGTTTTCAGATATAGTAATGTGTGTGCGTTTGTGTGTGTTGAAGTGTGTGTTTAAATAAAGCGTCACATTTGGCGAACACGAAAATAATAATAATAATACAAAAAAAAGATTCGTTAGCAAAGCGAACAAAAAGCAATTTTATATAAATAAACGTAAACGGATATGTAAATAATAAATAAAACACCCACACACATACATACATATGCACAGACATGGCGGTAGTATAAATAAATGACACACACATACATGTCAAAAGCGGGAAAGGGAGGCAGGGAGAGAGAGAGAAGGAAGAGGGAAGTGAGGGATAAATTCAACTTGTAGAAAAAAAAATCCATTGAATTGAAATTTATTTACGATATTTATTGAGCAAGCAGACAGAGAGATAGAGGGATTGAGAGAAACAGCAGCGATGCAAATGAACGACTTGCCAATACCCTCTATGTAAAGCTGTGCTATTACACAGATAGACTGAAACAGAGCATTGAAATAGAGCAAGGACTGCAACTGTAAACCAACAGTGGGCGTTATTCGTATGCGTTCCAGTTGTGGGTCTGGTCGACCACATTTTATGGCTGCCGCAGTTTCAATTGTAGCAGGTGAAATGTGCGTACAATTCAAGCTTTTAATAGACAATTGATGGAACTAAGCTATAGAATTCCCTGGAATTGCTGACAAAGTCCGAAGCAGCTGCAAAACTATAAAACAAAAAAAGTTGAGAAAAAACAATGCAGGCATTGAGGCATGAATATGCCAATATTTTGACTTACAAAGCAATTCTAAGTGTTTTCTGGTTTTTTTTTTTTGAATAGAAAAATGCTGGTCATAAAATTTCAAATAAAATAGAATATGAATTCTGATGAACAAACAATTAAAGAGTTTTCTAAAAGGGAACGGTCTGTGCCTTTAATACAAAATTAATGACAATGGAAAATCTATAAATTTAGTCAAATATTTAAAAGTATTGATGCTTAATAAAAACAATTTGGAACATATATTAAAGATTTTTAAAATGAAAAAAAAAACTGAATTAAATATTATTTTGCCTGTTTGTATTATATTGCTTAAAAAAGCTAATGTAGTCTTGCTATATTTTCAAAATATTGACAAACGTTTTACAGTACTTTTGAAATGCTTCTTTTTTATTTTATTAAAACTGTTTTCTCAAAAAGTGCGGGTTGCATGTATATAAATATGCTTTATGCTAATGCTGCTTACGGGGTATGTATTATATATAGTATACTAATGGGAAGAATATTACTTTTTAAATAATATGTTGCTATTGCAAATGTTATTTACAAATACTTAGTCCTCTTTTCACTAATCCATTAAACAGTCAAGCAAAGGCATGCTTGCCTGTTTGCCAGATTACAGGGTATATTATAACGGCACCAAAAAGCAATTGAAGTATTTGGCCTTTCAACTGCGGCAAAAGCATTGCCAGGCAGCCGTTGTCGTCGTCTGGGAAAATTCGCATTAAGCATTTTAATGACTGCGGCGTCTTCTGTTGGCCAGGCTTAAAATGTATTCACAAATGGCTAAGAAAACACCAAGCCGCATAAGTAGCTATAATTTTGCTAATTTCAGCACATACTTTTGCACACCCACACACATACACATACATATAAAGAAAGAGAGAGAATAGCTATAAGAGCGATAAAGGCAAAGTTAAGTATTTTTGATGTTCACAAAAGTCAAGGCAATTGGCAAGAGAGTAAAGAGAGAGAGAGAGAGAAGCATACCATCATATGAGAATGTACATATGTGTGTGTGTGTCTCTTTATGTGTTTCTCTATCACTTACTGCTTTGCAAGTGGATTTTTGTTTTCTCCAAATACCAGTTGCTACTTCTGCCCCTTCTGTCCCAATGGTCTTTAGTTTGGCCCACAGTGCGTATTAGTAATTAAAATCATAATTAGTGTATGTCACATAAAAGCAGTTTAGTTTATGGCCCTAACTTTCCACACACATCCTCACTAACTACTTGAGTTTATTTGTAGCTACCCCCGAAGAGCTGCCTCTTCCTCCCCTGAGTGGTAAATTTGATTAAAGTCACAGTCACTCAGTGATAAAGATGGCGTTCAAGCTACTTAGTCCCCAACATGTTAAAGTGTGTCTGTCTGGCTGACAAATTGAATTAAACACAGCAACGGGCATATGGAAATCAAGCATTAAACTGTTACCCAGGCAACAGTAGGCAATAAGAACATGACCAGCTAAAACTTAACCTGACACTCGGAGATTATTGTGACTGCTGTGTGAATCTCAGGGGATAAGCTGCAGGCAGGCAACGAGAGGAAGAGCTGACGAAAGATTGACAGCGAGGGAGGGGGCAGAATACGATTAGTACAAATTAGGCAACAGAAAACGAGTTGTATGCTTAATAAAGAAAGTCAAGTGGCGAGTAGTTGGCAACGAAAGAGATAAACAACTTGTGGGACAAAGAGAAACAGGAGGCGAGTATTTAGTAACGAGGGAAACAAATTTGGCACAGATGACGAGACACAGAGAACGAGTGAACTAGTAGGTGCAAACAGACCAACGAGTGGCTATCAATGAGAAGCAAACAACGACTATTTTGTGAAGAGAGACGGACGAATGGCAACTATTGGTGGGTGACGAGTAGATAATATTGAGAAACAACAACGAGATATTATCAACTAGTGCAATTTAACGAAACTGACAGAGAGACATAGTAACGAAAGACCAATAACGAAAGCTTAATAACGAATTATAGCCAAAAAAAAAGATAAGAAAACGTATGGTAAATAACGAGATAAAGATGACGAGTGGCTCAGAAATTAATTATGTGACTGGATGACATCAGCAACAAAATAGAATTGAAATATCTGCTACATACTCACACATATAAAATAGGTGTTGAATAGCTTAAAAAGCAAACAAATGTTTTTATTTTATTCAACATTTCGTGTCATTTTATTTTATTTGATTTTATGGCAATTCGAGAGCCGGTAGCGCAAATTATTTAAATAAATTGTCAATTGCAACAACTATTTTGCATAATTTAATTAATAGTTTAATGATTAAATATGAGAGAAAAAAATTCAAATTTGTATATGTACAATAAATAAATATACACTAAAGGTTTACTCGTTGCTTTTGAGCGCAATTAAAGACCAGCAATGGTTATTAGGTATGGAAAGTAGAAGTAGAAGCTGAAACTGCAATTGGCGGCGCTAGTTAACCAACTTGACTTTAGCTGCTGGCCATGGCCAACACAGTCAGTTGTGGGCTGCTTGGCAATTGAAATTGTTGACGGCAAAGCGAAATCACAAAAAAAAAAGAAGGGGGAAAAATGTGGAAAAATAAAACAATTGCAATTGTTAGCCAGCTGCTCGGGGCGCTGTTTATGTTTTTAAAGAGCCAACAGAAACTACATATATATACATACATACTTATTTGATTATAAACATATAAATGTAGATACATATATACATATATGTATATGTAAATATGTATGCAGGCAAAAGTGCAATGCCTGATATCATATTATGTGCTCATTAGTTGAGTTTGTGTTGGGTTTGGGTTTCGAGTTTGATGAGGTGGTTTACTCTTGGAAATCTGAATCTAATACATATGCATAAATGTGTATGAGCCATGGCTCATACTATTCGCCATGTAAACAATTCATATTTGTTATGTTTATTTGTGTATGCATGTGTGTGCCTACATAAATTTGCCGAGATATCTCATTCGAAGACAAACTGTATACATAATATGAATGAAGGCTCATGAATATGAAAATGAATATGCCTCCTGCATTTATATGCAATAAGCACAAAATTTGTATTTACCAATTTCAGCATGGCCTTTAAACCATTTTATTTCCTCCCTCTCCCACTCATTTATTTCTTTTCCTCTTCAGCTAAAGTTGCAAATAAACATCTGGTTGGCAATCGATTCAGTTTCGTTATTAACTTGAAGTCGCTTGCGGTGAATAAACAGTGGGGAAAAAGAAAATGAATTTAATCCTCAGTTGAACATTTACTATAAATGCACATTAAAAGTCCATATTTTATTGAAATTCGTTTAAAAGCTGCAGCTGCTTTTTATTAACATTAAATCATAGCGAAAAAAAGTTGCACTTTTTAAGTAATTTCATAAGCCTTTCATATACGTTAAATACTCACTATAAATAGATGAGCGGACTTCACTAACAGATAATCCCTTGTATATTTATACACAAACTATAATAGAGAACATTTTACAGTGGCATGCCCATTTTAATTTCAATGGCTGATTAACTGGTTTTTTTTTTTTTATTAAACTTTTCAATTATGATATGCAAAAAAGAAAACATCCTAAAGTGAGAAATGTTTCAATTTGTTGAATCTGCTTTCAATTTATTGTCAGAGGCTCAGATTATTTAGCGCAACACTGATAGATCAGACTGGTTTCTTAAATTAAATGTCTTTACAATTTAAATTATTTGAAGTAAGACAACTCTGAGAAAAAAATTAAAAAGCCAGAATCTTCAGACAAGATTTTTCCTTTAATTTTCTGTAAAAAAAGAAATTAAGATAAATGGCTGAATAAATCGCTTTCCATCAGGTTGGCAGCCCTGTCAATGCTCAAAGCAAAGACTAATTCCAGTTGAAAATCCAGTTGAACCTGAACAAACATTGATACGAAATTAGCAGCAATATAAAATGGATTCAAAGACTAAAGCAACACGAGAGAACGAATACTCCAAGCTGCCCAAATGAATAATGAATGAATAAGCGAGTGAGTGAGTGAGTGAGTGAGTGAGTGGGTGAATGAGTGAATGAGCAGGTGAGTGAGAGAGCAAGTGACTGAATGAATCAAGTGAGTGACTGACGGCTGACAAATGGAAAACTGGTCTGACAGAAACAACGAGTGCAACATTTAGCGGCATTAAGCGGAGGTGCCACAATCAATTGGTTGCAACATGGCTACAGGCTACAGGCTACAACATTGCAACATGGCAAGTCCGACTCGTATTTGACTTAATTGATTGTTTGATTAATTGATTGGCGAATGAATTGTTAATTCAAGACAAGATTAAAAAAAAAGCAAAAAGAAAAAAAAGGTAATGGAGAAAAGAGAAGAGAAAAATAAAAATGAGAGGCGACACCTTAGTGAAAAATGGCTGGCACATCAAGCTAAACGACAACGGAAACGGAAATGTAAAACCAAAGACACCTTCCACACAACTTCCACCCCCTATTTGTCACCCTGCTACCCTCTCGCTCGAGGGAAACGTCCACTTTGCTGCTCTACTGAATGTTGTTTGCCCAGATTGTGGGTCGTGGTCTGATGCTCTGGATGCTGGGCCAATTAGTCGACTGTCACCGTCACCGTCACCGTCACCTGTCAGCGGCAATGACAACCAGTAGAAGAAGAGCAACGAGACGTTAAAGAAGCAGAGGCGAGTAGAGCAACAACAACAACAGAGGGGGCAACATGCTCTCAAGTCGAGCGTGGCATTAACTTGGCCCCATCTTTTTTAAAGTAGCGGCTACAGACAAACCGCGTGAATACAAATGGAGGCCTCCAGCTTCACTTGCAACATAGCCCTCGCTGTGCAACAGCTACCTGCCACAGTTACCTGCCAACAGCTCAGCCCTTTCTCCTCTCTATATTCATGTCTGCAATTAAAAAATGCCACAGCCAGCAACAAACATAGACACAAACAGACAGACAGACAGACAGATCGACAGACACACAGACAGTGTCACGTGCTTACACAGATAAATACACATGCACTCGTTGCTGTTGCTGTTGCTGTTCTTGTCGTTACAGTAATTTCGACAGCAGCCATCTTGTCGCCTGACCGTCAGCTCAGGCCAGACTGCCCCCCGTTGGGGTCAATGACATAAACAATGCTCGACAGCGCAAAAAGTGGCAACGATAAAGCGAGCAAAGTAAGAAGTAATGAGTGACGAGTGTAACGAGTAGCGTTTGTTTCAACAACAAATTGTCATTCTATGAAAGTAATTTAACAAGTAGACAAGCTTATAACGAGAAAGGTGTAACGAGCAGAGTGTAACGAAAAGATTTCAACGAATAGGGTGTAATGAGTAAAGTCAAACAAGAAGCGTGTAACGAAAAGAGTGGAACAAGTAGAATATATCGAAAAGAGGGTAACGAGTGTAGTGTAGCGAGTAAATTAAAACGATTCAAGATTTATTAACTTAAAGCACTTGGAAAACAACCCACCATTAAATGATGGCAGTCTTTATTAATTTTAAAGGGTTAATCAAAGAACCAATAATATCTAACTAGTACATGGAATAAAAGTAAAATAGCGGTTAACAAATATTATAAGAGGGTAGCCCTTTAGTTATTTTGAAAGATAATTCAATTTCGATATGCAATTTGATGTGCTTTGAATTTTCTCTATTTTCCAATCCTGAAGGGTGTTTTTTCTTTTCAAAAGTGTTGTCTCTTACTTATTTTCAAAGTTTGGGTCAATATTGATAAGTGATTAAATGCAAAGCTGATTTGGCTCCATATTTCTGAATATGTAAAGCAGAAGTACAAAATGAATAAGAAAAGTCTATAAAGAAAATGTTTAAAGTTGATGACATAAAGCAAAATGGTTTTAAGCGAAAGCTCTCCATAAACTTTTTCTCCATTTAAACATAATTCTCTATATAACTAGGTTAGTTGATGGTGTAATCGATAAAGCAAGACCATAATTTGGTAGGCTAGTCAAATGAGTAAAGCTAATTAGGATCTACGTCAAAAGTAATTCAAAGCTTTGTGGCTCGTTGTGTTGGCTAATTTGGCTTTGGCATAAGCTGCCAGCAATGATAGTGACTGCCACAGACGGGGACACAGACACTGCTTGCCACTGGCACCTGGCAACTGGCAACTTGCAACAGTAGCAAATTAAATATTTACACGCGGCTCCAATGCGATGGGGCGTTTAAACTCGCGACTAGCGACTCGGAAGTCGACATTGGGACAGCAGCTGACGTCGTAATCATAAGCGAGCAACTTGCAACGCCATCTCATTCTGCTCTGCTTGCCACATGTTGTTGCCAATGCCAAGTCGGCAATAGACACCAGTTGTTGTTGTTACTGGTTGTTGTTGTTGTTACAGGTGTCAGTTGTAGAGTGGCAGGTAGAACTTGCAACTTGCAATGTGCAACGTTTGTAGCGTCGTCTAAATTATTCAGTGGAGGCAAAACACTTGATGTCCTAATGGTGTTTACATGCCCGCCTATAATGCTGTGAATGGCGGCGATAATGCATTTAAGAGTCGCTCTCCATGTTGCAAGTGTGCGCGTTGCAAGTTGCAACACACAAAACGATTGCCGCAGTGTTGCAATTGCAATTCTCTATCTCACTATCTCGCGGGCAATTCTTATAAACTGTATCCTGTGCGCTGTTTGTCTTGCTAAATCTGATTCGCTCTCTCGTTCTGACTATGAGGTGGAGTAACATAAAGAGCTGTATTAATAGAAAACTAATCAAATTGCTGACATCGCAACGTCAATTAAGCTGTAATTGACTGACATAGTTGATGGCTAATGGGGTTGGCTGGGAGTGTAGAAAGGGGGAGGAAAAAGGGTTATGGTATATATATAAGGATTGTGAAACTGAAATGTCTATCAAAGTCAAGCAGCTAATTGCAGTTAACAGCACGAAGAGCTAATGTAATGAATAGCAAAAAAAGAGAGTGGGTAAGATAGGAAACAGAAAGAGAGATCAACTATTTAGATCATCCTTTCGTCAGTTTTCAAAACTGATTCGACGTGCAATTTGCCAAACACTTTGCCAACTAAAACATAAAGTGTTGGCAAGCCGCTTAGTTAGTTAATTTGTTGGTTAGTTAGCTAGTCAGTTTGTTGAACTAAGTATAAGTGCATATGTTGTGCATTTCATGTGTGTGTGTACCCTTGGGAGGAAAGCAAAGAGGAAAAGGGAGAGAGGTTCACATAAAAACATACTTTCATTGGCATCAACTTTGCCCTCTGATATTACAAGCCTCGGGTCTATTCAATTTAAGTTTTGTCAAAGAGCCATCTACTGTTGATAAAGAAGTAATAAATTTGGCCTGGGAACAGTCAAAGGCTCACAAATGTGCCTTCGTAAAGTAACACAGCAGTTGTTGTTGTTGTTAAAGTTGTTGTTAAGGTTGTTGCTAAGGTTGTTGCTGTTGTTGTTGCATGCACACAAATTCTAATAAAAAGCTGAGCGAAAGTAAAGTAAACAGCATTTGGCTTCAAACCCAAACTGAGAGCGAAAAGGTAGTGAGAGATAAGGAGAGAATGAGAGAGATAGAAAGAGAGAGAGAGAGAGAAATGAGTAGGCGAAGCTCAACTCAAATCGTGGCTTGTGGTATGTGTTGACAACTTTGACTCCTTGCCTGCCTGCCGGCGACAACTCTATAAACTGCAATTTCAACTCACTCTCCCTATCTCCCTCTCTCTTTCTCTATGTCTATGTCTCTGTCTCTCATGTGCGTCAGTATCTAGAGATGAAAGCGTTATTTAACACGAACACGAGCGATTTTTCAGTAGAGCAGTTGACAGTTGCATTGGGATTTTTAATTCTATCTTTCTTGACCTATAAATATATCACCATATACTATAAACAGGTACATATATAATCTTAGTCATAAGAATTTCAGAATTTAATTCATTGCATTGATTCCTAGAGTTACAAGTATTGAAGCTAGCTATGATTTATGACGCTAGTCACTACTATAAATTTTAATGAGTAACATCTTAAGCTTTAGTAAAGCGTTTCAAAATCAGATGTGACGTTTTCGGAAAATTATACAAAATGTAAGATCATACCTACTTATAAAGAAAAAGCTAAAAAGAAAACAGACAAATTAAAAAAAAATTTAAAAACAAAACTCCACCATGAAATAATGTATTTAAAAATATATTATGCAATTGTTTTATATCGAATTATTGCATTTTGACTGAGAAAAAATTAAAAATGTAATTAGGTGAAATTAATAGTATTTTAAATTAGCCATTGAATTAAATGATGGCAAGTTTTTCATTTAACAATTATTCTTTATTGATATCAATCAATATACATATATTTGTATAAAATATTTAATTTTGTTAGGTATCCAATTTAAATTAATTCTTAATTAAAATTTAATGGTTTGTTTTGAAAATATCGATGCTCATCCCTAACGAAAAAGCACTTGAAGGAATCATCGCAAATGCGCCTAACATACAAAAACATTAGAGGCAGCACTTCAAATGTTTTGACGGGCAATAAAAAATGTGTGGGTGAAGGGATACTGAAAAGGGGATAGGAGTCTGGTTGGAGGGTAGTGGTAGGGAGGGGAGAAGGGCCTTATGGCGGTTGCAACAGCTGCAACATGGCAATAGGAACGCAATGCAACGAATGCAACATTTCACAAAAATTGATTCCGTGTGATTGCGATGATTGCTGAAATTTCAGCTGCAAATGCGAGAGAGAGAGAGAGGGTGAGAGAGGGGGGGGAAAGAGAGGGAGATAGAGTGATAGAGAGGGGGTAGAGGAGAAGTGGTGACAGAGCTAACCAGCAACCCAGCTACCATGCTTAACATTCTCACAATCCTCTGCGTCCCCTCACACCGCAAACCCTCTTCATTTCCTTCCAGCAGCCACTTCCCTCTCCCCCTTACTCTACTCACTACTTCTTCTTCACTCCTCCCGTGACTTTCCTCGCTCGGTTTCCTCCTCGGCAACCACTCAACCATCGATCAAAACTTGCAAAACGTCGCTCATAACAAAACGAAATTGAGCGTAGATTTTCCCCCATTGATTTTCATTCTTTTTACTTTTTCCTACAGCTGCGCCCACCACACCGCACAGCATGTGGGCGTGGCAAGGCAGGCAAAAGAGAGGGGTGAAGGGTGAAGAAAAGAGGTGGGGGTTTCAATGGCAAAAATTTGTTGCAATATTCGCAATTTGAATTGGAAATATGCTGCAGGCGTTGCATGTTTGCGTAAGTGCCACATTGCAACTGTGCAACTGCCTCAGCACGTGTGTGGCAGCCTCTCTTCGTGTGTCTCTGTGGCTCTGTGGCTCTGTATCTCGGTATGTTTTTGTGTGTGTGTGCGTCTGAATATATCAAGATAAGCGACATTTAACGCATTTGCCACACGCTATTCACGATGCCTAAGTGCCCCTTTTTCCATTTGCCATCTCTTTTTATCTCTTTTTCATTTTCTTTTGCCCCCGTCCCTGTCCCTGTCCCTGTTTTTGTATGAGAGTATTTAGTGCTGCCAGGAATGTCAAGTTTCAAGCTTGTTACTTAACTTGCAGCAGCTGATGACAATGTGGCCCACATGCAACATCCACAAAAAAAACAAAAACACAAACAATTCATGTTGCAACGAAAGGCAAAAGCTCAAATGCAAATGAAATCAAATATTTTCAATTAGAATTAAAAATTCCACATGTAATTGCGAGTGTTGGAGCATGGACATCATAGTTTTACAGTAGAGCTTCGCTAGCTTGAACTTGCGCATGGTCTCAGTTAAATTTGTTTTTTTTGTGACAGTTTAAAGTTGCCATAAGGCATGCTTTACTGTACTTATAAAATCTTTTAGTATCTAATATACTTTAGACTCTTTTTCTTTCATGTTTACTGTACTTGTAAATTTGGTAGTCATCGATCAAATGAGACTATCTTCGTAATTTGTGTATACAATTTAAACAAATCGCTGAAATAATTATTATTAACTATTTCCAGTATGTTATCGAATAAATCGAAGCATGAAACTAATTAAATATCATGTCATACGTGCATTTTCATGACATTTTCCATTTCCCATACACACACATGTTCTTAACTGATTTTTCCATAACACATACATATACAAAAAGAGAGAGAGAGAGAGAGAGAGAGAGAGGCAAACGCAGTTATCGTTATAAGCTGTCGATTCGCAAACACTCGATTACTCGATTACATGCCAAATGCAATTTCAATAAGTTCTGTCAAGCGTTTTTGCCGCCCATAGTTGTTATCTGCCATTCTCTGCCTTTTCCTCTCCCTCCCTCCCTCTCCCTCCCTCTTTCTTCATCTATCTGTCTCTATCTCGTTCTTGATGTCTCCCTCTTTATGTTGTGAATGTAATTGTTACACACATTCCATACACATGTGGGTACGTTTCTCTGCCGGCTTCTGTGCGGCTTGCATAACTCATACGCCGCGTATGACAGACGCGCATTTTGTGTTGCATTGTCCTGGCAATTGGCGGCAGCTGCTGTCAGCGCGTTCTTCTTCTTCTTCTTCAAATGCACCCACATCAGCCGCATAAACATGTTGGCATTGCTCTTGACATGTTACACCACCAGCATCTACCTGCCACTTGCCACATGCCTCCTATCTTCAGCCTCACCTGTCGCTTCCTTCTCACCAGCTATCTCTCAGATTTCATACTCAGGAGTACAATCATTTTGTGGCAATGCATGTAACAGGCAGACAAATTCTCCGATTTTATAAGTAATCTATTTTTATATCCATTTAGTGACTGTACTCTATTAAATATCACAATTCCGATGTGCGTTCAAAATATCAACACGATCAAATAATAAACCTTAAACTTATTTTAGCCTTGTACTTTCCAGGGTCTCTCACAATTCGGTTTGCTCAATTGCAGCCATTATAACCTGTTTAATTTGTTTGATTTAGAATTTCAATTAGAGTAGCTTTCTATTCAACTCGCTCGACTGTTGCATTCTTACTTGTTATCTGTCACTCTCTACACTGAGAAAATCAAGAATATTTACAACATAGTATAGTTCTTGAAATAAGACCATTTCAAGATTTATTATTTTAAATTTAATATATTTAAATATTAGCGTAAAAATCTTAAGATAGTTTTTCTTAACATACCAAATAGGTTTAATCTTTTTCTTCGATTTCTGGGTCTTCAGAATATATGAATTTTTGCTTTTCTTTGTAAGAATTGAAATTGTTCTTGGAATTAATAATTCTTCCTTATTTATAATTGGTTTTACTTCCTTCCGCATTTTCTATCCGAAAATTTGTAGTTTTAAGATCAAAATCTTAATTGTAAACCTTCTGATCAGTGTATCTGTTTTTCGTTCTCGTATCCATCGTAGCACATAAATCAAGCGGATTTCATTATGCCTCGTAATTAAAACTGTTCAGCCTGATGTTGGCATCGCAGTTGAACTTGTCGTTTACGTTGATGTCACCGTTTGCTTGTGAACTTCTCTCTCTCTCTCTTGACTGCATCCTTGGTAAATGGCTTTTAATATTCACTCGCCATTCGCCATTCGCAATTTGCCATTTCGCCACCCGCCTTCATTATTATTATTTTTATTGCTCCGGCGAGCATTTAAATTAATGAAACACAACAACTTGCCGCTTTTGCCAAGTGCAGTGTACCACAACTCGTTTTATTACCGCCACCGGGAACAAGTGTGCAAGGAGAAGTATGTGGAAAATGACCAAACAAATATTAAAAAAACAATAACGAAAAACGAAAAATGAAATGGAAAATGCTGCTTTACTTACTTGTCGTCCGTTTTGCGGCCGATTTTTCGGTAGAGCAGTTGACTCAAATATGACCGCTGTGTTGGGCCAACAGGATAAGAGTCTGACAGCATTCACTTGACTGCGTTGACTGGACGTGAAGTTCGAGAAAAAAAGGACCAAAAAAAGGAGAAAAAAAGAAGATCAAGAACGAGCACCTTGTGTACAGTGAGTGCGAAAAGCGACAGTGCGAAAAAAAATATTGAAATCAAATTGTATGAATGATGAATCCTCTGGTAGTTCAAGGAATTGAGAGAGGAAAAAACGAGAGCGAAGAAATAAGATGCCTAAGGAAACAAAAAGAACACCATATTTATATATATACAGATGGGCTTTGGACAGAGTTTCTTAAATATTAAGAAAAAGTAAAATATTTTAGTTAGTAAAAATGAAAAAAGATTCAAAGAGAGAAGGTTGATTAAGAAAATTTAAGAAAGATATAGGGAGAATATTGCCAGTTCCACGGGTCGTCAGTTCTTAAACTTGCATAGATTTGTCAAAACCTGTCTGATTTTTATGCGCAATGCCATTTTAATCCTGATGTGATTTATAATTTGAATCTCTTTACATTCAAAGACATAAAGCATCTCTTGCGCCATCCTATCCTATCTATCTATATATCCTATCATACTTATCTTAGGGTGTCTCAAAACCGAGCACCTTCAACAAGAGCATTTTCAAATGCAATGAAAACATAAGAAAACACATTTAAATCTATTTCAAACGGAAATTAATTGTCAAGTGAAGTTGATTTATATTTGTGCTTACAAGTGTTATTCATAGCGAGTGTTGACTGTCAACTCATTGTTGTAAACTCATTTATAGTATGTATGTATATATGTATATATTTTTGGGTTAATAACATTATCAATGTCATCTGGCTAACTTTATGCGGGATCTCGTCTCTCTTTTGAAAACTTTTGCATACACGTTCTGGGTTTGTGTCTGTGTATGCGTGTTGTAATGTTCTTATTCGACCTATAGGCGATATGCGTGCATTTATGTGTGTGTGTGAGTGTGTAAAACTGTATAAAACTTTTCCAATTTGTCCTTTGTGCATGTCTTTCGAGTGTAACGAGCAACGCTGCGAGACACCAACAACAATGACAACGGCCAGCAAAGAAAATTAAAATAAAATTCGTCTGCATATTTATGACGCTGAGTGTAGCGTAGAACAACAACAACCGAAAAAAAAAATAAAATAAAAATAGAACAAAACAACAAAAGCAAAAACAACAGTAAAAAGTTGCCGCTTACGCGTGAGCAACTGCAACAAAAATATCATTTGTTGGACACCCGAAGCAGAGGGAGAAAGGCAGAGAAAAAAATAAAGAAAGATAGAAAGACAGATAGACAGAGAGAGAGAGAGAAGAGGGGAACATAGGAAAAAACAGCGAAAATTGCGAGAAAATGATGCAGAATGGCAACGTGTGGCACAAATAAACCAGACAAGAGAGAGCAAATTCTCGCACGCGACGACGACAACAAAAAGCAAGTGCTGCCCCAGAGTTTTTCGAGTGGGGAGTGAAACAGGAACAACAACAACAACAACAACAACAACAGCAACAGGAACAACAGCAAAAGTAGCATCAACAACAAAAACAACAGCAACAACAGCAGCAGACAGGAGCTGCGGTACAACTATCACAGCTTCCGCTTTATCAACACTCCGAACTTCCGCTGCAGACAGCACCAGGTCAAAGGGGGAGAGTGGGAAATTGTGGGGGGGAGGAGGGTGGTGAGGGATACCGGCTCGCAGATTGCAAAAACAAAACTGCAACAAAAAAAGAAATACTCAACAAAAACTGAACTGAACCCAGCGGACATTGTCGCCGCTGCACCACACGGCGTATGAGTAACTTTTTGTTTTTCGGCATTTTTCATTTATTGTTGCTCACTCGCAACACAATCTTTTGCCGCAGTTTTCTGCCACGGGCCATTGAACTCGCCGTAGCCCCATAACGGGGATTTTGTGAACGTTTACACACAAAAAAAATTTACGAAAATTGATTGCAAAGAAAAAGAGGGAACAGATAATGAAAGGAAAAAAGACACATTTCGCATACGCAACATAGAGCACAGGCCAGAAAGTCACTAAAAGAAAAATTAAATTAAATAAATTAAGCTGAGAAATACAATTTAAATGAAGAAAAAAGAGAACAAACACTACGTATACGCAACGTTGCGCTAAATGTCTAAGAAATGAGCATCAAATAAAGACCAAAAATAAAGAAAAGTAAATTGAAATGGAATATAAATTAAAGCCAGACTATGAAACTAAGAGTTTTTCTAAAATTAAAACAAAATAGTTGAAAACTAAAAATGTAAAAACAAAATATGATAAGAAGGCAGCAAAATCCGAGAAAACGCACATTACGCATACGCAATGTTGCGCTTCATGCCTAAGAAATGGACATAAAATTATGTTTAAAACTAAGAAAAAAAGCAGTCTACAAATAAAGAAAATAAAGTAAGTAAACAAGTAAATAAAAAATAAAATAGTATAGCGAGAAGACAGAAAAATCCAAGAGAACGCACATTACGCATACGCAACGATGTTCTAAGATAAAATAAAATTCTAAATCCATTTTGTCCAACAATACAAAAGCACAATTTTTAAAGTATTTAAATTAATAGCCTTATTCCACTACAGAAAAGTATGTACATAATTCCCAAATTTTAACAAATGAGATTCAGTATATACTTCTGAATATGTATATTCAAAAGAATTTCGAGAATTGAATGATTATTTCGATGTGTGCTTAACTGTCCAAATTTATAGCAGGATAGAAAGCAAGAGAGAATCAGAGTGAAAATTGGGAGCTCGGCATATTTGTGAAGTTGAATTGGCTTTAATTTTTGGTCGCAAAATTAGAAATCTCATGCTAAATGTTCCGTCCACAGCACGCGGTCATAAAGATAACAGCGTGCGGTTATAGCTAGCGAATTAAAGAGAGAGAGAGACGAGAGTGAAAAGAGAGGGAGAGAAGGAGAGATATATGGGGAGAGAGAGTGTGTGGGAGCCACAAAACCGCACAAACCGCCAACAGCCTCACCTCAGTTGGCTGGCCAATGTTGGCGTTGATGTTGCTAATAATTTTGCCACGGCCTGAAAGACTCCCTCTCTCTCTACCTCTACATTCCCCCTTATTTGTCCGATTCTCTCTCCCAATCTCTCTTTGGGCCCTTTGGCCATGCCTCGGTCTGGCTGGCTACAGGCTACCAAGAGCGTACTCCGGACCATGGACTACTGGGAAGGCATTTTACGTGTATCAGAATCAGTGGACGCATAAATCAAAACAAGGAAGCGCCCATGCCGCATTGCCAGTCCTGTTACTCCTGTTACGTCTGATGTTGCTGCTCTTGCAGCTTCAACAACAACAACAGCGACTCTTCTGTGTGTAACCCAATCCCTCCCATCTCGTGCTGCTCCCTCCCACCATCCCTCCCCACCATCTTGATATGCTCTCAGGCATTCGCTTAAGCACATTTTACAAATTTAATGCAAAAAATCATAAATTAAATGTTAAGTGTTTAACATTTTGGCAAAAAAAACATTTGTTAAAGGATTTGTTAACATTTGCTTAACATTATAAAATGTAACCTCTGTTATAAAAAAAACCTTCTTCGCCTTCATATAAAAACTATTTTTATATGATTTTGAAATTGGTTTATATAGTAACTATATATGATTCAACTTTCATAGCACATTTGCCAATCCTGTGGTAGTGAACTTTTTACAGCCTTCGTGATGTTTCGTCACTAGCTAGTGTAGTCTTTTCAATTACAAAAAAATGCAATCGGAACATATATTAATCTCCTTCCAAGTCAGGTATTTTAATATGTAGATGAAAAGATGTGCTAACAGACAGTTATTAAATCACTTGAGTACTCAAACTTCTTCCTCTTCATTCTTCGCACATACATATCTTGTGCTTTGTTAGATGAGTGTGCCAGGTTTTCTTCTCTTCTTCTTTTTATTTTTGTTGCCATTGGCTGTTACCGTTGGTGTTTGTTGCCTTTCCCCGTTCCCCGTTCGCCGTTCCCCTTTCCACTGTACCACCCCGCCTTGCAGCTGTCCAGCTGTCACAAATGCGCATTTTGGTGCATTTTTTATGGCGACGGCAAGTGTACTTAAAATCTAACCAGAAGCACGGCACGTACTCGCAGTATTCCCCAACTGTGCCTGTCAGCTGCTGCCTCTGCCACTGCCTCTGCCACTGCCTCTGCCACTGCCTCTGCCACTGGCTGTGCCCCTTCCATTGCAACCACTGCCACTGCCACTGCCACCGATGTTGCTGCGGCATGTGCCACAAAATATAAGCACAAGCGGCATTTGAAGCGATTTAACTAAAAGAGCGCGTCGAGGCCGCTTGCGTTGCCACTCCCCCTTTGACGCCTTTCATTGCTGAATACCCCTTAAGAATATGCAACAATCCTTTGGCTAAAATAACTATAAAAACAAGTAACAGCACAGTGACCACACAAAAGCGTCTAAATAACACATACCCTGTAACTACAAAGCGAGCACACTATTTATACAAAAGTGTTTACATTTCTAAGTGACAAAAACTTCACAAAACAGAGAGCACTACTTACAGATACCCTATTCATCAATTTAAAAGTTGTTTTGTCTAAGAGAAATTTTAAGATTGATATCAAACAGTTTTTCGTACTTACTTTTACATGACAAACCGATATCCTGTAATCAGTTCCGTTAAGCCCTCTAAAAGTAATGTTATATCTAGCATGTTTGTTGTTTAGGAAATTCAGAAAGGTTGCTCATAAGTTGAACAAATATTAGATACCCTGCAAACAGTTATTGATTATCCAATCAATAGCGAGTTTTCAACTGGTTCTTAATATTATAGTTAAGAAAAAAAGGTTTTTCTATAGATATTCTGTAACAAAGACAAAAGTGCAGAAACTGGAATCTTGCTTTGTTTCTATATTTCCTCTAACGAGTGACAGATACCCTGTATATTCCATAATAAATATATATTTAAAGAAACATATTTTAAAATAAAATTTACATATTTCGTTTCATTTTTATTTGACTTGACAGAATCATTAAAGTTTTTCATTGGCTGAGAGTTTTCACTAATAAATCCGATTCGCCTATTGTATAGGGTATTAAAAAAATGAAGTTGTTGATGGCTGTCGAGCGGGATGAAGATAAAGTCGTCGAGTTAAACGAAAGCGAAGCACATTTTGGCAAGCTGTTGGTAAAGGATGAGAAGGGTGTAGAGGTAAAGGATGGAGGTAACCAGTCGGGAATTGATAGCTAGGGGAGGAAAGAGGGTGAAAGAAGGGTGGAGAGGAAATAGGGACGAGTTGCCTAAAGCAAATCTTCATTAATTGCAGCCACAAAATACGTGTAGCTCGACAATGGGTTGCATATGTGAAAATGTAGCAAAAAAAAGGAAAAGAAAAATAGAATGAAAAGGAAAAGCAGATAAAGTAAATGAAGATGAAGAAGATGAAAGCGAATGAAGAGAAGGACATGAAGTAGCAGACATATAGGATAAGTAAATAAGGCTAACAAATCAATTTGAGGAGAGCAGAGAATAAGGCATTGCCTGGTTATAAATGCGGCAAATGTTTGTTTTCTTGCTCGGCAAACTGGGGGAAATGTGGGAAAACCTGTATATATATATGTAGGTGTGTGTGTGTGTGTGGAAAACAGCTGCCAGTTGTTGTTGCTGTTGCTGTTGCTGCTGTTGCTGTTACAGCCAGTGAGTGAAATCCTCTAACAAATGACTAGGCCATCTTGTGTGTGTGTGATTTGCCTGCATGATTTATGCACATTACGTTTAGACTGCCATCTTAGTATAGTGTTTTCTGTAGTGCAGTGTAGTTTGTAGTGTTGTGTAATGCAAATCCACCCAATGCAAAAGCCAAAATAATGCGCAGCAATAATGCCAAACAATGACTTCAAAACTTGATGTTGATGTTCTTGATGCTGCAGCTGAACTTGATGTTGAAAAGTTGCAAGTTTTTCGGATGCAAAATAAAGCCGAGTCTCAAACTAAGACTCTCCAACTGACTTTGCAAGTCTCTGAGCTACTATTTGTTTCGGCTTTTTCTTTTGTTGCATGGCACATTTTTGATTGGCACACGTCGACAAAAATTGCTGGCATCATTCGTGCAACATCATTTATTGTTCTTACAACGAGTTTGTTCTCTTCAAAAAAATAGATGAAAAAAAAATGAAAGAAAGAAAAAATGCTAAATTGATGATCAGCTTTTAGGTTTGTCAATGGCTGCTGCATGGTGCACTGTGGCATGTGGCATGCAACATGCTGGCTTAATAAGATTCTTATTCCTTGCAGAACTCAACTTTGCCTTGATAAATGTCGGCAAACTGACATAATTTTTGGAAAATTTCTCCCTTATGTGAAATGTGGAGTCGAGTTTTAGCAGCTGCCACCTTTTGTGGCTGCCACATTCACTGCTGCTCTGAAGTTGCCTTTAGCTAGTACACTCAACAAATATTAACCAGGCAAAATGCAGTTTTGTTTAGAATTTTCAGAAATAATTTGTAGTGTTTTTTTGTTGTTGTTGTTGTTGTTGTAAATGTTGTGTTGCAAGTCTTTTAAATTAGAGCGAATTTTGCTTGAAATAACAAAATAACATATGTATTTAAGCCCAAAAACCTTTTGTAGCTTTTCTTAGCAGCTTCTTTTACTTTGAAGTTTCAAACATTTAGATGGCAAAACTAATCATGTTAATAATATCAATAGAAATTAATAAAATAGAATATAATTATCTAAATTATTTGTTCATGATAACACTTTATATGTAAACAAGACCAAATTTTGTATATGTTTTATGCCAGTTTATATTTGTTAAGGTTTATGATAATGCCTTATATTCAATCAAAATAAAATTTAGCATTTACTTAATGGCAATTTGAATTTATTGAGGCTTATTATACTTTATACTTTGTATTTAATCAGAATAATATTTTGTATAAATTGTATGACAATTGAAATTTTATGACGGTTTTTCTAAAAAATAAAATCGATGTGATGCGATAGTATGAACAACTTTCTTGTATCTTGAGATATCTCAACGAAAGTCAAGGATTTTGTGTTTGATACAGATTTATATAGTCTGAGCAAATTTGGTGCAAATCGGACTACTATATCATATAGCTGCCATGTGTTGCGATATGGATATACAAATGTGGAAGTCGCCATAGAGTCTGTTAAAGTGAGTGTGTGTGTGTGTGTATGTGTGTGTGTGCAAATCATTGATTGTCATCGATTGGAGAGTAGTCGTTAAAAATAGTTATCTATGTAATGTCTATACCCAAACATGACCCTTGATCTGCCCCCTGTCTCTTTCTCATTTGTCCACACGCTCTTCTTCCCTCTCTTTCTCTTGCTCATGCTTACTTCTCACAGCATAAGCTTAGCATTTATATAAAAAAGTTTCCATTTGAGTGGAAACATTCTGTTGAGGATTTTATAGCTTGCCACCGAATGTTGCGCTTCATGATGATGATGATGGCGCTTATTACTTGCAGCATTTTTGTGTGTCCTTATCCAACGACAAAAGAATTCATAATTTCACTTGCAACAAAACAACATAAAATTGGGAAAGACTAAAGCGGGCCATGCTCGACTGTGTGAGACCCTGTACTTATTGACAAAGAAAAAACTATAATACTTAAATTAATAAAAAAAGGAAATTATAATCATTCCCAATCAACACATGCAAATTAGGCTGAAGTTATAAATATATTAATATGTATGTGTGCTCTCTTTTACTTTTTTTGCTCAGAAGCTGTGTAGAATTGTTTATTAAAGAAGTATCCAGATTATAGTCCGATTGAGTTGAAATGTTTAATATTATATATATGTAGTATAATATATATACATATGTAAGGCGGGAGCTTTTAAGTTAATTTTGTAATTCAACTTTGTAATCAGAAGAAATTCTAAAACAAACTTGAACTATGAAAGATAGTTATAGAGGATAGTGTCTCTAAGTCTTTGAGTTATAGAAGTTCATACAGATAGGCTGATCAAGAATATATTTACTTGATGGGCTCTGCAAAGCTTTCTTAAGCATATTTTAGTTTTGACAACCTTTGTAGACTCTTTGTACTCTTTTAAAAGTACAGGGTCTAAAAAGGAGAGATGAAGAAAGAAACTGTCGATGCCAACTGACGACGATGACGCCTTTGGGCTGACCAAAAGCAAATGGCAAAAAACACTTAACAAGTTTATTGAAGCAGTTTAGCTGGGGTGTGGGAGGAGTACAGAAAGAGGAGATAGGAGAGAGGAGAGAGAGGGAGAAGTGTAGTGAACGGTCACATAAATAACTCAATGCGCGTTGAGAGTCGCAAGTCGCGAGTCGCGACTGACATAAATTTTAATGTCGCACTCGAAACGCACGAAAGGCGCTGACTGCGACAAAGACGAACGACAGCAGATGAATGCGGCATGTGGCATGGTGGCATGGTGGCATGGTATAGACATACCAAGTTGTTAAACTCAACGGCAAAATGCCAAAATGCTGAGAGAACCAGAGAGTGAGGAAGAAAGAAAGAGAGAGGGAGAGAAAGAGAGATTGAACCTTAACTCAACCGTTAAGCGCATAAAGCGACCGCTTTCCTCGACCGCGTTTGCATTTGCGGTCCACCATTTGATCTTTCCCCTTACACACACTTCCCTCAGCCTCCTCTCTCTCTCTCTCTATCTCTCTCTCTCTCACTCATCATTTGCCCAAAATCTCACCGAATCCCTGTACCCATCATATCTCTGTCCTGCCCCGTCCAGTTGATGCCATAACAATCCCATTCCCATTCACAATCCGCATTTATCGCCGCATGGGCATTAAACTGTGACTGCTGCGACTGCGTCCGCACATAATGGAAATAAATATACAAACAAAAAATACAAAAAATTACACAAAAATAGCGAAAATAATAAGAAGAAAAACCCAAAAATAAATAAAAGCACACACACACACACACATAGAGAGAGACTAAAATCAACAGTGTGGCAACGTTGTCCCCAATTGCCGATTGGGCAACGCGCCGTTCAATCAATTTGTAAAAGCGACACATTTTTTTGCAACGTTGCATTTGCAGTGTACCAAAAAAAAGATAGAGAAAGAGGAACTTATGCATACATAAATACCCTATGATTGTCAGATGAATAATTTACTAGACGTTGAATTAAACAGTCTGTAAGTCCATCTAGATAACCTCAAATAAAAAATCCGTTATTAAAGCTTGTCAAATTTGTCAGAAATAATCGAAATGCATTTACATTTAATTGCTACTATTTGCTTTTAAGTTTTTAAAAACTTCTAAAAGTAAAGTAACTGTAAATTTGGCTCAATTGCAGCTTAATTAATAGTTTTTGTGGATGTTTTTCTGCATAATCAACTTATTTTGCGCTTTACTCTGATTAGAAAATAAATTATGAAAATATAAACATTTATTATTTAAAGTGCAAATTGGTGGGGTGGCTTTTAAAATGTTTTAATTAGCATTTTTAATTGATATTGTTGTTTATTTCTATTAAAAATGCGTATCTTAATGCATATAAGATTTAAGGAAATTCAATTACTAGATTTAGGTTTATACTTACTTAAATCAATTGAAGGTATTGAAAGCCATTTTTAAGAGCATGAATTAAGCACTTAAAAGGGTATTATAGTACTGTCTTATATTATTGCCTACAACTGAATTTGTATTCTCTGAAAGCTCGTGCTTTTACCTTAAATATCCTATCTTCAGTGACTTTAATTCGTTATGCCAGATATAAGAAAAGTAAGCCATTTAATTACTCACTTTAATTCTATCTAAATTTCTTCTACAACAAATATCAAGTATACGTATAAAGTATACGTTATATAATTCAAAAATGTGCGCTACTGGCTATTTGCCAATGGTTTTTTACATTTGCATATTCTTAAAAAGTTAATTAATGTAAATATCAAGTATACGCATAAAGTATACGCAAATATGCGTATGCATATTCAGCAAATTACGAAAAGTCATATATTAATTATTGTGCTTAAGACTTTTGCTACAGGATATTTCTCAGTCGTTCTTGATATAACTGCCTATATTTAAGCGCTGTTTGCGGCTTCAAAGCAGCTGTGGCAACAGACAACTCAACAACTCAGTCAAAGCCATAAAAATATTAATAACGAGCAAAAACCCGGAACCAAAAAATAAAAGAAGAGACAATAACAAAAGTACACAGACAGAGTGCGAAAGAGAAAGAGAGGGATGGAGAGAGAGAGAGGAAGAGAGAGAGAGAGATAGGTAGAGATTTGCATTTTTAAGCTGATTTGAGTGGACAGTCGTCAGTTTTGTGGCCGATATTCATGATATGCAACAACATGCATGCATATGGTTTTGTTGTCTCTTTTGATTGGTTAACTGTTTGGAGTGTTGGCCCTAATTAGACTAGGCTAAATTAGCTGAACCAACATACAAATGTGTGTGTGTGTGTGTGTGTGTGTGTGTGTGTGTGTGTGTGTGTGTGTGTGTGTGTGTGTGTGTGTGTGTGTGTGTGTGATGACCACACTGTGCATACAAAATTAAATTAACTTATGCATTTTCAACTGCCAATTTGGCACCACAAAAGTTGAGCGAAAACTCAATTTAAGCTTTTTGGCCAGGCCAACAAAAGGTTGCAGCAACAACAACAGCTGCTAATGTGGCAACTGCAGCGCATAAATCCATTAAACTAATCAGAAAAATTGCAAAATATGTTGGCAAACTCTGGGGAACCATGCACCCAAATGGAGCCGACGGGCAAATAGGGTCAGGACGAGCTAACGTCCTGCATCGGCCATGGTCAATAGCCGGACTAAGCCACATAAAGCCAGAGACATGCAAAGGAGTGGCAGTTCTCGGTATTCGCTACTTGTATCCCTTTCACTCCTCTCCATCCCAAGCTTCCCACTCAATTCGTATCTCAAATGCCCAATCCCAATCCGAATCCCAATGCCCATGCCCAGTTACTATCAGAGAATCAGCGAAGGCTTCCGCCGTCTCACTGAGCCGCACTAAGCCGACATTTAAGACTTTTCCATCATTTTATTTCATTTCATGTGCACCCGATTTTTCTTCATCTCCCTCTCTCTCTCTCTCTCTCCCCTTTATTTTTTGTATTATTATTTTTCGTTTTTTTTTTTTGAGAAACTGTTCAAGCACTTCGCTTTTAATCTTGTAGTATTCAGCATGACAGTGGCAGCAACAAGAACAAGTACACTGACAGCGCACAGTGGAGCAAATGCGTTCATTAATTTTGAATATTTTACAAATTCAATTAGTTGGCTGTCTTTTAAACTGTCTTTCCAATTGTCACTTGGTTCCAAATATAATCTCATTTTAGAATTGCAAATCAATTTGAATATTTTGAATATTAAAGGGGGTATGGTCACACTTAGTTACACTGATTCCAGCATTTGTATGAATTTTCCATGATCGACATTTCATGCTGAAAATTAAATTAATAACTGACTGAAAGCTTTTAATGTTTCTTGTCTTTGAATTTCTTAATTCTCTACGAGATAATCGATAGACAGACAATCCTCAACTTAAGTGATAGAATGTTAAGTATATATAAATAATGTATATACAAATCTTTTGAGTTAAATAAATTGATGATATTTGTTTATTACAACGACAATGTAACATTCAAAATAGAAACTACTTTTGTTCTATTTTGAAAATGAATTCCATCAGTCTAATCAAATGACACTCGCACCACTGTGCGCTGACATTGCCTTTTGCCTGACCATTGCTTTGGCTTCATCGAGCTTGATGCGCAACAAAGGGAAGGTGCCACAGACGACAGGGGAGAAATCTCGAGGATTTTGAACAATTTCAGGCATTGAGTCAGTTGAAAACCAGCTCAGCCCCAAGGCAATGTTGTGTGAGCCTATGAGACGAGGAGGAAATGGAGGTGAAGGTGGAGGGGCACAGTACGAGAAAAGAGAGATAGAGGGGGGAATTGAGGTAGCGGCATAGGCATATAAAAATTACATAAACCAAGATTAAGTAAGAAATTTCTGCACATTGAAGCTCAAGCGGAAACGAAAATGAATATTGAAATTGGTTTGGCAGCTGTGCATGTGTTTTCTCTCGTTTATATGTACATATATTTCTTTTTTCTCTCAGTTTTAGAAGGAGAGAGAGAGAGACAGAGAGAGGGGGATGGCATTCACATGAAAGACTTACAAATGTGGCGCCATAGCATATGCAACACACATATACACACATACACAGTAGGAGGTCCTGGCGGCATGCCGAGCCTTTAAAACATAAAAATAAAAAAAATATGCCTATATAATGCGAATTTTCGCCCACAGAGAAATTGTGTGTGTGTGTGTGTGTGTGTGTGTGTGGCACCACAAAAGGATGCCAGAGAATGTGAGAATGTGAGACAACAACACTACAAGTGAAGGCAAAATATCTGAAATAGGCTGGACAAAAGTCACCAAAGAAACATACCAGCAAATGTCCAAAAATCTCAGCTCAAGAGACAGGAACAGAGACAGAGAAATACTAGAGAGAGTTAAAGTTGTGAGTGCCTCAATTTGGGGAACAGACTACAAAAAAAGATAAAGGAGAGAGAAGTGAGTAGAGATTAGAGATGAGAAAGGGGAGAAGAAAATAGGAGAGTGCCTGGCATGTTAAAATATTGCACTGTGCCTGCCACGCCCACAAAATGAGTGGGAGGCTGTAGGAGGAATGTCAGTGAAGTTTTCTATGTTTGTGGAGAAATGTTTGAAGCCAAAAAACTAATGCTCAACTCGTTGGGTTTTCCTCCTCTTGGTTGTTGTTGTTGTTGTTGCTGTAGTTGTGCACATTTTAATTATGAGCCCGACTATAATGTAAACCCGAGCATATGGCTGGGGTTGTGGCATGGGCGTTGTGGGCGTGGTCTCTTTTTGCACACATACATATACATATACGGGCATAAAGTCTGTCAATCATGCGGCAATATTGCAGTAAGAACTCGAAAACTGGAACATGGCAATGACAACGAGTAAAGGGAGAAAAATGAGGGAAATGACTGAAAAAAAGAAGGGAGAAGGAGAGAGAGCTTAGGTAATGGAAGGTGTAGGGAGGGGGGATTGTGGCAGTTGTTGCTCAGTTCAATGGCAGACGCTTTTGTATCTATGTTTCTGCGGGATGTTTGTGAATTTGCCAACAAAATGACAGGTAAGCAGCATTAAAAAAAAACAACAACAACAAAAAAAAAAAATTTTGAAATGAAGCCTCCGGGATAAGATCAGATGGCCCAATCCCCACCCCCTTCTCTTGATTTCCTCCTCCTCCTCCTGCTCCTGCTTGCTGCTGTTTTTCATTTTGTCGATTAGAATCTCTTTCGAGCTGTCGCTGACAACAAACCATGAGTCGTAATTTAATTAACGCCGTCACAACAACAACAACAACAACAACAACAGCGACAACAACAATCATCTGCTGGCTGTATCAAGCATTTATGGGCAGCATGGAAAATGTAAATGAAAATGAGTAGGAAAAGCTGTGCTCGAAATGCCGAAGTTGAAATACTCTTGCAGTTCTAAAAGAATTTCAATGCTTCTTTTACTTTAACCCAAATACTACTACACTGAAAGATGTATCATATCAAATCCGATTATAACTTAATTATTTTAAATATATCAGTCAATTTATATTAATTGTGTAGAATATACTGTGACTTCTCTTTCAACAGGACACATATCTGTGATATCAGCAAAGACGTTTTCAGAATAAAAACTTATTATTTCACAAATATGTTCAATTGCAACTAGTTGTTAAGAAAATTGAATTTGATTTTATTAATATGGCATTTTTAGGTACATTTCTTCTGCTAAAAAAAGAATCCGATTTAATGTTCTTTACATTCTATAACTTGTATTTTTCACTTTGATCAAGTATAAAATAGTTTTTTTTTTGGCTATAAAATCAAAATAGTTTTTAATGTTAAAACTCATCAAAGATTAAAGTTAGATTTTAATGAAAGTTACTTTAAATATGCAATGTACTTTTCTTAAAGTATTCTATAGCTTTCAGCAAAGTCACAAGATTTGTCTATACAAGAATTCATAATAGTTTTCATCTTTTCCGTAGAATATTCATTAAGTATATTAAACAAAACTACGAAGTAGAGACTATAATTAACATTATATATGCTTTTTTAAACAAATCAGTTATATATGAGGATATTCCCTGCAGCAGCGCATTTCATATGTAACATATTGCATTTGACAATCACCATACCCATTGGTAAGTGTCTAATGAGAATGGAAATGGAAATGAGAATGAGAATGAGAATGAGAATGATAATGGAATTGCGACAGGAGGTAAAAAAGTTTTTGTTGTTATCGCTACGCTCAAATATTTATAAGGCCAAATGGAATTTATCACTATCACCAACCACAAACAATAAGTATAAAACCACCCCTCTCCACACACAATCCCCTCGTTCGCCGTCATCCTTTTCTAGCAATTGCATTAAGTATGCATTTCAAGGTCTCTAAACTAATCTTGAAACTACAATTTGTCAATTGCCAATTCGCAAATTCGATAGTAAAAAACTTTCAATTTATTTTACGACCGCAAATAATTCTTTTTATAAATAGTCGAAAGTTGTTCTTCGATTGCGTTCTCTTCCCTTTTTTTGTCTCTCCTCTCTCCCCTTTCCATGCAGCAACATCCATTGAGAGTTTGCTATAAAATTCAACAATATACTTTGTTACCACATTGTTTGAGTTTTAGTTTGAAAGTGCTGTTAAAATAACCAGGTAATAAATCCTTGAGAAATTACTATTGTTCAAATAAAAGCACATTCCAAATTTCGTATGCGCATTATCAAATTGTTTAAGGACTTGTTTGTGTACTTTATAAAAAACATTCTGTCCCTGTTTTGGAATAACCGCATAAAATGCAAACGTTAATTTAAAACTCACAATCAGAATGTTGTTTTTATAGCATTCACACTTAACTTGATCGTTTTTGAAGATTCAAAAATAAGCCGAAATATTTGTAAAGTTGAAATATATTTTGTAAACTAGTTTGTGCTATCTTTAATCCGCCTTTAACTAATTGTCACTCAGATATGCCTCTAATAAATCTAAGCAAATTACACTGGGTGGAAAATAAAAAACAGCTGCATTTTACTCTAATCAACTGAATGGAAAACCCGTACAAAGTACATTTTAGCATTAGATCAAAGCAAATTTAAATAGATAACAAAAGAGAAAAATTCAGCTCTTACTAAGAGCATAATTTATTAAATGCCGGGTGAAAATCTGATTACCATGGGATGAGTGAGGAAAAATAGGTTTTCTGTGTGTTTTTTTCGTGTTTGTCGATTCAACGAGTTGATAATAAGCTTTAAGGAGCTGGTTAAAAAGGAGCTGGTAGCATTCGCTTTGTGCACCTTTTTGCATATACTTATTTTCGGAAGGAGCCAACAGAACCACAAATCTTAAGTCTGATTCCATTTCTTTTCTGCTGGTCTCCAGTCTCATAAAACGCAGCCTAACGGATACAGCGTTCATTTCTTATTTTTTTCTTTCTTTATTCTATTTTCCTTTTTTGTGTTTTTTTTTTTTTACTTTTTTAACGTAAAAAACTAACCATGCCATTTGCATGCAAATAGAGGCGAGACAAGGACACACTTTTACGGATGGGAGAAAAAGATGTTTGGCAATGCCTATGATGGGAAAAATTCTGAGACCTACACTGTTCAAAACAAGGCTCTTAAATCAAGATTTTAGTGTAAAGTTTCCTTAAGTTAGACAACACATCTTTATTTTTAAAACACTTCAAATAAGCCCAAGTTCTTATTAGTAGGAACAAAAATTCTTATATTTTTAAGAGTAAATGTGCTTATTTAGAGACTACATTTTAATTTTGTGAGGCATTTAATTTTTTAATTTTCGACATGTCACCAATATATTAAAAAAAAAAGAACTATATAAGATTGTTATTGTAACATTAAAAATGTACGATTTTTTATATTAATATTCTTAGTCTAATAAATTCTTAAAATGGTCCTATTTTGAGAACAAATTATTTAAGATGAGTGTTCTTGATTTTAGAATCTGTTCTTTTTTGCAGTGTAGAGTAAGAAGATTTAGGAGTTGGGAGGTAGGATTGTAGTAGGTGTTGTGGTTGCCTGGTTATCGTTGTTGGTTTTACGTTGGTTTACGACGGTTTACGGTGCTGATGTTGATCCTTATAATGATGATGATGATGATGATGATGATGTTGCCTGAGATGCCGTTCGCCTGTTATTAATTGCGCTGTTGCACTTCACGATTTCGACTTTGCAATGCGGTTTGCATGTCAGATGAGAGCAGCATTCTACCTCCATCAACCACTCCTCTATTCTCTCTCTCTCTCTCTCTCTCTCTCTTTATTTTCTTCTCTTTTTTTGCCCTCTCTCTTTTCTCCTATATCCGACTATGTGGACCCCGAAAATTGCCAAGTCATTTGCCAACTGTGACTCTGTATGCAAATTACTTTTGCCAGCAACCGGATGAGAGCTATGTGGTTCAAAAATGCAGCTACCATTGGCGTTGTGTGTAAGGGGGTGTGAAAAGCGGGTTGGATAGTTATTCTAGGGCCAGTGTTATGAAGGGGGGAAAAGGAAAGAGGGGATTCTATCAGTTCATAGGCTTATGCATTGCACGGGGAGCAAGTAAATAAACCTCGCCACAAGTCCTCTCAATTACTCCCTCAACTGACTCTCCCTTTCCCACTCTCCCTCTGCCACTCTCTCCCCCTCTTTCCATCGCTGTGCCCCTCTTTTTCTCTCTTCATTTCGCTGCGTATTACGCGTGCATTCGGCAATGAAGTGCAAAGTATGTAAATTAATATTGGAATTCCGATAATCCGCCTATCAAATGGACGCCCAATCGAATATATATATATATATGAGTGTAGGTATATATGTGTGTGCGTGTATATATGTATATTTGTGTGCGTAGGTGTGCAACCAGTTCATAAACCCGGCTTTTAAGCCCTTCAATGAGGGAACTATGCGCAAAAATCGCGCACAGTTTTCGTACCAGCAACAATAACCAGCAACAAACTACAACAACAACAACCGCAGGGTAGAAAATGTCCCTGCATAGTTTTCGGGGAAAACTGTAAATGGAAAATGGACAGCGATGAGCCGCTTAATGATAACGATAGCACGCAGCATCCCAATAATTAATTAGATTTGACTAAATTAGTGTGACCAGTCAACTCAATAATTGCATACAGTTTCACATTTGCAAGCGCAGCGTGGTCCGCTTACGCTGGTTACGAAAGCGGCTTAGCGGCTGATTATGCCATTATTGTTTCAGCATTCTAAGCTTGCAGACTGGAACCCTTCACTGGTTACGCTGGTTACGTAATCAGCTTTGCATCAACAGTTGCTTATGCTGGTTACGCAAGTGCGTACAGCCTACAGTTTGAGCTGGATTAAGCTTGAGCTTAATCTAATCTATAATTAACTGTTTGTGAATTCTCAATAGCATACATATACATTATTTAAAGTGTCTGTTTGAAGTTGAAGTACTTTAGTTAAAAAGCTGTTAGTATAGCCATATTTGAATTTAACTTCTCTCTGCTTCATAACTTTTAAAAGTGTTTAATTCTTATTTATATAATGACTTAAATCAGGATAATTATTCAAGTACATTTTAACTAAGTTCGTAGGTCTGCCGGTCATTCTATCACTCTGTCACTTTGTCAGTTTGTCAGTCACTCAATCACTTTGTCTGCTTGTCAGTCAACAAGAATTGTGCAACTTGGGCAATTGTTAAACTAAATTAAGAGCGTCTGACGGCTTTTGGCCAAAAACTTTAGCTACTTAATTGATGCTGTCCATGACAACAGACTCAACTCATTTTTAGTCCAGCAACAAACACAATGACAACAGCAACAACAGCAACAACATCAACAACAACAACTACAACTACCACTGCAACAATAATAAGTTGCAACAACTGCAATTGCAACAAGAACTCTGACTGTGACTGTGATTTCGCTTGCACAGCCCAAAAGCATTTCAATTTCTATAAAATAGAATCGCATTAAAACAAAAACTCAAACTTGACTGTGGACAAAAACGGAGGAAATGGAAATGGAAAAGGGAGAGGGAGAGGAAGAGAAAGAGTAGTAGGGGTATTCCCTTTTGCAGTTGCTTTAAAAATCGATAAGAGAAACTGCTTCTATGGATGCTGTTGCTGCCATTACAAGGACTTAACATTTTTATGCTAATGCAATGACAAAACCGACATGAGTTTGTGCTTTCCCAGTGTGAGAGGGGAACTAAAAAGGCACAGGGAGCGGGAAGAGCGGCAAGAGCGTGAAGAGCGGTGAGGGGCTATTCGAGAGGGGGAGGCAATTTGAGCATATATTGCATAACATTTATGTAGCAGGAGGTATGCAGCTGTCATTCGAGTCGACATTGTAATATGTACAAATAAGTAGAGCATATGAGGCGTATGATTAATATTTAAATCATAAAAAAAAGCAGCAAAAACAAAAAAGGAAATGATGTGAATGCTACGAGTGCGATGAATGTGAATGTGAATGAGAATGTGCAAGTAAGGCAGAAAAAATGAAATTGAAATGAAACAAGAGACTTAAGTAATAACTGCTGTTATTAACAGAACTCGTCGACGTCGACGCTGACTGCGACGCAAACTGCGACGGCGACGGCGACTATTTGGCACATGAGTGTAATAACTATGTGGCAATGTATGTAACAGGCGAAGGAGGTTCATTATTCTTCATATTTGCACTCCCTTTGGCTGAAGGTATTATAATTTTGTTTTTCACACATCTTTTGATAGCTATGTTGATAAAACTTGGTACAGGTTTGGATCGGATGTCTATATAATATAGCCGTTATCAGTTAAATACACTCATTTTATGCGAATATATGTTTTTTTTTTAAGATTTGTGTATCTTCACCCATATAACAGATTTAATATTTGATATTGTCCTTAATATCCCCATCAAAGTCGATTTAAATCAGATTTCTATTTGCAAAGTTATCTTACAGTTTGTTCAAATTATTTATAAACTTTACTCAATTGAACCAAGATACAGATAACGAGTATCTCATTGTCCAGCTCACTCCACTATAGAGAACGTATTTGTGTTTTGGTTGAGGTTTTCACATTTTTATTGCCTACATTCAAGCGCAGTCTGTATGACTGTGTGTGTGGGTTTGCGTATGTAAAAGTTCACTGGGACTTTTGCCAACAAGAAAACCTACTTTTGCCAACATGATGCCAACAATTCGAGTTGACAGACGGACGAGTAGCTGCCCCCCATCTCATTTCTTCCCTTCTTCACTCTCATTCCATCCTCTCTCTCGTTGGCGAATTACTCGTGCGGAAAAGTTGACGCTGTGGCGGTCAAGTCGGCATTAGAAAAAGTTAGCGACAAACGTGGCAAGCAAGCGTTGCATGCAATCCACATACGCCCTCACAAAAATACTCATATATTCGTACATTCGTACACTCGTACATATATATTCACATTTAGCTTGCAGTCAGAAAAATTTAATCAACGAGTCCGTGGCTAAGCCATGAGACAAAGAGAAATGTAAACGAGCTCATACATCTGACAGATTCATATGTTTGTAGTCTATGAGTGACAACATACTCACGACTCGTTGCAGTTATTTGCTAAGCAAACGTCTGTGTGTATGTGTGTGTGTGTGTTTCACTCGTTAATTAACCTTCTGACAGATAACAACTAACATGCTACTCGTTTAATTATGTGACATTCCACCGAGCTCGTTTGACAAATTTATCTACATGCACTGACAAACCGTTTTATATTTAATTACAGTTTGCTACGTCATGCACTCTCACTGTGGTAATTTGTGCTTTTCATTCATGTGTTACTTGCTGAAATTCGCATTAGTAAACGAATGCTAAGAAATATACACTCTTTGATCTTGATGAAGAGTCAGTCTACAAACTCTTTGTACTCGTTATTCGCAACTCGTGTATTAACTTCTCAGTATTCGTTGTCCCAACCAACTCGTTACTCGCTCCTCTTTTCTCTTAAATATATGAAAACGCTTAAACTTGCTACAGTGGCAGGCTTATCTATGTAAGTACTCATATATATAGTGAATATATTTTACTCGCCACACGTCGAAATACCCGTTACTCATTAAACTTTATGGCTGTTAATTTTTCAACTAGCCAACAAACGATTGCTTTGCCTATATACCCGCTATTCAGAAAATTACTCGTAACCTGATACTCGCTAAATTATGCAAGAGTTTTAGAAAGTAATATTAATTTTCGCAACAGTTGGACAACGAACCGATTTGACAGGTTTATAAAACTCGCTTTTCGTTTTTATACTCGGCACTCGTTAGTAAAAGAAATAGTTCAAATTTAGTCAAAAGTTGTATTATAATGTTATCATTTTCCTTGCTACTCGTTGAAAAGATCTTTAGCAAGCGATTTATTTATTAACTAGAAATATCTTGTAACTTTACGCAATATATTGTTACCAATTGAGCGAGTAAATAATTTACTCACAAAAATGTAAGAGGCGCCAAGGTTTGAATTATTGTTTGTCTCTGTCTGCTAAAAACTAAAATGATTTAAAATCCATTTGTCATAGTTTTTCCAAACGTAACAAAACCCTATTATATCCCACTACAAACAAGTACAAAACGAAATTGTCTTTGCTTAACCTTAACTCTTAAGCTGTATTTCAATTTCAAGCTCCAATCCATTGCATTGCAGTTGCCAAGATTTTGGCAACGACAAAAATTTGTTTAAATGCCAAGGGAAGACGAGGACTTGGCCAACAAAAAAAAAAAGAAAGGAAACTGCAGTTGCGCCGCATTAATCATACGCACCGTTGTCCGGTGTCGCCTCAAGTCGCCCTCCTGCTGTTGAACACATAAAAAACGAATGTCAGTCAGTCTGTCTGACAGTCTGTATGTGTGTGTCTGTGTGTGTGAGGGAGTGTGTATGTGTGTGTGTGAAACATAAAAGCAAACTTTATAAGTTCAGTAAGTAAAGAATTATATATAAAGTGTGGACTGTGCTTTTGGCGTTAGTGAAGTTAACGCCATCAGTCGAGCAACTGTTTTCTCTCGCTCCCCTTGTTGTTGTGTTGCAAGCATTGTTGCAACGTTCATAGTTATTCAAGACTCTTGGTGGTTGCAACACCAAAAAAAAAAGAAGAAATAATAATAAGAAAAATAATATGAAATGAAGGGAGCGCGCAAAGAAAAGAAAAGCCGGAAATTCAGCCGAAAGCAGAAAAGGCAAAATTAATGTAAATGTAAATAAACTCATAGTTCAAGTTGTGCAACAGCAGCAGCAACAACAACAACAACAACAGCAACAGCAACTGCAACTTGAGGGGCAACAACAAATGGAGTGTGTAAATAAAATGGCATGCATTTAGCATTGCCGCTAAATTAAAACCAAATAAAGCGTCCGCAATATGTTGACCATTAAAAAAACATCAGGAAATGCCTTGAAAAAAGAAGTCAGAGAAAGAGGAAAATAGGAAAAGAAACACTCGTAACTCGTAACTCGTAGCTCTTAACTTTTGAGCTGTTAGCCCGGCTAACAGAGAGAAGTCAACCAACTCAATGGGTGGCTTACATTAAGCACAAGTTCCTCACACACATATACATGTACTTATAAATAGTAGTACTATATATGTTTACAGTTATGTCTGACTCTTTGACATGTTGCAAAGTGCTTGCGAATGGGGGCTTTCATCATATTGATAAATGGCATTTGGACTTTCTTCAGTTGCTTCTTCATCTTCGTTTTAAGAAAACGGAAACGGATAACGGGAAACTCGTTTAATGTATTTTTTTGGTGCTCTTATTCCAAGTCACATCAAAGGACGTGATGGAGCTCTGGGAAAAGCATTCCCTGATATTGAAAGAAAAATGTGAACATTCTCACAACTCTAGAGAAAGTTGAACTTAAGCAAAAGATCTCATTTCCTGCGGAGACATTTTTCTCAAAACGATATCAAATAATATATATTGCCAAACTGTTTTCAAAAGAACAAAAATAAGTTGCATTGAAGATTGTAAATTTTCTTAAAAAAGCAACTTTTTAAAATATAGATTGCATTACTATATCAACTACAATATTTTGATTTCTAAATTTAACCCTCTCTTTCACTTGTAACATTACACATAAACTTTTACAATTTTTAATACTTAACATATTCGTCTGCCTTCAGTTTCTAATTTAAATTTATTTTTAAGCTCTAAGTTACGTTTGGTCAACTGCTTTTAGTTGGTGTTTAATACAAGTACAGGGTATCTGTCAATGTAGTACTTACCTATCATTTATTTTTCACCTTTTTAAATGACCCACAACTTATTCAATTTGAATTGATGAGCTTAATGTCAAATGAACTCAATTGAAGAGTGCACAGATAAAGGTACACAAAATGAATAAAATTTTGGCTATAAATTGAATGCATTTCATTTGGATTAACCCAATTTCCGCAAATGCCAACAACAACAACAACAAAAAAAGAAGGCAAATAAACAAAGGAAAATCTGTTTAATTTTCAAGTTCATTGGCGCGCAGGATCATCAGGATTGGGGATCGAAGTACCCCTCGTTATTTTGTCGAGAAAAATACAAAAAAATAGAAAAGAAAGAAAAAGCAAGTGATAGGACTGAGGCAAGTGGCATGTGGGCATGAGGCATGTGGCTGTTTGGCGGGTGGCATGCCACTTAATAATGCGCCTGAATGGCAGCGACACTAAACAACTTCCTCACTTGAATGGCAGCTACAAAACCGCAGACATGGTTCATGCTACAGGATAAGTGAGGAGAGACAGTAGGTGAAATGTAGGAGAAGAGTGGAAAACAGCAGGTGGAGCAGAAGGAGGAGGAGTGACAACAGTAGCTGCTAGAAATTGAAGAGCCATGTGAAGCGTCGTTTGAAAGCCAACTTAAAACAATATTCTCAAGAAAGCAAAGCAACAAAAAAAAAGAAAAAGCGAAGAAAATATGAAAAAAAGGTCTGTGCCACAATGCACGGCAACAAAAGCAAAAACAATGGCAGTTGCATGCATAATAAACTTGTCTTGTTGCCGCTTTAAGCAAAGCGTAAGAACGAGATGGCAACAAGGCAAAATGAGAGGGAGTGACAGAGAGAGGGAGAGTGAAAGATGAGCGCGAAAACGAAGGCTACACAGAGAAAAAAACCCCGTGATATTTAGCCTGAAGTCAATCCGAAACGATGTAAAAAGCTCGGTAGACTTGGATTTTCTGACAAACCAATTATGAAATACTTGATTCAGTTGCGGTTTTTTATAGTCAACTTTAACAATTGTATCATAAAATGCATACTTGAAAAGTAACCAGTATTTTGAACTTGACTTTTATCATAGATTTTTGTTCTGTGTATTTACTCAGGAGATTGAGAAAGAAGATGGAGATGGGAGATGAAGACTGGGCACTTGAAGACAAAAGGGAGTCAACGTCAACGCATTTTGAAGAGCGTGCCATTATGCACTACACACACACACACACACACTCTCGCACACACAAACAGGAAAATACAGTAGTATTTGTGAGTTTTAAGCTGGCTTTTCCTAAGCGTATTAACATTATTGTTGCTGTTGTTGCTGCATTCTCTCTGCGTTTTCTCATTGCCAGCAATTGCTCAGTTTTCTATAAGTTTCCTTTTTAGCTTTTCCACATTTTCTAATGCTACCTAACTCACACACAGATACACACACATACACACACACACACATACTGTCACACATCCGCTTATCAGTGCACTTCTGTCTGCTGCGGGTCTCAAATTATTAACAGCAGCTCTGTCTTTTTGACAGACTTGCTCTACATTCCGCCTAGCTTCATTTTCTCTCTTTCCCCCTTTTTCTCGCTTCCATCCTCTCTTCATTTCATCCTCCTTGTGGGGGGGGGGGGGGGTTTGGTGAAGGGGTAGTAAATGTGGTTTGAAAGGAAGGCTGCTTAACTGCCTCGACTTGTCACTTGTCGCGCTGTTTGCCACGATTAATGAGACAGTCACATTTACGGTCACAATCACACTTACAGCTACAATCGCATAAGCAGTAACAACCACAGTAACAGTTACAGTCACAGTCACACTTCAAGTCACAATATTAGTGACACTTTTAATTACAGTTGTCACAGTTAGGTTCATAGTGACAGTTAGTATTTACATTAACAGTTCCAGTAGCAGTTACAGTAGAAGTCACCAGGTTACCCATTAAAATCACAGTGACAGTTACAACTTTCGTCACTAGCGTGGACTGCTGTCTACAGTGATAACAAGCACGAGAATCGTCACACTTACAGTTGCAGTCACAGTCACAGCTACAATCACAGTTACATTTGCTGTCACTGTTGCAATCACACTCTCAGTTATACTTATATTTATAGTCACACTTACAGTCGCAAATCACAGTCACACTTGGAGTCAAAAATCACAGTTGGAATTTGGCATGTTCTATCTAAACTGACAACATCCTTTAGCGACTTCTTTCTCTCACCATCATTTCCTATCAAAACTCAAGCGACACATGTTTCTACAAACAGCAGATGGAACTTGGTTCTGTGTGTGTATGTAGTGTGTGTTTGTGTGTGTGTGTGCTGTGTATGTTGTGTGTTATGTGTGTTTCTTATTTCGTGTCTCGCCAGTTTGTGCAACATTCGTCACTCGCCACTCGCAACACACTCTGCTCGTTAGTGGCACATTCACGTCAAACGCTAAGTGGCTAAAAAGCAGGTGTGATACCTTCAGATAGGTTTCCCCTTCTGTAAGTGTGTGTTCTTGTGCATGGGTGTGTGTGTGTGCTTGTATGTGTGTAAGTCGCTTAATAAGTTTCTTGAACTTTGATATGTCTGTCAACACTTTTGCTTTATGGCACAAGACAACATCTTTAAAATGTTACAAATTCGACAGAGAAGAAAGTCAAAACTAAATAGAGAGTCGACAGATGAATACCCTGTACCCTGTCAACAACATTTGTTTAAACTGTTTATTTTGTACGACTTTTATACAGAGCTCTCAGAATGTTACTAAAATATCCATAGCTTGATTTGGATCAGAAATAATCAGATTGAGTTTCAAAATCAGCATAATTTTAAAAGTATATTATTTTGAGCTGATAAATTTAAAATAGGTACTTCTTTATAGAACATTAACAGGGTATTTGCCAATCAAGTCGTTGCATTTTTTTACAACACTTTGAACTTTAAACAAATTTTCAATTAGTAAAATAAATTGTTAATACTTAAAGCTCAAGATCGGCGTATCAAATCTTTGGCTACGTGATTGGCTTTTGAGAAAGTGAGCGAAAGTTTGAGAAAGCGGTAGAGAAGAGTAGAAAGGGAATGGGAACTGAGTGTGAATTGGCAGAGCTAGTGAAAAGGACGCATCCATTTCAGGAGAAAGGGAATGTGGACAGACCCTGAGCATAAGGGCGCAAAACTTTTTACAAGGACCCGCAAAACTCGATGAAAAAGATAAAATTAAATATTTGACTCTAGGAAAGTCAAAGGGAAAATGTATACAGTGATGGAGAGAGGAAGAGAGGGAGAGAGAAAGAGTAGAAAAGAGAATAGATGGAAAGGTGCGAAGTGGGCGTGACAGGACACGGGGTGAGGACCCAAGCCCTAGACCTGGGCACGTGACAAAGTGAAATTGTTAAATTGAAGGCTGTTAGCGATAAGCGAACACGCAAACAGACAGAAAAACAGACACGAGCAACGAACGAGGAGACACAAAGAGTGTGAGAGGAGTGTGGGGGAGAGAGGTAGGAAGGAAGTATGAAGAGAAAAACAGGGAAAACAGGTGAGCGCATGCAAACAGGTGAGAAAAGGTGCACACAAAAGCACAAGGAAAAGCGCAAAAAGGAAAACTTTTGCTGCCGATACGAGGAAAGCAACAAACAACCAGACAGCGTGTTGAGTTTTTCGGGGTGTCAAGATGATAGGAAATCTGGGTGAGGGGAGGGTAGGGAAGGAAGTTAACCCATGACCCACACAGTCTCTCTGTGTGTGTGTGTTTGTGTGTGTGGCAAGTGCGGCAAGAAACAATTTAAGCATTTAACTTGGCTCGTTAACATTAATTTGGGCGCCAGTTTCCGGCACCTGGTAATTGCCATGGACCAAAACACATACAAGTCTCCCTCCCTGCCTCGTATCTCTCTCTCTCTCTCTCTCTCTCCAATCCCTGGGTTGCTGTATTTTCAGGGTTGCCCGCTGGCCAATGACAACCCTAACGAGTTGTCATCAACAGCCAACATCAACGCCTGTCCAAGCGGAAGCTGGTGAAATGCTTGCGGATGTTGTTCTGACGGATGTGACGGAAGTGACCGTTATACCCTCCTTGCATATCCTTAGACCCTTGCCACGCCCCCCCCCTCTGTCCCCCTCTGTTTCAACTATCCTGTGTGGCGTCAAGTTGAGTGGCGCCTCGAGCCGGCAGGCATTTTCTTAGTGCTTAATTTGGACACGCCCTGAAACGCCGTCTAGCTTGGGGAATTCCAATGAGGAAAATGCAAATATTTTTAATACAACTCCCGCATATCTTTTCTCTCTTTCTCTTACCCTTTCTCTCACCCTCTCTGTCTCTGTCGCTCCCTCTATGACCAAAAGCGCAATTATTATGCGTATCTAAAATTAAATCAGTTGCAACGAAAAACAGAGAAAGAGAATCTGCAACGGGGAGCGAGGATGTTAAAAGGAGAATTGAAAGACATTTATAGCAAGCCGACGATTTGATACTCTTCCATGCCAATGTAAATTTCAAAAACAATTTACAAAATTAAACAGCATTTTTGGTCAATTAAAAAAATGTTTTCATAATTTTGATCATATTTGTTTTCTCCATTTTTATTTCAAAAGTTGAGAAATAAGTTTTACTTTTGATTCGTAAATAAAAATACAAATTTAATCACAATATATTTTTTTTAATTATTAGAAACTAATTGTAATAAGAAATAATATTATATTTATAATTTTTTTATAATCTGATATTGTTGAATTATTTAGTCTTCTTTTATGCTTCCCACATTTCGTGATGAAGTTATAATACCCTAAGGTTAAATAGAAGGGTAGATATAGGGATTGAGAAGTAATGGAAGTAAAATAGGTTTAGTTAGGTAAACGCATAGGGAGAAAGTTAAGCAACGGCATAGTTTACAGTCAAGTCAAACAATTGTAAAGTAGAACCCCCAACGAGAGAAGTGGAGAAGGAGGTTCTTCTCTTTCACTCTCTCTGCTCTAGCGAAACTATTTAGCGGCTCTTGTTGTTGTTATTTTTGCTGTTCATGCTGGTGGTTTGTGTATTGTGGTGTAATTTATGGGCGTCTGGTGGTTTGGTGGCTTTCGCAGAGCGCAGAGAGCAAAGAGAGAAAAATGACGACGACGCAGCTTTGCTCCCAAGTTGAAGATAAAAAGGCGAACAAAGCCGAAAAAACTTTTGATGCATGCCACTTCGAGATACTCGTGAAGTCGGAGTTTTCTAACTTCTAATTTAATTGAGTTTGGATTTGCGTTAGCAAAGTTTGACTGTTCACTCGATTTGTGCTTATCGATAGGATTCTATCGATAGAGTAATCTGCTGAACTGTTTAATAAATAGTGAGCTTAGTTAGCTGGTTTATATGCCACTTGTGAAATGTACGTTAGAAAAGTTAGACTGTTCTCTCGATATGTGTTTATAGATCGAATTCTATCGGTAGAGTAATCTGCAGAACTGTTTAATAAATAGTGTTCTTAGTTAGCTGGTTTTTTTTTAGAAAAGTTTGACTGTTCACTCGATATGTGTTTATCGATAGAGTTCTATCGGTAGAGTAATGTGTTTAATAAATACTAAGCTTAGTCAGCTGTTTCATAAGCCACTTTTTTTCTTCAGAAAAATCCATGTATACATCCATTTGAACCCTATTTAAACTGTTTCGATAAACTTGTGAGTGCAGTGTCAATTTAATCAGAGTTGACAACCAATGTCAATACACTATTCACATACAGTTGACGCAACAGATACCCAAATTAAACTCTATACATTTTATAATAATTTTGGTTCAAAGCCTCAATTCATCGCTGAACGATTTTCTATGTTTCGTTGAATATCACAAAGCAATACTTAGATGGTAATTAGATATTTCATTGGCTCTATTTCCTATATATAATATATAATTTTTTTTCTTTTTGTCGAGAACCGATTAAATTTAACGATCGCACCAAATGTTGGTCCATTGTGGATGCTTTGCTGATGACAGTCGTTGATAGCTAGAAGAAGAATACACCCACACACACACACACACACACACACACACACACACACATGCAACACATAGACAGTCTGTTGTCGACATGGCCCTGAAAGCATTTCGATTAAATTTCTGGCACGGCCGCGACACGGCTTATCGCTCGGTTGCTTGGCTTTATCGAGGGGTGAGTAGGGTGTCTCCAAGGGGGGGGTGGTAGGGGTTATAGTAGAGTGTCCCAGCAAGTAGTGGCTGCTCATTTAAACCGCCATTGAAATAGGACATTACATTTTATTTTCGCTCAACGAATTAACTTGCGGCCTCATTTATTGCATTCCGAAAATGATTTCGTATAATTTTGCCATTAACGCGTAAAATTTTAATACGTTGCCAGTCAAGCTTCCTCTCTCTCTCTCTTCCCCCTTTCTCTTTCATACTTTCTCTTTTCTTCGCTACTTAAATTTAATGTTAGTTTTAGTATTAGCCATATAATTAGCTTGGCAAATCAACTTGACTGCTTCTGCTTGCTGCCTTTCACTTGGTAACTTGCCTCAAATCAATGAATGTCCGCTTTTGGCCACATTTGCATGCCAATGAGAGGGAGATGGAGAGAAAGAGAAAGAGTGCGCGAGCGAGGTAAAGAGAGAGAGAGAGAGAGAGAGAGAGAGAGAGAGAGCGGTAGCCTCATATATCATGCGATCTAGAGACACTCGAAATATGCTAGTGAGGTAATCAAATTTATTGCGATTATTACATATGCTGCATGATAATGCACTGTCATTGCCACACAGACGTTGCCACGATGCCACACAAACGCTGTCCGTTGCCACGTTGCCACATTGCCACTCTGCCACACAGAGTCGCTGCTTGTGCCACTGTCAAGTGAGGGCCAAGTAGCCGCAAAGTGTGTGCCATGCATAATTTATAGCATCTGCTGCTGTGGCATCTGCCCAACCATTCAACCACAAGCACAACTACTACCAAACACCACCCAACCACCTTAAAGCACCTCCAACCACATCAACACCACCTCAAGCCATTCACCACCTCCTCTTTTAGGCCAAACAAATGCACAGCTGATGCACAGCTTTCGCGTGCTGTCAATTTTTGTACTCAGTACCCAAAAAAAAACAAAAACTTTGTGTATACTTATGTAACATTTAGATGAAGTTATCTCCGACTAAACAAAATGTATTTCTTCAAATAAAAAGTATTAGTTAAATTAATGATGGTTATTGAATGCGAGTAACAAGTATCCCATGGTCGAGCACACCCGATTTTAGCATACTTACTTAATTTATTTTATTTTACTTTTTTTTTGACATACTCGTGAAGCTCTTAAGAGCTTTCAAGCCCGACTGCTTGAGTGTGGCAAGCTAAAGGGGCAAGACAATGTGGTTGCAACACTTTAATTGAGCAATTAATTGCAATTAGCCATTACATTTGTTGTTGTCTGACAGATTTCCTTGAGTGCAAAACCCATGGAATTCATCAAAGTTTTTGTTTTTGTTTTTGTTATTGTTGTGGTTGTTGTTTCTGTGGGCCATAATTACAATTGTTACTTGCCACTTGGTGCTTGGTGCTTGGCACTTGGTACTTGCCACCTCGTTGCTGACATGCAGCCGTTAATGGCTTGGCACTTTAGTGCCCTGTCATGGCCATGGCCAACAGGGCTTCGATTATGCCCCAAAATGACAACAAGGCCCGGCCGCCACGTAGAACGTTAATGGCATTCATTAATAAAGTCGTCCTCGCAACAGGACAATCGCTGTTGCATGCCACATGGCATGTAACACACGTAAGCAACCAACCATAGCTGAAAAATGGGAACTTTGTATTGTGTGCCACAAAACATGCTGCACATGCCTTAGTTACATAGAGCTCAATCCAAATCCAATCGCATATGTGGCAGCATCTACATTAAAATGAGGCCTACGTGATGCGATTTACACACTTTATTACCAAGCAAATACAAAGAACATACAAAAAATTACGTTAAAACAAAAACAAATACCTACTTATATATGCGAAGATTGCCTCAAATTCCAAGTTAACAAATTGCCCCGTTATGCTTCCAAGGATAACACACACACACACACACATACACACAGTTTAAGTTAATACATAACCTTAAATATTATCTAGAGATTTACTCAAATGTCAAGCTAAAAGTTGAAACTGTGGCAACCCTACACGAGTTTAGCTACAACTGTGGTCAACCCATTTTAAGTTGCAGCTACGAAACTTAAATTACACTAGTTGACAAATGGAAAGCTACTTTTCAAAGTAACTGAGGTTACCGAAATTTTCATTTACTCAAAAGAACAAATTCTGTTTAGCTTTAATGACATATACCTGCAGGTTCTAGCTAACTTTTTGTTATATAAATGAAAGCAGCTCATAGAATTTAAAGCTATTTGTCAATTATATTAGAAAAGCTTGTCCAACTTTTAAGCATTTTAATTTCAGTTTATTTCTTGGAAATTTCTTACCTCATATTTTTAGCATGCTAAATTCAATTGAAGTACGAGTTAGCAAATAATATCTGGGTTATGGAATTCTTATAAAAAAATATCAATTATGTACCCTGTAAAAAGAAAACATTTAGTAAAGGCTAGATTTGTTTTGTAATAAATCTTATAGTAAAAGATAAAACAAAGAATGAAAGCTCTAATATTAGTATTCAAATTAGTTTGTATCAAGTTTTGGAAAGAAACTGAATGTTCGTTTTGTATTGCTTTCTATAAGCCAAAACACTAAATATAATTTAAGAAAAAAATGTTTTAAGTTCTACAGAGACCAATAAACTTTTCTCTAGTCTATTACAGGGTATGCCAATTTAAGTGGCTGCAGTCAAAAGTAGCTAAGAACTGTTGCTCTAGGCTCATATAAGTTAGCAGCCATTAAAAGTCATCTAATATTTACATATTACGATATATGTACATTTATGTAGATTTATGAACTAACATGCACAGATACACACACACACACACACACACACACACGCATACACTCGCACATACACACTTGGGTAAACAGAGAAAGTTTTTTCTCGAGGTGAACGATAAAAATATTGTGGTACGAGTATAGTTCATATTGGCATTCGGTTAGTTCGAGTAGTTGTAAAGTAGTTGCTGGAATAAACACACTCCCCTCCTTCCACCAGCCACCGTCCCTCCCTTCCCAAAGCCTACTCCATGTAGTGCTGAAAGTATGAGGAATAAGTTTTTGGCACATCAATAAACTAAACTTGTTTTGGGAGTCTTCCCTGTCGACAGCTGAAGATGTGCCTTAAGCATGCCATGAATTATTTAGTTACCTTCCCAACTAGCATGCCCCATTACCTCAACTATACCCCTCATCCATCCCCATCTCCATCCCATCTAGCTATTGTTATTGCTGTCCAACTTTTGGCCAGTTGTGAGTACGTGCCACATTTTGTTGCCCTTTGCCTCCTTGATTGTCCTTTAATATGCAGCACAAGGCGTTGGAGCTAGCACCGTTTACATTTTGGTCCATAAGTAATTGTCTATAATGATCTGATGACCTGTCCCACAGGCAATCGGGTTAACTCCAGTCGACCTTGCCAGTTCCCAAAGGCAACATTACCATACAACAATTGCAATTACAATCACAATCTTAATTATAAGTAATTGCAAATACGAGATATTAGGGCTATACCATATTCCACAACTCGTTTAGATCATGAATTATAGGATCTTAACAGGATTATCGACAGATTTTGTTTGTAACTGCAAGTTCATTTTTAAATAATAATAAAAATAGAAGCAGCTGTTGGACATATTTGGAATAACGTTGACTTGTATGTTACTATTTGTTATATAGAGTATATTTTTTGAGATCCTTTAAATATAATTGACACTTCAATTATGTCCATTCTTGCTATAGACTTACAGCATCTCATTAATGATCCAGAATCAAATGTAGCATACTTTTCAGGTCCAACAAATAATTATACCTAGAGAAACCTAAAGGACCAATTATATTTCATCTAAGATTTTAATAATTTTAGCTGACTTAGAAAATTAATTAAGTCTACTTTTCGGATCTAGCTGTTCCTCATTTCCTCCGCCTTTGAAAGTTTAAACTACTTACAATCAAACGAGTTTCAAATATATGTGATTACTTTCTTCAATATTTAATTAGATAGACTTTCCAAACATTGTTTGTTACTAAATATTAAGTAAAAGTCATTACATGTCATAATACTCAAGTAGTTAAAAATAGATCTGTTAGTTGCTTTGGCTAATTTCATTCATTGTTATAAATTTCCACATTTTTTTGACCAACATTTAAAAAAATTGCCCTTAAACTTTTTTTCAACACAGCAATTTTCCTATTTGTTTGGTGTTGGTGGGCAATATTTACACTTTTTGACAGCGTGTTAAATGTAAAATTTGGCGCTACATCAAATGAAATATAAAAATGGTATTCGGCGGAGCAACTAGTGAGATACCCTATAGATATAAAGCAATTTTTGGTCTAATGAATACACCAAAAAGATCAAAGTTTATTGAACAAAATTACTAGTTATTTAAGTATAGAAGTCTGACGCATAATTATTCGCACAGTTCATATACCCAATAACAAACCCTTTTAAAGGGCATAAAATTATTACACATAAAACACCATTTGCAAGGCCAGCGAAGTACATGTGAATATTAAAAAAGAAAAGTGTAAATAAAATATATGTATTTATAAATATAAATAATTGATTGCCAGAAATAACTGTTTATGCTTAATTGGGACTGTTGTGCACAAAGGAAAACAGGGAAAGAGAGAGAGAGAGAGAGAGAGAGAGAAAGAAAGAGAACAAAAATGAAACAAAATGGCAAGAAATTTAAAATAAAATGTTTAAATAATTTCAAAAAATAATTCAATTAGGCAGATTCTGTCTAAGAAATTAAATTAAATTACCCATAGATCACTTGACTGTTAATTTAGTAGGAAAGACTTATGGCCAATATACAATTTTCTTCTTTTTTTTTTGTGGTGGTATTGTGGTAAAAAGAAGCAAAGTTAAGCGGCTTGCTCTCAGTTCAAGGTCCAACAAGCTATGAATATTTTCCAATAACAGGTAACCGAATAATGGTGGAAAAGCTGTTTCGCAAAAAATAAAAGCTGAAAAAAAAATAAGGAAAAGGAGATGAAGAATAATAAAGGAAAAATCCGATGGCATGGCATGGTACAGTAAGCGTACCTTATAAGCTACCGTACTGGGATGGCAGGGAAATTGGAGCAGAGAAGGAGTTGGGAATGAGAAGCAGAAGCCGAAAGCAAAAACAGATTGTGGAGCAGAGCTAGGAGCTAAAACAGGTGCTATTACTGTGGCTAAATGTGGCTCTCCTGGTAACTGGCTGCTAGCTGCTGGCTGCTACTGCCTTCTGGCTTCTGGCTTAAGCTCCTATGGCTAAAACTGTTGCTAACGTCAAACCGAACCAAAGCCACTTATTGGTTGAACAAATTTAATTGGCAGCAGCAACAAGGCAACAAAAGTAGACCAAGCAAAGAGAGAGAGAACAAGAGAGAGGGAGTGGGAGGAAGTGGGAAGTAGGGAATGTGACAGCAACAATGACAACGATAGGTTAATGCAGGTTTAACTGCCGCCACGGTTGGTTGACTCTAAGCCCAACAATGTCATTGCCACACATACACACACACACACACACAATCAGAGTCACATCCATTAAATTGAATTGAGTTGAGAGTCAAAGTCGAAGTTTAAGTTCGAAGTTCTTATTGAAGTCGTAACATTGTTGAACACAGCATCATATTAAGTACCATATATGTATGTACTATATGTATTTGTATGTATATGTATGTATTTGGGGGTCGACAAGTCTTAAAATGCTATTTTATGTTCCTCCTTTCTTCATCATCATCATCTTCATCTTGTTCTCCTTCTACTTCTTCTTTTGTTACAGCCTGCACCGCTGGTCCGCATGAAAAGCGTTTACTCCACGCCCTGCTGGACAACTACAATAGCTTGGAACGCCCTGTGGTCAACGAATCCGATCCATTGCAACTGAGCTTTGGCCTAACCCTAATGCAAATCATCGATGTGGTGAGTCTATTCAATTTTTAACCTATAATTTACAATTACAATCGAACACACATATTAAACAGCTGTTAACATCACCATTTACAATTTATGGTCAAAAATTAATGAAGCACATAATGAGAACACAATTAATATCTTGACTCAATTTTAAGACCTAAAAACTCTCCGTTTTGATAGAAAACTTACATTCCGTTTTGAAAATACGAACCCAGCTCTTGATTTAAATGTTGTGGGCCTATCAATTTGCATTAATAGTTGACTTGATAGAGCAAATATTATTTCCTCATTTTGCTTCACAGTGTAGGCTTGTTTTTAGTAAGAAAATCTCTGATTAAATGTCAATAATCCTTTTTGATTGCATTTTTATGGGACTGCCTTATATTGAGATTTGCATACCTAGTATATTCCGTACACGAAGCAATTTATAGGGTTTCTGCAACTTGTAATTGCAGTTGGATGCATGAAAGTGGTTCTAAATATCAGTGAAAGGGTATATTAGACACTCATGTCAGCGATAAAATTAAGATTTACTCTATATAGCTTACGATTTAAACTTCAACTCAAAATAAATATCACTATAGGGTATAAACAACTCATTCAATCAGCTAAAAAAAAATTCTAATTGACCATTACATATAACAATTAGATATATAAAGCTAATAAGTATGGTCAGCTTAACGAAAAGTTGAACATGTAAGTTTTCTCATATTTAAGAGTTTGAAAAGACCAGAGTCGCATCACATTTATGAATGTCTTTAAAGGGTATCTAACTGTTGAGCTATCCGGTAACTTAATTTCCTTTTAAGCCCATTGAAATCTCAATAAACTTACAAATAAACTGCATCAATCGAAATGTACAAGCACTTTTATTTCTAATTTCGTTTCGAGTAAGATTATTTCACAAAAATTCCTCATACAATGTCCATTCCTGGTTGCAGTTTATCAGATTTTTACTTTATTTAATTTATGACATACATAAATAGCTTAATGCTTGATTTAAATGCCATTTTCGTTCTCTTACTGAAAGTGTGTGCTTCACATAATTCTGTGTGAAATTTAGAGCAGAAATGAACTATCGCATTTTGAGTGCTGTTCCATTTCCTGGAATGTCTGCTATGAAGTGTAACGATTTGAGGCTCATTCGCAGGTTTTAAAACAAATCACCAACTTGCAAAATCTCAAACAGTGAAAGAGAGAGTGAGAGAGAGTTAGAGAGAGGCAGAGAGGGAGGGAAATTTGTCGGTACATTTATGCCTTTACAGTGCCTGCTAAAATTGTAGAAATTCTCTGTTGGTCTCTTGGTGTTTTCCTGCTGATATGATGATGGGCAGAAACACATACATACATACATTTTCCTACATACTCGTACATAATCTACGTCAGTGGAAACTTGGCACTTCTGGCTAATGGCCATAATGTGCACTCATGGCATAATTTTGTGTTGTCTTCCACGCGTCGCTGGAGTTTTTCGAATTTGGCATCCCTGGCGCATAATGTCGTTCATCGGACAGACATTGGCTGCAAAAAGCACATAAATACGCACGCAAACACTCAGTTTGCGACACACTCACAATCACACACACACTCATACGCACACACACTCTCAAGCACACACACAAAAAGTCGGTTCAGAAATTGGTATCGTGCCATCATTTGGCAAATGTTTGTCGACCGTCAGCTGAGCTCAGCTTTTAGCTTTAAATGGTCCCAAACCAAATCAACACCAACAAACATGTTCAAGTTCCGTTTCCCAATTCTAATGAAAACTCCAAGTAGCTAACAGTCATCGACTTCAAAGATACCCTGTACGAGGTCTGCAACTATCATATATGCATCACATGATCATAAATTTAGTTATGAAACTACATATTCATGCAGAATATCAATAGAAGTAAGAAGAAGTATTCACTTCCGCTAAAGAGATACCCTGTAACAAACATACAAGTATCAAGAGCTTCGCATAAGAGTAACTGATTGCATAGCAGAAATCATATTACTGTGTTTGACTAACAAATACTCAATTCGATGTAAAGATACCCTGTTTAAAGCATAAATCTAGTATTAATATAATATTATTATTAGCTTTATACGAAATTTCAATAAATGCAAAATGAGTTTGACAAAAATATAGCAAGTTTTACTAAAGCGATACCCTCTATAAACCCTAAAACTATTATTATTTTCTTAGAAGATCGTATACTTATTTTATGAATGTGCTAAAAGTACATAAAATAATAGCACAGAGTGGGACCGAATAAAAATACCCTGTACCTTATTTAAAAGTATTACTAATGAATAAAAAGTTCATAGAATTCATACACATATTTAAAATAAGAGAATCGTAAAGAAGTAAGCTTACAAGTGAGAGAGCCTGACTAAATGATACCCCTTTCTCTTCAAGTTACCATATTTATTTGGGGGACACCCAAAAATGGTTTATTTTCGAAGATGTTTGATTTTTAGTGACCCTGTAAAAAGTATATTATTTCTTTTTTACCTTATTGATTTATTTCCTCAATTACCATCGAAAAACATATTATTTGAATAGTAATCGAGCGGATTTGACTAGTAGATTATAAGCTAAAAGAAAAATATAAATGTTTATGTGATACTTAAAACTCAAGGATTTTTGTGTAGCTTTTGCGAACCGCGTGCAATTGATGAGCCTACAGACTGATCTGTCTCGCAAAGAAGTAAAAAATGTAAATGCAAATAAAAGTAAGAGACAATAAAATATAATGATAATGATAACGATGATGGTGATGAATAACATTATGATGATGATGATGATGATGATGATGATGATGATGATGATGATGATGATGATGATGATGATGATGATGATGATGATGATGATGATGATGGAGTTGCTGAACTCTTAGAAGGCGTTGGCCTCTCTATCAGGCTGTGGTCTGTCATCCATACGAGTATGTATGTGTAAATATTCCGACTGTCTGTATATTTGTGGAAAAGTTGAAAGTTTGAATAACCGCATCAGTAGAATGCAAACAATGACAAAGCGGCCGTAATTGGATGAAACGGAAATGAGGTAGAAGGAAGCGGACAGGCAATTGTAGATGCTGCTGCTGCTGCTGCTGCTGCTGCTGTTGCCTGTCCGCTGACTTTCCCGCTTTTCCGCTTTTCCTGCTGTCCGCTGCTCATTGTACCTGATAAAGTGAACTTCGAAGTGCGCTAATTAAAAGTGGCGCTGCCCACAAAACAGCTGCATACACACACACACACACACACACACACACACACACACACACACACACACACATACACAGAAACCACTCGGCCCTGTTTGCAAACAGTTTTTGATTACAAAGCGATGAGTGACGAGTTAGGGGAATGAAGTGACGAGTGACGAGCGGCGCGCGGCGAGTGTTGAATGCTGAGACCTACTACTTTTCATTTGAATGAATCGTGTGCATCTTGAAAGAGAAAGAAATTGAAAAAGAAGCTTTTAAACAAAGCTACAACGAAATATGCAACTTTTGTGGTGCATGACGAGTGAAGAATAACGAGTTGAAAGTTATATAAAAGTGTTAAAAGTATGTAATGAGAACTTCTATGTCACGAGTTTAAAGGAACAATGCAATCCAGTTGGGAGTAAAGAGTAACGAATAGAAGCTGCCCAAAAAATACAGGCTAATTATTGCAAGTAGACGATAAGTAAATAAAAGATATAGAGTAGCGAGTAGAATGTAAGCAGTAAGGAATTGCGAATTGAAGACTTGTTAATGTAACGAGTAGGTTGTACAAATTTGCGAATAGATATTAAAGAATTGAGTAGTGAGATCAGAATACCTAATTAATGATAAACATTAACAGAAGCTCTAAAAACACACGCACACTGAAATAATGGCAAATGCAGAATAGCTAAATTGAACGAGTAGCGAATAACTAATTTGCATAGTTATCATTAAAGAGTTGGTAATTATTTAAGCACATTCTAAGCTTCTAATGCCAAACAAAGGAGAAAAGAATATAGGTTTTCTTTTTTAGTCTTGGCATTAATTACTCGTAGTTTAAATTAACGAGTAAAAGCATTTCACGTTTGCCTCTGCTACTGCTAATGACGAGCAATTTTTGTGACCTGCGATTACGGGCAAACCGTAGTAGCTATCATTTCATTTTGGCCTTGGCTGCTAATTAAGTTAGAGTCCCATTACCAATCCCAAAACTCCATCTGAAACTGAATTGCGAAACCCAAACTCAATCCCAGAGTCAGTTAATAACAAGGCGTGGGCCTTGCTTCTGGTCTCTGCCCTGGTCACTGGTCTCTGGTCTCTGGTCTGTCCTGGTAATCGAGTGATGCCAACATACACTTGACAGTAATAGTAATGTGGCTCGTCTGGGGACTGGGATTGGCAACTGGTCACTGGCAAGTGAACTCGCTTTGACTTAACTAATAAAAGCATCGCATTGTTTGACAATTTGCCATTGCTGGACTTTTGGGACTATGCTCTAGTTCGTTTTTTTTTTATGCTCGGCAAACAGTTGAGTGTGATAGCTTTGTAACAATGTTTGTAACAAGCAAAGGTATTTCCGATCAAATGCATAAATTAATTTTATAATTTATTTGTATATATTTTTATATGTTCAGTTAGAGTTTCTTAAAAATAAATAAAATATATTTTGGTATTTTAAGTATGAAACTCAAAAATACTTTATTCATTTTAATTAATTAAGTGGATAAATTGTTAATAAATAAATAAATAGCTGCCGTGTCCCATTAAGAACTTTGCTCCCAGAAATTAAAAGATCTAAATTTACAGACAATATTTTTATAGTTTTACATTTCGGCAAAAATTGTTTTTATATTTATTTTTTTATATTATATATTTATTCAATTAAATTACCTATTTACTTTCTGTTATCTTAATTATATTTTTGTGGCCTTTCAAACGAAAGTCTGCAAAGGAGACTGAGCATTTTAATGTCAAGCACACTCCACTATAGCTTTCTACATCTCTCTCTCTTTCTCTCAAGCTCTCACTCTTTTACTCTTTCTCAGTACATGTGTATGTACAGTGCACTAGTAAATTACAAACATAAATCACTTGATAAGTGACGCCTGTGTTGCCTCCATCCTCTCTCAAGTCTAGAGGATGCGAGCATGCGGGAGCTTATCAGCTAAACAGCAATCAGGTCAGCAAAAGCAACAACCAGGACTCTCTCCCTCTCTTTCACTCTGTCTGTTTGTTTCCCTCTCTCGTACTGGGCGTGGCTGGGAGGCGTATGTGCAGTTGCATATCTTTTTGTTAAGTTCACTCGAACATAAATTTCTTTAGAATTGTCAATGGCAGCAGCTGCAACGCCTTAAGCCCAAGACCAAAAGCCCTCCAGGTCTCTAGTGTATGTGTGTGTGCGTGTGACGTGCCTGAGTATGTGTGTAGACTCTCTATAAGCATGTATGTGTGTGTGTGTTTGTCTAAATCTATTGCTACATACTTGCCATTTTAGTTGTGGTAGCTGCTGTTATAGTTACACCCTACACACACAATACACACGCACACTCGCCTACATACACTCTCTCTCACACACACACACACACATCGACATTCGCACTGTCATTTGTGCAGCACTTTTGTTGCACTTTGCACTTGGCATTTAATGGATGCCGCATTGTGCGAAAGAATGTAAGAAAAAAAGTAATGAATAAAAAAAGTAACGAGTCAAATCGACGAGTAGACCACGATGATGACAGCGACGAACTACACAGAGAGTGAGAGTGAAAGAGTTGCACGCTGCGTATGAGTGATTTTTATGGGCCAAAAGTATGCATCAAACAATATTTGTCACACTTGAAATGACTTCAGGCTTAACTTGCACCTTTTAACAACACACAGTAACAACAACAACAACAACCACAATAAAACAGCATGCAACCATGTTGCACGGAGGCATGCAACAGACGGCAGCTGATTGTTTAATGACATCATTCGCTTTCAAATATATATTTGCTGCCAGCTGACAAGTTCAAGGCAAGTGAACATTACAAAACTGTTGTACCCCCTCCCAGCCTTTCCACTCTTCTTCCCTTAAAAATCTAGCAACCTTTTTACACTTAGTTGCCACAAGCAGCAAAAAGAAAAACCTTTTTATGAAAAAAAAGAAAGAAAATATATAAATTTCGCCAAGAAGTTATTTGCGCTTTTTTATTCGTAACTTTTCAACTGCTTACAGTGACTGTCTCTTTGTCTGTTTCGCTATCTCCTCTCTCTCTCTCTCTCTCCCTTGCTCGTTCCATTCCCATTTCTTTTTCTTGCTCTCTCTCTCTCTCCCTCTCTCTCTGTTTATCATATTCCTCGCAATGTCTGCACCTTCAAAATCGTTTTGTCGCCTGTGTTTTTAAAGTAATTTCTATGCTACCTTTTTGTGTGCTACGTGTCGTATACGCAATTTGTCTACATTTATCCCTCCCATCCAACCCTCTGTCTAGAACAACAACGTAGAGAGGGCGGAGGGGGAGGGGAGGGACACCTTACTGTAGAGCTTGCGGCTTTTGTTGCTTTATGCCACAAAATCCAAGCAAGATGAAGTCCATAATACCGAAAAATACGAAATATTTGTATCCGTTTCCGGTTCTTTATTTTTTCGGCACATCAACAAGAGGAATGTGTATTTGTGAGTGTATGGATGTGTTTGTAAATCGAGTGCCATTTAAGCGATAAGATGCCAAAGCTCTCAACAGATTTTCTTTATTTTTTTCTTTTTTATTATTGTGAGTTTGCCAATGTGTTGCCCCAGTACCCAGTACTACATCATCTCCTCGGCTTCAGTTCCATTTCGAGTTGCAGTTCCAATCCGATTATCATCATCATCATTTTCATTGTCAGCTTCAGTTCCATTATCATCATCATTTTCATTGTCAACTTCAGAATATAAAAAACTAAAAAGTATGTTTGCAATGATTTCGTTGAAAACTACTCAAAATGAAACTCATTTCGCAGCTTTGAATGGATTCTCAACTCTCTAAAGTTCTTCAGCTGACACGATACCCTATTTCAGCATGTTCTAGTAAGCCTAATTATTTTTGGTATACTATGTAATTTAAATTGATCAGGGAACTTGCATAAAAAATTACTTCAAAGCCTGATTAAACCTTAACTAACATGATAGCCTGTGACAATGTCAACGTAAGCAATTACTGCAGGTGAAAAAGTCTCCCTTTTTTTCAATATCAATTAACGTTTGTCGTTTAAATTGGTAAGGTATCAATGGATACCTTGATTGATCTCTCACTTAACCTTAAGTGAGCTTTCTCACTTGAATTTTTAAAGAATCTCTTGTTGTTGTTACAACTGAATGTATCTGATAAATATTTTAAAGGCTTGAGCTTTAATAATGACCCCATTCACATTCAAGTTGCTTGACGTTCAATCAACACAGCAGCAACACGAAACATTGGCAATTACTAGACATACACACAGCACACACACAGCACACACACAGCACACACACACGCACCCACAACAAACACACACAAAGTACTTGGATAGATGTGTATAATAAACAACTACTTAATGCTTCACATTTCTAATTGGCAATTAACGTGATGTGTCTGTCGTTTTATAACAAATGACCAGCCAAACAATATGGCTAATACAACCTCTAGTCACGCCCCCTTTACACACCCAACTACTTTCCTTATTCCGCTTCCTTCGCATCTCTAGCCTCCTCCGCAAGAAACAACCTCAGAGAGATACAGAGAACAGCTGTTGTGGTAACAGTCTTCAGGAATTGAAGTACATATGTGTGTAAATTGACCATTTTGTGCATGATTGTAATGTAAATGTATTTCAGTGTGCACTTTGCTGCAATGTGAGAGAGAGTAAGGAGAGAGGAGTAAGTATGTAAGAGGAAGAAAAAGAAGGGAATTCCCCGGCAAATGTCGTAAATTGTGCAAAGTTGAGACTGTCAACGGTTGACACTTTATGTGACAAAATAGGAGCATTTATGTTTAGTAAAACTAATGTTTGTTCTTATATTCAAGTGAGTGTGTGTGTATGTGTGTGTGTGTGTGTCTGTGTGTCTCTCTGTGTATGTGTATGGGTGAGCACTTCTGGCGTTGATGCTCGTAATGCGTGTAATTGTCCCTTTACGCATAGTTATCCAGCTGGTAACACACACACAATACACCTACGCAAACACACACATAGATACACTATCTACACTCTCTCTCTATCTACACACACACACAAACAACCTGACTTTGAGTGACAGTTTAAAGTAATGCTTGTGCTTCAAGCAGCCATGACTCGCAATGTCCTGTTGAGTTTGCCTTTAGATATTAAGTATACGTATGCAAATACGTACGTGCATAAAGAAGTTAATAACATACTGCACTTCGTATGTGTTAGCAATTACAGAATCAGAACATGATTCATCATTGTAATTAAGCACGTTGTCTTATTCAAAACTCAATTTACTACAGGCTTTAAATATGTTCCAAACTGTACGATTGTTTTATAAGGTTAGTTATAGTTGCTTTCCCTATTGAATTTAAGTTGAACAAATTTAAAACCATTTTAATCAGTAGTTAAATAAATATTTATATTTATAATTATTTTGAGACTATTTTTTGTAAGCATATTTCTAAATTCATTATCTATCTTTAAAATGAAAAAACAATGAACGAACTTGAAAACTTGACAGTTTATTTCTAAATTGATGTAAATCTTAATAGAAATGTTGGGAATAGTAGTTGAAATAATGAAAATTGTTGTAGATATGATGAAAATAGTAATAACATATTGTCTAGAGTATTTATAACGACTGTTAATCGTTTATTTAAACATAATAAACGTATAATGTTAACAAATTGTTGTATAGTCACAATTGATGCTGGTTATATTTCTTTTTGTTATGGTTTCTTTTTTTATATATTTTTGGTGGTATTTAATTGCCGTTTTGGCTTTTGCCATATGAATTCATAATCGTGGCAGTTTTTCACTTGCCTCCGCAATTTATACCCCGCAGTGTTTGATGTTGTCGTTGTGGGTTGTGTTTGCGGCAAATGGCTGACATTTGTCGCTCGATGGGTGGGCAGGAAAAACGAAAACGACAACAACGAAAAAAAAAAAAGAAAACCCTGCTGGCATTAAAACAATTAAATATGAATGAAAGCACGTCGCTGAAATATGTTTCACTAAGTGTCGAAAAACTTTGGCATATCAAATTACAAAGCTTCCAGCTTCTACTAAACACACAAATAGGCAAAAACACGCACGCACACACAACTGGACAACTGGACTGGCCGGGAGTGGAGTGGAGAAGTAGTACAGTGGTTACATAACCATGAGCATCCATAAACCGCAACTCCTACTCTCACAAAACACAACACAACGTACACTTCAACTGGAATTACGTAGGTTGACCGCAGTAAAATCTATGTGTATACGCCATATGCACTTGTCAGTTTCCAACTGCTGTTACCTATCTTTCTTCCCACTCTCTTTCTCTCTCTCTCTCTATATTTGCCTCTCAGTGCCTCCTTGTATACTGCTATCTTCCTTATACATCTTCCTGGCATAAAAGTCATTATTAAAGCACGCACGCAGCTTGCGCAGATAAGTATGCTATATATTTTGCTTTTTGCCAGATCTACATATGTAATTCACATACACGCATACACGCACACACACACACGTGCAATATGTGTTTATGGCTGCATGTCAGCTGGTCAGCCACACCATGATCTTGACCACGCCCACAACTCATAAATTATATAAATAAACAAACGCAACAGACGAAAATTTCAACCTGCGAATTGTCTCCCTCTCTCCCTCTCTCTCCCCCTCTCTCTTTATCTCTTTCTATCTGGGGTTTGCAATTGGTGGCAGCGTAATAAAAACAACGCATTTATTTAATAATTTTTGTGCACTTATTGTCTGTACACTCTGTTAAAAGTAAAGTCCTTGAAATGGGTTATATGATTACAACAGTAAAGTAATTACAATGGTTCTATCTTCTATTAACTTTAATGTCTTTAATTACTTTCCATAAAATACAACATTTTTCATTTAATTTTTTTGTATCAACAAAATACAGTAATTGAATTAACTAAATATAAATAAAAAGATGCAATTAATATAATTAAGAAACTAAATGCATAGCTTTTAAAGTTATTGATATTTAAATTTCAAATTTAATTAAATAATCAATTTTCAAGGAATTACAAATATACATATATGTACACGTATATAAATGTAATAAATATGATTAAAAAAGTAAATAAATTTAAAAATGGACGATATATTAACAAATTGAATATTAATTTAAAATTGAATATTCGCTTAATTTTATTAAACTAGCTTTCTATATATTGATTAATATTGATTAATAAATTGGTCTTTAGCCTTTTTTGACCCTGTGTTTTAAAATAAAATAGTGTATTTTCATGCTTCACTTTAAGCTCATAGGTTTCGGCTGTTCCAGGGTAACTTCTAGCCAAATACATATATTGACAAATACATTTGTTAAGCTGACTACTTATCAGGGAACCCTCGTATATGTTTTTTCAACAAGTAAGTTGAAATTTGTGTGTGTCTCTCTCTCTCTCTTTCTCTGCGATGCTTATTAACGAGACTTTTGTTCCAGTTCTGCGGGAATTTCGTGTTCAATTTACGCCATTTTCTGTAGTTATTGTTGTTGTTATCAGTGTCATTGTTGTTGTTGGATCTGTTGTAGCTGTAGTTGTCGTAGCCAGCGGCTAATAGTAATGTTGTTTGTTTGTTTGTTTGCTTAAACGACCCGACCACCAACCAAAAAGTTTAAATTAACTATAAGAGCTCGACTCAAATATTACCCTGTTTTTTTTTTAATTTAAATACTCTGCAATGTTAAGCCTTCAATATCATAGGATCATGATGAAATATTCAAAATATTCAGATTAAAAATACTCGAAATCAATTTAATAGTTTACTGTAATGCCATTTTTTTGAACACTTTATGTTTACAGAGTATTTAAAAGAAGATGAAAAAAAAATTGAATATTAATTATTAATTACATGCCATTCGCATAAGCGCTTAAAAAGCCATTCGCTTATTTATGTCATTTATTCTGTCACACACACACACACACAAAAAATGGAAAAAAGAAAATCAGAATGAAATATGACAATTAAGTGTTAAAAGAGTCGATAACATTGTTATAAAGTGCAAGTGATCCCAATAGAGAAACAATTTATTATCATAGAAGACATTAAGAGGAGTATTCTTTAAAAAATGGTTGATGAGCATTGAAGATTTAAGGATTTTACTTGATTTAAAAGATGAATTTAAAACTGTAACTTATTTAATGACAATTTATATTAAATATGATATTTAAAAGGAAAAGTTCCTAAATTGCTAGTAGCCAAATTGCTAGAAAAAACAGGAAACGTCAAAGCATAAAATGATATGTGAATTTGAAATTAGGCAAGCATCCAATTTTAATATGAAATGCAAACAGTTTCTCTTTACTTTTCCCCCCTGTACCCCTGTGCTTTTTTCTGCTTTTAACGAGAAGGGGAAACAAGTGCAACGAGTGGTCAGTGCTTGCCCTACGGCAGCACCCGCAGAATGTTGCATGTGTGTGTGTGGTTTGTTCAGTGTTCTAATTAATTGTTGAGCTGAACACACCCATTCCACTCGTTGGCATGCCACTTGCCACAGACCACTCGCCACTTGCCACACACCACTCGTTGACCCCATCCCATCACTCGTTGCCATTGTGTTTGTTTGTTTGGTTGTCGCTCATTTCAAATTGCATTTGACGCTAAACAAAATGCGGGCCAATTTACAAAATATTTATCGCCAATGCCAACATGTTTTAGGGCAAACTACTGAGCCCCCCAACCCCCACCATCTCTTGTTGCTCCACCCCTCTCGTTTGTATTTCAACTGATACTCGTCGTTCTCGGTCCCTCCCTTGGTCTGTTGAATATTGCATGCATTAATTTTACGCAACGCCACAAAACAAGTAAACAAAATAGCAACAACAAAAAGCAAACTTCCAACAAGACCGACCACCTACCCCCTCCATCCCTCTTCTTCTTGCCCTCCCCCCACCCCTTGCAATTCGGGAATCCCCCCCCCCCCCTGATGCTGTGCTCTTTAACACGCAGCTGTCTTTTGCTTTCACTATTTGCTAGAAAATACATTTTCAGTTGGTCCAAAAAACAATCATTTGTGCCACAAAGAGAGAACATTTCAGTCTCTAACTCCCAAACGATTTTCCCCCTTTCCTTCTCTCTTTTCCGCTTTTCCTCCTCTTTTTTCGACCAACAGTTTTTCTCTTTTACATGTCACTCAAATTTAGCCTGTTTTGCTTTTAGCTCGTTTCGCAATTTGAAAGTTGAATATTTTTGTTCTTTTATTTTTGATAAATTTGCTCAACAATTTCAACGACCAACTAGGAAAATTTCACACATGTGTGTAAGTGTGTGAGAGATTTTAATTTAGTGCATAATTGCGCAATCAATGTGGCAAGTGGCAGAGAGCAGGGGAAGGGGTGGTAACTTATGTACATATACGAGTAATACTACATACTAAATCCATCAACACAATATTTGCTTTTTTATTTTACATTTTTTTTCTCGTGCTCTTATTGCTTTGCGGTGGGAAAATAAATTACATTAAATTCAATTAAAATAAATAAATAAGTCAGTTTGTTGGCCGTTAATCGCTGGCGGCGTTTAATTAAATTTTTTTGGTGGCATACCCCATTCAATGGATCATTCAAATTATTTCACAAAATGTGTGTGTTTTCTATTATTTTTGCATTCGCTCATTCTTTTACTCTCTCGTATGTTCTCTCTCACGCTTTCATCAGCTTTACTGGTTTACAGTATTTAATTAGTTTTTCCTTAGTTCGCTTTTGCGGCTTTCTGCTTTGAAAAACCATTCAAAGTGCAATCAAATCTAACAATTTTCCTAGCCCCATTTGCATTTTATATTATTATCCTCCAACTAAACTAGGTGTATTTCATACCATTATCTGGTCACCCTTATTTAAAGCAATTTTCATAGCACTCTTTCAGCTTCTCTTGATTGTTTTTGGAGCTTTCTAAAAATGAAAATCTTTTATATAATTAATTTATTTTTCCTTAAAGCGTACCACAAAAAAAAACTGTTGCAAACACAACCACAACATTTATTTAGAGACAACACTCTCTTGTTGGTTTCAAATATATGCATCATAAATAAATACTAACGTACATTTTTCCACATTATGTAATAATTTATGAGTGGTTCGGGAGGGGGTGAAAATTCACCCTCACAATTAAATTTGATTGGTTGGGCGTCTGTCTATGTTTAAAGTAGCAAATTTATAGCATAATAAATGTTGTGGTTAAGGAAAATATCATCATATCATAGACATGGCTACATGGCAAATTAGTTACACTACAAAAATAGGAAGCACATACTTAATTGAAACAATAATATTTATAGTTTATAATTAATTTAATTTTTAATCTATTTTTGAACAATTGTATTATTTTAATGATGTTATTTTTAAGTAAAATATTTAGAATAGCAAATTTATTGCATAGTAAATGTAGCAAAAAAGAGAGTACATTCAACTTAATGATTTCAGAACATAACATATTTAATTTAATTTATATTTATTTTCTGTTCATAATATGTATATACATATATTATACAAATGCTAATGATATTTGTATTTTATTATTATATAAATTCGTAAATTATTTTAATAATATTATTTTTAAGTATACAAAAGTTCAAGTGATAATCTTCAAATTGATTTGTAGCTGACACTTTTTGTCACAGTGCACTTAAACATATAACAATCAGAGCTGTACAGCGCACACATATGCACACATGCATGCATGTGTATGTTGGCATATCTGTGTGTATGTATCCGCACCTTACACAACCCAAATAGGTCCGCAACATAAACAAAGGAGCTATTTTTAAATGAAGCAATGCCGCCGACACATGCAGACACACATTCACACTCATATACATTCAAATTCACACACACACACAGACGCATAAACACACACTTAGTTTCATTCAATTAACGTTGGCCAAAGCAACTGAGCTGAGTTTGAGCGAAAAAGAGATTGTGGTACTCTCAGCTTTCTAACTGTTCACCCACAAACTCTCTCTCCCTCTCCCTCTCTCTTTTTATTTCACTCTCACTTACTCCCTTTTTTTTCGCCACACTGTGTCTGTCTGTGTCTGTGTTTGTGGTTGTTCTTGTTGTTGTGGTTTCTGCTCTTGTTTAGCTTCTGCATTCGTAGTGCACTTTTTAATACCCTTCCAAAGAAGGTATTATAATTTGTTCCAGAAGCGTGCAGCACATTAAGAGGAGGCTTGATCGACTCTTAGATGAATTTATTTTCTGTTTCTAGATTAAGTTCTAATTTGAAAAACATTTTTTGAGATAATTAATGAAAAATTTCAAACTAAATTTTTAATTCCAACAAATCGCAATAAAAACCTCCAAAGATAGTAAGCTTTTTTCTTGGAGAACATTTCCTTACATCAGTTGTCATGTTCTAGATTAGATCAGTTAAAACATGTTTTAAATTTTAAATTAAAATAAACATAAAACGTTTAGTGGGCAGTGCCATAGTTATTAAGTTTAAGCACTAAGATTAAAACAAATAAATAAATGGATAAAATTAAAAAATCAATAATGCATTAAAATTCGATAAATATAACTGTAGTTTTTGGTAACTCAAGTTGTTAGACAAATGGCGCACCTAAAAGTAAACAGTGTCTTTATAGTAGGAGACTTAACAATATCTGTCTTATTTTATTTATTATTATATATTTTACTTAATATTTCTACCGTGGTTTGCAAGTGTATCAAAGCTTCGACATGCCACGACTTGTGTCGTGTTGCTTTCTTTTTTTTATCGTTTTACTGTGTCGCTGTCACCACTGTGCTACTGCCTTTGCTGTTGCGTTTTCTGTTGCTTTTGCTGCTGCTGTCCCACTTTGCATGAGTTTTTTTTTAGTTTTTTTAACTGTTCAGCTGTTCAGCTGTTTGCACAGACAATTGTAAAACAAAGCTGGCGCTACGTGGGCTTAAAGAGCTTGACGCTCTCTAACGTTGATGCTATGCGCTAACGTTGTTTTTGTGTCCTGATTGTTCAAATGTATGTAAACACACACACACACACACACACACACACACACACACACACACACAAACACACACACATATTTTGGTATACATATGCATGTGTCCATACAATACTAATTTCTCTATTCTATTCGTGGACAAAAGCCGCGGACTGTCGGTTGTCACTGCCATTGCCTTTGCCTTTGATTTGCATTGTGGCCACAGTTTTTCCATTTCATAGACTTCTAAATACATACATGTACACTGGAACATACAAATAGCATCCCAAAATCTGGAATATTTATTGTTTTTAAATTAAAACCATTTTAAAACCTAATTTTGAATAGTTAATGGGAGGATACATATTTTTAAACACTAAGAAAATAATCATAAATAATAAATATGTGATACATAAGTTTATTTTTTCATTTTAGAGTTTAAAGCAATTGTTCCTAAAATGTTAAAAAGTTGCATATATTTTGTAAAATTGTTGTCTTGTTTCTTAGAACTCTCAACTGGTTTCAACAACTGTAAACTGAGCACTGCTCCTTGTTTATTGTTATTGCAGTGTAACTATATTCATATCATTGCAGACAGTGTATTTACATTTTTTTGAACAGCAAGTAAAAATACATAAATAAAAATAATTTTTTTCTTCAAATATTAAGAGATTTTAATGAGTTCTTAAGAGTCTTTATAGTTCTGGTCTTGAAAACATCTGAATTAATAATGTTTGAAATAAGAATTTGTTCTTATTTCATATGTACTTACATACAATCAAGATGTGTTTTTGTTTCTCGACGCATTTTCTTAACCTTAGTTCATAGTTTATCAGTGTTGTAGGTATGCATGTACAAATGTGTGAAAAGATGTATGTACCGATGAATTTACGGATGTATTTATGTACAGATGTATGTACATTTTCTGGTATGGCAAGGCGGACATTAAATCGCTGGCAATTTATCAGCGCCAGGCTGCCAATTGGCTTTAAAGCTGCAACGCTCTCAACTTTTCCAATAAGCAACTTTTATCGCCAGCTTGTGTTGCCATATCAGCTATACACTCAAACCCACACACACACACACACGCACACATACACTCTAACACAGAAGTACATTCATATGTATTGCAAGAAGAGTGTTGGGAAAGGGGAATACACTGTGAACTCGACCCAGTCAAGGTGAAGGCAAATGTCGGCAGCCCACACACATAAACACACACACACACACACATATATACACCCACACACAACGGAAATGTGCAACCACACCCCCGCACACCATGCTCCCTTCCCCATCCTTGAAAAATACCCACGCACACCAAATGGGCGCTTGTCGTTTCGCTTTTAATTTCCTTTGAAGAAAACTTATCACCCTGCACGAAATGCCAAAGAAATGGCAATAAAAAAAGTGTAGAAAATAAAAAAGAAAATAAGGAAAATAAAATGAAACTCAAAACGTAGTTCAACTAGAGAAAGAAAGAGAGCAACTTTTGCAGTCACAGTTACAGTCGCAGTCGCAGTCAGTAGCAGCAATGTCAATGGCAACGACGTCGACGTCGACGTCGACGCCGACGACGACGACGACGACGTCAACTGCTGCGTGTTTTTGAGTTTGTGATTTAAAAACTGCATTTGATACTCGTGGCAATGGCAATGAATTTACTTTTCTCTCAAGTCCACGTTCCTCTTTCTCTCTCTCCCTCTCCCTCTCTGTCTCTCTCTCTGAGCTCTCTTTGTTGCTCATTCTTAGTCAGTGTACTTAGTCTGCCATGGTGACAAGGCCAAAAAGTGTAACGTGACTTGACCAACACTGGCAATCAGCAACTGCGGTCGACGTCATCATGGTTTTGCTCATTTGCAGGTTGCAGCTTTCACAACAGTTATATAAAATTGTGCATATCTGTATTTAAATACAAACACCTTCAAATTAACACACATTTAATGCTGCAATTTTTAAGTGAAGTCGTCATTTTATCAGTAGAAACTGACATTTTTATGTGAAGAATTCATTTGGTTTTCTTTGTGAATTTAATAACAATTGATACATTTGCTGTATGAAATAGTTCTTTAAAATAAAATTAAATATGGATATACATTTTTCTTCTGGTATTTCTAAATACAAGCTTAAAATCTGTAATACAAAATAATTAATAGATTTAAGTGAATTTAATTAAAAACCAAACGAAAATAAGTTTCATAAAGATGCTAAATATTTGCCTCTGTAATTTTCAATTTTTAAGTTTTAATTACTATAAAAACTTATTTACTTTTGCTCCCTATTTTTATTTGTATTACATTTGATGCTTTTATTTTACTTTGATTTATCTGTCAAATGTTGTTCATTTATTGTTATTTCACGTAAATCAACTGGTATCCTTCTGCTTTGTTTTTGTTTATGTTTGTTTGCCTGTGTGCTTGTGTGTTTGTGTGTGTAGAAGACGTGATAAAGTGAACACGCCAAAAATGGCACTTTGTCTATGCGTGAAATGTGGACAAATCGATCAATTGGAAACTTTTATGTCAATTGCATTCATTCTTTTGCTTGGATTCTTTTCACGCTTGCTTTGTTTTCTTGTGTTCGTTGTGTAGAAATAAAATCTTGATAAATTGATTGTAAGGTAAATTCTAAAATAATAACTTTTGTTAGAATAAATTTAGCAGTTTTTGTAGATGTATGTACATAATTGTTCTTATAAAATGCATACATACGTGATATTACCAAATGCGATAAGAACTCACTCAGCTTAATTAGCTGTGCCAAAAATTGTCGATGAAACTCAACATCTCAGCATCTCGAAAGCAACATAAAATCATTATTTGCTACCTTCAAAATAATTTTTAAATTTAATTAAAATTATTGCTATTATTATTGGAATTTATTGATTTTATAAAATATACCAATTATTATAAAATTTGTTGAAATTTGAAATAAAAATAATTTAGCAGCTGCAAACAATTTCTAGAGATTAGTGAAGCACACCTGATTGAGATTTTTTTCTGTCCTCTATTAGGAAATAATTGAAAAGTCACTGTGATAAATAAATAATTCATAATGTTTTTATTTGCTTAAACATGCATGCATCAATGAAAACGTAAATTTGATGGAAATTCAACAACAGTTTAATAATCTGAGCGTAGCAAATAATAATAAAAGAATAAATTCAACTATGAATTAATTGAAAAAGTGCGAGACAAATACTTTTCACATGAATTGAAATTGAGATGAAATGATATCAAAATATATGTGTACAAATACCCTGTTAACTATACACATGTATATGATATATAAACAATTGAGTAGTTTATAAAGAAATTACACATTTTAATTAAGCAAAGTCATTGTTCTCCATTGATTGCGAGATCCTTAAACAAAAGACCAACTATAATTTTGAATAAATGATAATGTTACATGCTTACACTCACATGAAGAAAGGGGCCATCAACTGACAAAAGGCAAACAAAAATTGCACTGATTGTTATGACAGAAGAGCTGGGGAAAACAGGGGGAAAATGGAATCATGTAATTCGCAAGTACATGACAAATGACATGCATTTAGTGAAGGGGGAAAATGATACAATAAAAATGACAACGTTAGCAAAAAAAAAAAATTGATTGATAATCATTGTACAATCAGAGACATGAACTCATAAACGACAAGCGACTATTAAACCTGAGGGATAACACACACCCGTACACACAACGACAAACAACGACACACACACACACGCACACACACAAAAAGACACACATTGAATTATGTTGTAATGACAATTGTCAACGATTATTTTCATTTTGATGATATTATTTTCGTTGTTGCTGTAAGCGATAATATCCGCCCAATGTATCTTTACTTTAATGACAGCCAATCGAATTATTTGTGTATGGGGAGCAACAAATGTGGTAACTGACCCAAAAGTGTTAAGGCTGTTTTGTCTGCAGGAATTCGAGCAGATGATACCCTGTATATTATGTGGATGTGTATGTGTGAGAAAATATTAACTGTTTCTGGAAGTATCAATGTCTCAGTTATCAATAAATATTAAAAATAATCGATAGTATAAGCAATTGATACTATCGATATGTTATCTGACCATGCAATAAGAGACTTTGTTTGGATTCTTTTCAATCAAATACTATATCAATACTGTAATAGATATTTTTTAAGTTAAAATGCGGTATTGCGTATTAATGATTTTTGGTACATCCCTATATTTGCATTATTAAAAATAGCATAAATAAAGAAATCGCTAATTATTAGTGGAAGTATTATTATGAAAAGAACATTCTCATAAGTATTGGCATTATGCTGATTCTGAGCCTTTTATTTGTTATGGCATAAATATTCACTGATTCTTTTTCAATTTCATATTAAAAATTCTATGAATAATTTAAAACATATAACCCTTTCTGAGTCTACGGCGCATATGTCTAATAAATTGACCAAGCTTCTCTATTTGTTTTAGAAGTCTACTAAGAAATGTTATTTTTCCACTTAACACTCAAATTATCGTAACATTATCATACTTTGTTCCTTAGATCCAGGTGAAGCCACAAACGAATAGTCTGTTTATGGCTTGTTGCTTTTTAAAGCATATTTATATACTAACTTTAGAGATGTAATAGTTAGTTGCTAAGACAATTTCGATGGAAGCAAGCTTGCACTTAACTTGTGTGTACCCAACTAAAGGCAACGTCTGCATACAGGGTATAGGCTGGAAATCAGCATCAAAGTTAAAACAACACTTGCACAAAGACACAAAACGGAAATACAAACAAAAACACAGACAAACGGGAAAAGCAGAAGTGAGCAAAACACAGAGAGAAAGGGGAGAAGAGATAGAGAGAGAGAGAAAAAAGAAAAGAGAAAGAAGGAGAGCTTGACTCAGCTACTTGCAACTGAAGTTTGATTGTGGCAATGCATATTCTCTATCTCTCTTTCACCTCATTGAGTTGCCAAATTTTCTTCGCTTTTAGCTGATTCGGTCTTGCGGTTGTGTGCCTGTATGTGTGTGTGTGTGTGTAGGGAGGCGGAGAAGGCGTGGCTCAGTTTAAGCTTTTTACAATTTATAACAGATCTTGCACAATTTCCTACTCATGTCCCCAGGCATACTTCCGCCTTTAAACAGTTTGCCAGTATTGTTATTGTTGTTGCTGTTGTTGTTGTTGTTTATCTTCATCTTTTTCTAGTCATTGTTGGGATTGTTGTTGTTGTATTTTTGGGTTTTGGGTTTAGATTTCCTGTATTTTGGGCCAAAAACGCTTTTAGTTTGCCATTTAACAAACCGCAAGCACACATTCGTCACCTAAAACTGAGGGCTGAATGCGATTTTCAGTTTCGGTTTTCGTCGATTTTGCTTCTCTCTCGGTGTTGTTTGCGACTTACAAATTGGCCTTTGGCCACAAAATGCCATCGTTTTGGCCAGAAGCAGTCGATGCGAAGCAAAACCAGAGAATAACCCCTAATAAGCCAAAAGGTCAAACATTGTGTTACCAATGTACAAAATCGTATGCCAAAATCCTAAGCATTCTGACAATTGGCCAGTTGCCTACTCTGGACCATATTTTCATTTTTTGTTGTAGTTCTTGTAGTTGTTGTTGTTGGGCAAAAGCAGCAGAAAATAACTTTGCAATGCTGGGCACGTTGGCAAATGGCCGAAAGCCGATAGAAAAGTCTTGAAGAGAGCGTTACTTCTAACGGATTCATTTTTAATTTATATGTTAATCATTGGGCTACATAAATATGCCAACAACAACAGCGACAACAGCAACAGCAACAACAACAACTGATAATAATAGCAACAACAAGAACAACTGTCAACAGTTTGAATATGAAAATGCCAAGTAAATACTTGTCTTTCGGCTTTCACTCGCCTCTGAATGGGCATCAAATGCAATTTAGCCAGCTCATTGTCTATTTTGATTTCCGTTCTTTAATGAGCAACAACAACAACGATAACAACAACAACAACAACAACAACAACAACAACACCAATCGACAAGAACCAGCAGCAGCAGCAACAAGAACAATCGACAATAGACAGAATCATTTAGCTTAACTCTGCCTTTGACAGCCCTCATCTCTATCATTCTCCCCCTCTCCCCTCTTCCCCTCTCCCTCTCTCTCTCTCTCTGTCTCGCTTTCTTTATTTCTCTCTCATTCTCTCACTACCTCACATCTCGTTCATGCCACTCTTCGCTCCCTTTCACTGATTTATCTATACTTGCTCCTCTCATCAATGCGCCCAACGGTGCGTATACATAACTGAATGAATACTTAAACATTCAATTTGAAATATGCGTATTCATTCAGGCAACACTCATATTTATTCACTTGCCACTCATCAAAGCATCTTTACTACATTTCGATAAACAGCATTTTTCACAAACTAAAGGAAAATTCTTACTACATTTTTTCTTTTAGTCAAACTAATTTCATTAAAAATGCTCGAATGATTCCTTTCCTGAAAACTTCTTTGATATGTTCAAGAGTGTAATAAATACCATAGAGATGGTTGCGTGATAAATGTCATCAATAATAACACTATACATACTTCAATGATTGTATTTTTCATATTTGAAAAAAACATATTTTGATAGAGCATTTTTTTGTACTCTTGCTAATAATTATATTAGTTGAAACCTTATTCTGAGATGTTTCATTTTTAAACAATTGCTGTGGATATTATTTTTAAAATCAACCTTTCGAAGTATACAAAATAAAAATCTACCAAAAACGAAGCCAATTTCAATGTAAAATACTTTTATGGTCTTAATATCATCATAAGTTTGATTCGTTAGCAATTTTCTTTTAAAAACTTTGCGTACTAAAGCAGAAATCTGAGTAATGGTAAGAACTATTTGCATATACTGTATGTGAATACATTCATTTGCATACAATTGTCGGTAAAGTCTTTCGCTTGAGGATGTTGACTCGACAGAACTCTCTTTCTCTCTCGCTCTCTCTGTCTCTCTCTCTAGCTTTCTTACTTTCTGTGTATTTAGACAGCCAACCAAAATAAAAGAAGGAAATTATATTCTTTTGATTTCACTTCCAATTTATTTGAATGGTCTGTTATTGGTTTACCTTCAATACAGCTCTAGTGCCATCGACTTAAGTATCTGCTCTCAATTGTCTATTGTCTGTTCCAGTCTTTTTATGAGACATCAAACAAAAGCTTAATTCGATGTAATTTTATTACATTTTCATAAGCAAACGCATTGATTGAAAAAGTAGTATGTATATTTAGTATTTGTATTTGCTAATTTTTAATTCTATTTTATTCATTTTCTCTTTTCAGGATGAAAAAAATCAGTTGCTCATAACAAATATTTGGCTTAAATTGGTAAGTTCATTAAATTAACACAATAGGTCTGCATATATTTAACTATTTATGCAGCATTTTAATTGAACAATTATTAATGTTCTGCAAAGAATAGATTCCTCGATAACTGGATTAGAGTATGACCCAAGGATGTCGATATGTCCAGCTCAGCTATCTATAAAATCACATAAATCCAAACTAAATTTACCAACAGCAAAAGTGCTTTAAGTCCCACAAATCGGTTTAATACAAAGAAACAATTTGCAAGGATATTAAATCTTGATTCAAATTATAAATAGACATATTTGCAGAGCTCTCAAGTGTTTTTAGCTAAATATTAAATAATAAGTCATGGGAAAGGAGACCGAGGAGAGGAGACATTAGACAAATGCAAAGTACAAATTGTTGTGGACTTTCTAGTCTAGCAAACACATGAGTCTTTTTGGCCAAAAGATTTGTTGCCTTTCAAGCCATAAATTTTAGCTTGGCCTTAGGCTCAATACTTCGATGCTCTTTCTTATGCGCACAGTGCAACAAATGAAATTGCCGCAATTTGTCAAAAGACAACAACAAAAGCAAGACAGAAAGACATAGAGGGAAATAGAAAGAGCGAGAGAGAGAAAGGAAGATGAAAAAATTGGCACTTGCCAAATTATATGAGTATACTCACATTTGAAGCAGGCAGCAAAAGGAATCACTTAATAGCTTAAATTGCGTAAATTCCACAAATGCCTTCAGCCGTAGCAATCATTTCCATTTTCCTCACTTATCCCGTCAGACTTTTCCACACTTTTTCATTTTTCCATTTTCTATTTCCATTTACATTCGTTGTTGAGCCGCAGCTGAAGTCTCACACAAAAAAAAAATACAAAATGAAACAAACAAAAAACAAACCAAAAAGGAAAATAAAAAGTGAGCAGCTGAAAAGTATGCAACAATTTCTAAATTTCTTATAGTTAAATTGCAAATGTTGCATGCAACTTGCAAGCAACACAGCTGGAGATTTGATTATTAAAGTGCGAGGGGTCGACAAGCTGCGGCAACAAATTAAGCGAATTTTCAATTAATTGGCAAATCAAGTGACAACTTAATTAGCCATTGTCCCCATTGCCCACTTGCCCAGTTGCAACTTGCAAATTGTGGCCAAAAACTTTGGAACCTTGTGCCCCACATACCATTGCGTGGCAAGTGTAGCACTTTTAATTGAAATGTCATGAACAGCAGCAGTCATCAGCCTCAAATTTAGCAATAAATACTGTGAGCTCTTTAATTTTCACTTTGCCAACTCATTCGCCAACTTGCCACGTGCCACTTGCCACATGCCAAAATATATGAGTGTGAGTACAATTATTTCGGAAATTGCAAGTCTCAGGATACATTTTCCACATCAATTTGTCACATGAATCATGACTGATGTTTTTTCAATCCTAGTCTCTAATTATTTTCATTGAATTTTCTTTGCTCTCATAAATTATTTATTCATCTCAAAGAGAAACATTTTTAAATGAAGAAATACATTTTATATGAAATAAGATACAGGTAAACCATTCCCTGATTTCTTATTTATTAAAATGTTGATCCTTGTTCGATGTATTCTTACAACATTTGCATATTCCAACTATATTTTATTTTAGAAAATAGCTGAGTTATTTTAATAAATAACATAAACTTGTTCCTAAGTAAATAAATTCTTTAATTCATGGCACAAGTCAAAGCTTAAAAATATTAATTCCCTTAATGGTAATAGAATAGTTTATAATCCAAACTCATTTAGATTAAAAGCTAGATAAACTATTTTTAAATAAGGACCTTCACTTAAATAATTACTGATATCAATTGTAGATAGTTATGGTGCCACTCAAAGGTTATTCAGAAATTAATTAGTGAGAGCACTTAAGATCTGTTAATAAATTAATATCAATAAAATTCTTCGGCCAAGTGGTCATCGAAGTAAGGTCACATACATATGATTAATACGCACTAATGATAATAATAATAATTTCAATACAAAATGGATAGAATGAAAATGAATGAAAGGTAAAAGGATAGCAATTGCCACTTATTTTTTGATTAATCGATACGATCAAATGCAAATAGAAAGGAGAAAAAGAAAAAAGAGAAAAAGAGAATAACGACAGAAATGAGAATAACTTAGAATTTCACACAAACTCACATAAGAGAATCGATGCGCTAATCGCCTTAAGTGTCACAAAAGCAACAAATTTAATTACGATAAGCGTTGGACAGCTCCACCAATACAATTACAACATGCCTGAAGCACACACATACACGTATACCTCCTCCAAAGACCCCTTCTAAAAAAACACACACACACGCACACACACACATTCCAAGAGTGGGTGACCATCTATCCATAAATGTGCACTTAACGATGATTGATGATTAAAGCACCTCACATACGAACACACATAGAGAATCACAGAAAGAGACAGACGAAGGGAGAGTGGAAGAGAGAGAGAGGGAGAGAGGGATTTGGAGCTAGAGGGAATCTCACTAACTGTTTGGTCATGGCTAATTGATATGTGGCTTATTAATAACATACGCAAAGAGCTCAAAGAAAGGGGAATGCAGTTGAAGAGTTTTGAAATTGCAAATCCATCAACAATTTTCTCATTTTAAAAATACTTGGTAAGGAGTAAAATAGTAGAAGAGAAATTGAAAAGTATTTAATACTTAGTGTTGAGCTCTTTCCTTTAATTAAAAGAGATTTGTACAAGGGTCAGTAGAACTATTACAACAATAGATATGTAGTCATAAATAAAGCAGTTGGAGAGAGTTCTTTACTTTCTCTTTCCTGCTACACAAATTATAATTCTAATGTGAATTAATAAATAAAATGGAATTATGAAGCAAAGCAATTAGTTTTCTCATTTCATAGTAGAAAAGGTTAAATTTTAGTCAGATGTGAGTCACCTTTCTTTAAAATGAATCCAAATGCATTTTCTGTATCTGTGTTGCGTTTTAAATTGTTTTATATGAAAATCATTTCATCACATGATATTATTAATTCGAATTTTGCTCATCGTTCGTAAAATTCAACATGATTTCTGTGCCTCTTTTCTAGAAATGATGCAGAATTCTAGACAAATCTAACTTTGATTTCGAACTAATATTCATGCACATGTTTCCTAGCAACCATTAATTGGGGATTATGTAAAATAAAACAAGCAAGCGTTGCCAGATGTTCAAAATACACCTAGAGCGTGCAATGTTAAGTTGGCTGCGCCCAAGCAAACCACAAAATGGTTTCTATGCTGAAAGTGAACATACCATAAATGTAATATCTATGGGATGCATCGCATTGTTAACTTGGACAATAAAATAGCTTTTGAATAACTCTGAGGCAGATACTGGCATACAATTCAACAAATATAAGATGGTAAAGGGTATAGAAGTGAGAGGGGAAAGTAAGTGAAATAAAATTGATGGCGATACCGAAATTAGAAACAGATTCCTGGCCACAGATTGCCACTGCATGAGTATTTTTGCCATCGTATTGTTTCTTATTTACAAACTGTAATTAATTAAGTCGGGCATCAACGACAGAAATCCCTTTGTTGACACTGACACTGTTTGTACAATTTTCTGACCCTTTTAAACAAACACACATACACACATACATACATATATACATACACACAAAAACACACCCACATGCAGTTGTAACAAAAGAAAATTGCTGGGAAGTTTCAATTGTTTTCGAACACATTAAAATGTTATGTATTGTTTTATTTTTCGGGTATTTCCAGGAATGGAACGATATGAATCTACGTTGGAATTCAAGTGAATTTGGCGGTGTACGCGATTTGCGTATACCACCGCATCGCTTATGGAAACCGGATGTCCTCATGTATAACAGGTGAGTTAAATTATGACAAGAATTATAACAGAAATTCAAGATTTACCAAAAGATTTCCCTAGTGAAATTAGTTATTATAATATAACATGTCAGATTAGCTGACTTACCTGACTTATTTGAAAATCCTTGAAATTTATGTAAATCCCTAAAACTCCTTAAAATTGTAGACATTTTTCCGAATCTCTTCAATTTTCCGACTGATGTCGCATGTCAATAATCGTCTTCTTATACTTATATTTTGACTGCATTGAACACAAAACGAAGGCAGCAGTAATATGTACTTTTATCACCACTGAGAATGCTGTCATCAAGTATGCTTGACTAATAGATACCCTGAGCAACAGTTTAGCGTCTTATACCACTACCTATCATCATATATTATCCCAAAATTACTCACTTGCTTTAACAATTGTCTTGAAACTTTAGGAGTATACATTTTATATATTTCAACCTTTCTGACAACTTAATGGCTATAGGGTATTTGTAAAAATATATATGTGAATGATGACAAGCTGTAAAAATGATTACAAGTCGATAAACAAAAAAGTTGATATCACACATTTTGATGCTACTTAGGAACCTCATCATCTTCATCTCCATTTCCATCTTCGATCCATTGGCACCTACTTATGTGGGGTGTTAGATTGAGGCTTACATGATAAGACTACGTATGTGTGTGTGTGTATGTATGTGTTATGTGTTGATGGTACCTGGATCAGTTAAGGGGATTAAAGGGGGAGGTGGATAACTCAATTGAATTGTACTTTGGTTGGGCCCTTTCTCTGTTTTTTATGACCACTTGCAATGCTTTATAATTCCGCAATAAAATCATGTGGTAGCTGATTCTCCTTGTTGTTGCTGTTGTTGGCTTTGTGGCTGTGGCTTTATTGCTTTATTCATATAATTTTATTTGCATTTGCAACGTTTTGATAATAACGAAATTGTGTTTATTTTCTTTTTTCTTTTTTTTTTTGAAAATCCCTTTCAGGTTTATGAGCTGCCATTTGTTTGCCTACGTTTGCCATATTCTTTTTTGTATTCTTCCCAACGTTCAACGTTCTCCTCTTTCCCATTTCCATTTCTTTCTACTACGTTCTTTTTTCTCGTTATTTGTTATCAATTTTATTGTAATGGCACCACCCTTTTGTCCAGTCCCTGCGCCCTTTATTTGTTGTGCATTGTAATATATATGGAAATATGTCGAACCGCAGAGCACACATGTTTTATTTGCCAACTGCCATTTTATACTCTCACAAAGAAGCATTGCGGTTTTATTGTGGCATGTGTAACAGTAACCGAATACACCAATTTTTAAATTAATTTATATTATTTGTCGATATTTAAATATAATTGTGAGAAAACCAAATCGACAGTCCAGTTTTTGTACGAATAACTTGCAAAGTTTTTAAACAAAAGTTGCATTCAAATTTGTAATATATATAATAGAATGAGCTTTAGAAAGGATATAGAAAATATTGTAGAGATAAAATATGGATGTGATGCATTAATTGTAGTATAAACTTTCTACATTTCTATAAGGGTATGTGCAGAATCACTTTACACAGTTTTGATGCATTTTTCTTATTTAAATAAATATTCCGCAGTTTGTTAATTTATTTTCTCATGCAAATTAAATTAAAATAAACTCATTAGAATAATTTATTTAAATACTTTAATATTGTTTTTCCAACTACTGTACATTTTCTTATGCAAAACAAATTAAAACAAACTAAAGAGACTAATTTATTTACATGCTTTAATAGTCTGTTAATGAATATTTGTTTAAAGTGTTTATATGAGATAAATATAAAATTTAGTTACATGCTTTCTCTTTATCAAGTTGCAGTTAACTATGTAGTTAATAAATGATCTTATGCAAACTTTGTCAAGTCTGACTAATTCTAATATTTTATTTATATACAAAGTATTTAGATTAATACAGTGCTTTTTTGTAAACATTTATTTTTGTTTGGTATTTATTTACTTAATTTACTGCTTCCTGTTGCTACAAGTACATCGACTTTTTATTCAATCCATCAGTCACAATATTTCTAACAACATCAAATGAACAAAATTGATTGACAACAATCATTGAAGAACTTGAAAAATATTATGTTATCTAGCTGTAACAAGATTTAACGGGCTTTTTCAGGACATTTGTTTGCCAAGATTGCAATTCACTTGAGTAAAGAGGATTTACACTTGACTTGACATAAATCATAGCATAGTTTTTTGGGCCTTTGTATATTTGGGGCTAAAAAGTTGCTGTTGCTGTTGGGTGATGATGTTAATGTTAATCGCTGCCGTCGGTCGTCTAATCTATTATGCTGCAGCTGTGCAGCTACTCTTTAAAATTGTATAAGTGGCATTTTAGTTTATGGCAAATAAAGTGGGACGACCGACGACCGACGACCGACAACCGACACTTTCACCCAAAAAAGCAACATTCAGCTGAGCAGCTGGCGTAGCAGTAAACGCAGAAATTTTAATGCGTATTTGGGCAAGTTTTATGACAAAGTAAATGACTTGCTGGAACAAAAGGAAGAGAAGCTAAAGCCAAAGCTGAAACAGAAACAGAAACTGAGAAGCTGAGAAGTTGAGAAGCTGTGGAAGGACAAGTACAATTAAGAGGGGTACACTTAAAGGGACACATAATGTGAACAATAACAACAACAGCAACAGGACCAAGAACAATGCCAACAAAGGCTGTAAAAGGCAACAGAACAAATACATACAAACACATATAAATATAAGTATTTTATGATAGCAGGCTACTTTCACATGTGTGTGTGTGTGTATGTGTGTGTGTCGTCTCGTGTCTCAAGATGGTTGAGAATTTGATGATGTGACTACAATAGAAGGCACGCCGGCATAATGAATCATAATTTTACTGTTGACATGACCAGAGTCAAGGCAGGGAAAGGACTAAAAGCAGGAGGAGCAGAAGCAGAGGTAAAGAAAGTACCAAATGGAAGAAAGTGACAGAGGTAAAGAAATACAGACACGGGGAAGACCATAAGGCTTTAGGAAAAAAGCTAAGAGAAACAGTTAAAACATTTCACATCTGCGGCATGTTTTATTAAAGCAACAAAGTGTCCAAATTCTACAGAACAAATTTTTTAATAAATAAATAAAATGTTATATGAGAAGATCCAATAGATTTCAGTTGCGTATATAATTCAGTCATGTTATTTGTTTTTTAATTAATGGATTATAGCAGTTAATGGGAAAACTTGAGCAGAAAAACTTGAAAATAAATTGCGCACATAGGAAGACAATGCAATTTTATTGTTTATTAGTTTTCGTATAACAGTTTCATTTAACAGTTGTGAATAACAGATGCATACAAGAAAGACGTCAATCAAATTTCCATACGATAAAAAGAACATTTACTTGTCTCAGCATTGTGTACAAAAGTATAACAGTTTCGTAGCCAGTTTAGTATAACATTTCACAATTAATGTGTTTCCATTTTTGTGCAGAAAACGCTGTGTCCTATTTTTTTTTTAGTGTGAGGTATAACAGCTCTGTATAACAGTTGAGAGTATCACATGCACAGTATGTAGAACAATAAATGAATTATTTACCATTGATCTAACAATCTATGCGGGACCAGCCTACTATATATACCCGATTTGCAACGCTTCAATGGGTATAATTAATAAATATTAAATTAGTTGTGCGAGCGTTAAAAATTGAACCGTAAGAAATGAGCGTAAGCAACTCAGACGACGCATTGCCTATGGATTAATCATTAATCAGTGCCATGGCGTAACCAGTACACACACACACACACACACACACAGACCCAGAGTGTGTGGCTGTGAGAAAAAGAGAGAGAGAGTGAGAGGGGGAGAGAGTTGGCGGCGCAGCTGGCAGTGCAAAAATGATTTATGCTCAAAAGTATGCTACATAAATTTCCATATGCTTCCTTGCGGGAATCCGACTGTAAAAAAAAAGGTTGGGCTCTTATTAAATGCGTCAACGTGGGCCAAACACGTAACCAGTTTAGTTCTAACACCAACTACACACACCAACACACCGACATACACACACACACACCAAGTACTTACGTATGTACATATTACATACTCAAACAGCTATATCCATTACTTATGTCTGTTGCAAAAAACTTTGACTCTGACTCTTGCAGTGCGGACGAGGGATTCGATGGCACCTATGCCACCAATGTGGTGGTACGTAACAATGGCAGTTGCCTCTACGTGCCACCCGGCATCTTTAAGTCAACGTGCAAAATTGACATCACCTGGTTCCCCTTCGATGATCAGCGATGTGAGATGAAGTTTGGCTCCTGGACCTACGATGGCTTTCAAGTAAGTTACATAATGTTAACACCCACTTTGCTCTCTATACATACTATATTATACTATATCATGTAAGTCTGCGCCTGCCTGTCGTTGGCAACTCATAAATAATCTGCCAGACTCTGACTCGATGCCTTATATCTGGTTTTAATTACGCACCTGTCGAACGAGTTCCCAATTTAAGCAACAATTTAATTTACCTTCCATTTCAAATGTTCAAGTCATTAAAACAACAAGTCGTAAATCCTAATTTGAATGGAATGTGAACTAAGTAAACACTTTGACATAATATACTCCCGGCAATCAATTAAAATGTTATCAATATCTATCGACAAGCAGATCGAAAGTGTTAAGCTCCACAATAATATAGTTGATATCTATGATGAGTAAATAACTACTCTACCAAACAACTCTAACACAATATATATTGTATTGATTGAATTAATGTATTAGCAGGATTGGTTTCTTATGTTGACTAAGTCATTATGTATTTAAATTATAATCGGCATTTGTATCCGATATATACAATCAATAAAGTATTTACTACAAATTTTAATTTGAGAATGTAATTCTCATAATAATTGATTTATATAGTCATGTAAATCAAAATATTAGCCAGTAAATATGGCAGTTTTAAGTCGCATTTAATGCATTACACATATCATTACAAAAAGTTCAGCTCAGATTAATAATTAAAATAAAGATTAATCGTTGACATTGCAAATGTTTTGTTGTTGATGATGATCCTAAAAATATCTTCCAATTAAATGGATTTCAAATTGTTAGTCTCTTTCGTATTTGCATTAGAATTTTAAAAGTGTTGTTATTGTGAAATAAATAAATATATTTGCGGATTTTATTGATGAAGCGGCAAATTAATTTAAATAAGTCGCCATCGAAGCCAGCATCAAGATGTCGGCTCAGAAATTAATTACAGCCGCTTGATTTATTTTGCTATTTATCGATAAGGGCCCTCATTAATTATGCGTTTCTCTCGATGCGTATTGTACGATTTACCAATTATACACACGCATTCACACACACACACACACACACACACACAGATACAGACGCGCTCACACAGATGCGCACAGATATATTTGTATATGTATATAGTATATGATATCGTGATATCGAACTAGTTGCAAGTTATGACAAATTGCATTTCCTTTACCACAGTTCGTTGTGTCAGAAAAATAATTTCAAAGGCCTTTGTTATGTTATTAACCCATCGATAGCTGCACTTAATAAAGTGGACATGGATGTGCATTAAGTACCACAAAATGTCACTTTGCAACTTTCTAAAACATGAAAATGTACTTAGATTAAAATCGTTTCGAGAGAGAGAGACAAAAAGAAATATCAACGATAAGAGAAGTAGATCAAATATATCTAGGATATATTATCTGCAGTAGTTACAACATAAACGCAGCTATAAAAACTACACTCGAAATTGAATAAGCTTTTGTTTAAATGATTAACTTAGTTGGATAAACAAATTTGACGCTGATTGCAATTTTAATTTGTGCAAATTAGCTGAATGCGTTAACGACTACAGTTCAATTAACTAGTTAAGCTGAAATGAAATGTCAAATGTGCATTCTGTTGACAAATTAACAAACATTTAAATAAACAGTTCACTGAACAATTCAATTCAGATTAAAACAACAAATGATTTCATTGCAAAATACCCTGCAGCTAAATCGGAAAATTCTTGCCAAAAAGCCACAAAAATTGTACAAATTATTTGATTTCTGGTATTTCAAATAATACTTGGTTAATTTCAAATTGAAGATAAATACCTGAGTAGATATTAAGAAAATGAGGAGCTGCCAACTCGACAAAATGAGCAAAGATTCACTCATGTAGACAGACAGGCAGAGAGTTTACCTTTCACAGAAGATTAAGCACATTTTCATCAGCTAAAAGAAACTCATATTTGTGCCAGAAATTTAGATGATGTATGAGTTTGCCTCCAAAAAATAAAAATGAATATTCACCTTAGCAAGGTTTTATCAGCTACAGAAGCTAGCAAGTAGCTGGAGAAGTAGCTTTAAGCCGTAAACGAAACGAAGACTAAGCACATTTCCATTTAATTTTAAAGCTAATAAAGTAGCTGCTAAGTTATCTTTATAATGAAAGAAGTCTGATTAAATAAAGTTAAAGACGAAGCTTTGATACCTTTACAATCATCTAGTGATGTAGATTCAAGCTGGGTTTAAGATAGGTAACCTAAACATATTAAGGTTCCAGCTAGAAAGAATTTAACAATATATAAATTTTGAAGTTAATCAAATTATTAAGCCGAAAGCTCTAAAAAAAACTACCAATAGATCCTCAAATCAATCCCAAATAACAGATAAGTATATAATAATAAAATCCAAATCATAATACCCCATTGCTATTCGATTGTGTAATGCAGGCAATAGATAAAATTAAATGAAAGTAATGCGAGTTGATAATGAATGCGGAAAGCTCATTAAATTATTTCATTTAATCAATTTGGTTAGCAGGGGGTGGGGTTGGGGATGAAGGGGACTTCAGAGGGGATTATATTTGATCGAATTGGCAGCCACAGAGAGAAAAGTAATGACGTTGCCAATATGCGACAATAATTACATTTAAAGGCAACAATAAATTAATGTTGACACTTGACCAAACTTTGGTAGGTTTACCACGCGCACACACACACACACACACACACACACATTCACATAGATACACAATTACAAACACACACAGATACAATACATTTGCAGTTGGTCGAAAGATAGTCCGCAATTCTCGTAAATAAAATAATACTATAAGCGTTCAGCTTCTTATGACAGACACACACACACACATACATTTACATACATTCACTAACATACACATACGCAGATCTCACACACACACACACACACACACATAACTCATTCAATGCGCTCAACGCGCATAATTTGTAATACCGGATATCCGGCATTGCAATCCATAAATATTGTATGGCGGGACAGACCCAAACCGAAGGGAGAAATCACCCCTTTTCCCTCCTATCCACCGTCCGTCCCAAAATCCCCATTTGACCTAGTCGTAGCTCCGCTAGGAGCATAACCTCAAATATGCAAACATTTCCGCAGCGCATATCATGCTAATGAGAAATACGGAAAACTTTTGTGTGGAAAACTTGAGGGTCAAACGAAACTCTGAAACAACTCCGAACAACCAGACGTAAACCCAATTCTGAGAACCTAATTCAACTGATCTTATGCACAGATTTGATTATTGTAATTAAATTTGGAGTGAGATTGCCAGTCTGGCCAAATAAATAAATAATCAAGTTAATTAGTTAATTAGTTAGATTGCATATTAGATTTTAGATAAGCAGACTAAATGCCAGGCCAGTGTTTGTTTCAACCTCTTCAATTGCTTGATTAATGTGACCCTTTTTTTAAACAACTAAAGTGTTTTGACTTAAATGAACATGAAACTCTTAACATTACTGCTTAAAATGTATGACAGTCAAGTCTGGATATGGTAAACATCTGAAATCATCAAAACAATTGTACAGTTTACTATCTATCCAATTAATTAGTATAGTTTACTAACTATGTATACAATTTCTTTGATGATTGCAGTTGTTCACTATATCCATATTCAACTGTATTGTAGTTAATTGTATATTGTTTATTTATTGGGTATGTTCATCAACTATCTCCAGCTACCTATCTATGCGTTTGTCATTATACCTAATAGGTATTACCTATATCTCTTTCTCCATCTATTTAAATAAATATATCTATGAGTATCTTAGTATAAATACTCACAAATAAAATATCTTTTTATAAAACCGCAGCAAAGTACAAGGTGTTTAAAGAGTTCAGACCATTGTAACTTCTAAATATTAAATTGCTTCTAATTTATTTAACCCCTGTGTGCTATTGTTTGTTAATATTATTTTCCTTATCGACAATTAAATACCTAAATATCTACAAAGTTGAAAAACGCAATTTTCTTAAATGGTAATTATTTTGTTAGTTTGCAGACTAACAAATGGCATTCCCTAATTAGCAGCAAGCTCATAATAAGCTCTGTATGTATACATCTATAATTTCGATTCTATATGCTCAGATAAAGTCTAACTACATATACACATGCACATACACATACACATACACAAGCACATACACATACACATGCATATATAGAAACCCAACCAATTTGGTTTGTTCAAGCACGACGCAAACACTGAAAATCAATTAAATACTTTGCCTAAAAATGCAAATGCAGCTCACTGCACAATTTCTATTAAGTACACTCAGCGACAGAAAGAGAGGGGAAGCGGGAGAAAGGAAGCGTGAAAGAGACGCTAACCAACCAAATGGAAAATTAAATAATTTGGAAAAGAAATTTACACATTTTGGTGGTTTTAGTGCACTGAAGATATCGGCAAAATTCATAAGCAATTTACTTAAAAGTGGCAACAACAAGAGCAAGTGAATAAACATAACTCAACTGGCTAATACCCTGTAGCAAATATCTAAACTGACAAGAAAACTTCATGTATGAAATAATAATAATCCTTAAATGTTTAGAAGTAAAGGGTAAGTGGAAATTATTTTTGCTCTTTTGAAAACTTTCAAAGAATTATTTGAAAACTATAACCACTAACCATTGAATACAATTTATGAATACTGTGTTCATATATGGCACTAACCATTGAATACAATATATGAATATAGTATATGAATATAGTATATGAATATAGTATTCATATATTGTATTTAATGGTTAGTGTCGTAACCATTACGTTCCCTGGGCTTGGCATAACCCCTTGTAGCAGTGTAAACATTGTAGGGTATTTAGAGGAGGCAACTCTTCTAAGTAATGGCTTAAAGACAAGTGCCAAACACACTCAAGCTCACACACACACACACACACGCATGGCAAATAACTCATGTGTCAATCTGCATGCATGTGTGTGTGGAGAGTGCGTATGTGTGTGTGTGTGTGTGTACTGTAATCAGCGCAAAAATTTTGTTGGTTGAAAAACTGGCAGCAAACTTGGCAACGCATGCCAAACTCAAGACACACACACATACACAAAGAGACAGATACACACACTCACTCACACACACTCACTCACTCAAACACACACTTACACGCACACACACATACACACTGAGAGTCGTCACACACCATCGCACAGTGCATTAATTTGCATGGCAAGACGCGGACATGAGGAAGGCCAAAAAACGAGCTAAAACTTTGCTGCCAACTCAAAGTCAGAGCCGGCAATTGAGAAAAGGGGTTAGATGGAAACGGGGAAAGCAGAAGGAAAGGGAAAAAACAGAGGAATGGAGGTCTGCCATTTTCTCATAAGCGTCTACGCAACATTGCTGTTCCCATTCTCTTTTCTCTCACTCATTTTTTGGCACACAAAAGTTGACACGTAAAATATTAAGAAAAAAACAAGAAAAATTTTGTAAAAGGATACAGTGGAGCATGCCAGACTGTTGGAGACCCTGTACTTTTTCTGTAGAAAACATCTTTATACAATAAGCTTAATCAAGTTTATAAACTGTGACTAACTAGTGCACTAAATTTTAAGGAAGTCCACTAAGATGATAGAAAATAACCAAATAACATAAATAGTATTAACGTCAAGTGTAACGTGTTTATTGACCGATCTAGATGAAATTTTCAGTACAAAATCCAGACTATACAATATATCATATATACCAAAACTCGAGGTCATTTCGTAATTTAATTTGTATTTAGTTTCTTCTATTCTAAGATAAACTTGCTCTTAGATAAATATAAAGAAATCTACATACATACGATGTTTCGTGTTTTAAGCTCTCGTACATATATTTTTTGACTTGAAATATATACTTTATGAAATCCTTCTGTCTGTTACGCACCAACCAAATAGACTCTTTGTACTTTTTTAAAGTACAGGGTCTACAAAATAAAAAAAAAATTTAAGAAGCGAAAAAAAAGCATGTAGTTTGTAACGTTTCGCAAAAGTCGCGCAGAGCCTTAACCATGTGAAAAACGCACACTATTTCACATACTCTCACACACACACACTTACTCGAACGCAAATACACACACACACACACTCGCACACAGACTCAAAGATACCGCACAAAAGAAACCACGTGCATTCCGCGTTTGTTGCTCAAAAAGATGCCAAGCTGCCTGTAGATGCGTTCCTTTGCCGCATTGTGTAACAACAAGAACAACATCCACTTACAACAACCGACAACCAACAACAACAACAGCAACAAGAGCGACCCAAGCAAAACCAACATCAGATTTGGCACACACACTTCGACTCTAATCGCTTGTTAGCATGGCCAAAAAACAACAATCAAAGAAATCAAAAACATAGTCTATTTTTCGCCTGCAATAGATACGAAAACTTGCAGGCTATACTATATTTATGAGTTATCGATAACAACAACAATCGACAAGTGGTGTTAATTAGGCATACTTCTAAAAATCGTACAATATGTAATTTCTTGAAAAATGAAAGGAGAGCCTTCAAAATCTAGCGATAACAGAGCAATTAAAATAAATATTTATAAAATAAACTGGAGTAGTTTCTTATCGAAATGAAGTCGTTCGATATTTATCGATACATAATAATTATCAAAAAGTAATAAGTAATAATCGATATAGCGATAACAGAGCAATTAAAATAAATATTTATAAAATAAACTGGAGTAGTTTCTTATCGAAATGAAGTCGTTCGATATTTATCGATAAGTAATAATTATCAATAAGTAATAAAAAAAAAATAATCAATATAGCGATAACAGAGCAATTAAAATAAATATTTATAAAATAAACTGGAGTAGTCTCTTATCGAAATGAAGTCTTTCGATATTTATCGATACGTAATAATCGATATATCGGTTCATCTTGCATAAGAACAATTATCTTAACTTTCCCCAATTCTTATTTTGAAAACATAAATGTGTCAAAACTAATATATTCAATGATTAATTTCCATATTTCATTAAATAATATTTTGGCTTTGTACTTCAAAGAGAACCGTAAAAGTTGCGATAGCTATCAGCTATCGATAACAGCAAAATCAATATATTAATCAAACTTATGCCGCACATTTCACATATAGTTATCGTAATCATCAATCAACAGTCGTATTTTATAACAACAAACTGCAGCCTAGTCCATAATTCACAATCGCTTTCGCATCTCCGGCTTTAAGATGTTCCCAAAAGTACACGAGAAATTTGTGAAATTACAGCGAAAGCAATTCACCGCTCTGTTAAGCTGGTAGGATTAAAATGGAAGACTGTCGAAAGCACTTGAAGTACATGCGAGTACATATTAAATTGTCCGAATGAAGTGAAACCATAGTTAAAAAGCTTTTATGAAACTGTGAATAACCTTATTGTTTTTTTTTCATACTGATCCGCCTTTGCTTGGCCTTTTTTTGTCCAGCATTTTTTATAAGCGAAAACAATAAACGGGAAAGTTAATCAAAAATAAATACGTCGTGGAGGCAGCAACAAAGCCGCAAGCCAAACTTTTTGCTCAGGCTTTATGAAACTGTGCCCCCCAATCGCTCCTGAAAAGTAGATGGGACAGGATACGGACCTGCACACAGCTGGTCAATAAACAGAGATGGAGAGAGAGTGAGTGGGAGAGAGAGAGAGAGAGAGAGGGTGGTTACATTTCTGGTTTAACTTGGCCTGTCAAGCATTTTAATATGAACGTAAATATCACATTTATCAACTGGCAAAGGCATAAACTAATCGCTGAAATCGCTATAGATTGCCTTCTTGCCGCTTGTCACGCCCAGATGTGATCCAGAAGGCAGGTGGGAGGAGGTGCCATGTGGCAGGTGGCAGATACAACACCTGAGATGCCGCGCTCTGTCTTTTGTTTGTCAATTGTCAGGCGTCAGTCAGTCAGTTAGTGTCATTTGATAACGTCGACATGCCATTATAATCGAGCAACTGCTTAAATCAATATGCTTAAGGGCCTAAATGTGGCTTCCACCCTCCCTCCCCCTTTAACTGAATTCGCCCCCTGAAAAACGTTGCCTTTTAAATTTATTGCGTCTTGTCTTGAGTCTGAGTTTCAGTCTGAGTTGAAGTGTTAAGTGACAGCGGCAAAGTTTATTCAATAAATCCTTTTGGCCAAAGTTATTGACAAAGCTTTTAATTGCTTTCGAATATTTGAAATTCGCACCTTCCTTCCTCTCACCTCATTTCCGTTATCATTCTACTTCCACGTTTTTAACTAATTGCAATCAAATTTTGTCTCAACTCGCGACGCGTTAATATCATAAAAATCATAATAGGAAGAAAAAAAACTGTCAGACAGTTCGTCGAAAGCCGAGGACACAAAGGACACAGCGTTACATGTTATGTGTCACGACCCCAACCCCACAGCCCTAACCCTAACCCCAATCTCAATCCCAATCTCCATCTCCATCGCAATCCCAATCCCAACCTCAATCTGTGCCCGCAGCTCCCTGCTCCTGTTTAACCCAACTCTGGCAGGCCTTGTCTCTGCGAATGCCATACAAATTCATCCCAACTCATCGCATCTACATTCTAGTAGCGAAAGCAACAGCAACTTTATACCCTACCCAAGAGTATAACTATTATCAGTCTTTGTTTGTCATATTTATACATATAATGACTATTTGAAAATTTACTTTATTGGTGTTGACTAATTAAGCATAACTTCTACATTCTTTACATTAACTATTTACCGAATCAATTATTAATTTTCAAAATTAGTAACTAAAATTTAAATAACATTTAATAATTCAATATGTAGGTGAAAATTCCTTGCTGTTGTAGCATAGTTTAATAGCAATTAATATTCTTTCAGTGGAGAAAGTATTTCTACAAGTATAATTAAATTTCTTAAGCATTATGGCTTTATTTATTTACAACTTTACTGAAACTATTAGAACACTTTATTATGGTGTTTTAGAACTTTGTCTAGGGCATTCGCTAGTCAAGCAAACTTTCATTTTATGAAGCGTGATGTCAAAAACGTGTTTTGTGCAAATGGCTCAATGACGTTGAGTGCCAAATCTGTAAAAGTGAAATGCAAAAATGGCCCCAGAAGCAGAAGCAACAGTATCGGGTCTTTATACTCATCTAGTCATCTCTCCACATTCACATCCACATTCATATTCACATCTCGTCATCTCTACATCCGCATCCACATCCTCATACTCTTTCCTGCTCATCATGGCAATGACGTTGCCAGTTCACAGTCAGAACTACCCACTTATGGGGCGTCATGTGTGTGAAAGATAAATTTATCGAAATGAAAGTTGCCTTTGACTCTGATTGTGAATGGGAATGCAAACTGGAATGTGAATCTAAATCTGAATCTAAATCTGAATCTGACTGGGCGCCATTAGCGTGGATTAGTTCATTTATCGTATGTAGATTGTTTTGATATTGCAAGTGATGCCTACTTGTTCTAATTGCAGGGTATTACAATCTGTCAACTCGTTAACTGCGTTTGTAAATTAAGAAACATCATGTTGAGAGAGAAAACGTAAATTTTAAAGTACGTCATTTAGAATCATGTACTTTACCACCCAGTTTCTTAATACAAATTGTAGTAATACTAAAACTTTTATAAAAATTTTTGCTTTCATTTATCACTCAAAACGATCAATCAATTAACCACTAAATCAAATAACTAATCAATCATTCAGTAAGACACCAAAAAGGAGACTAACTCTAATTTTAAAAGCAAAACTTGAAAGTAAGTGTTAAATTTCATTGATTGCGAGAAGCCAAAAGCTGTTGAGAATTCTAAGGGATATTTTCGTGCTTTAAGAATCTAGCGAAATAAGCAAGAGACAGTTGAGAATTATAGTGGAACACATAAGAAACATATTTCGTTGGCTTGACCTACTCAGAGAGAGCGCCTAATAAGCTTGATCTGGATGCAAAGGCGGGGATTACTGTGAAAAGAGAGAGGGAGAACAGGCTGTCTTTGGACCCGGCTAATACAGAGTGCCTTAAAAGGTTTACAATATACGTTCGGGCTCTGGCTCTGGCTCTGGCTTCAGCTTGGCCCAAAGGGTCAGCTGCTGTTGGGGAATACTCGTAGTCGACAAACTGCGGCTCGTAAAGTACGCACAAATTACAACGGGCATGAGGGCCAATGCTTTGGGCCGGACGTGCTCTTGACTCCTCATAATAGATGGCCAACACGCTGTTGTCGTTGCCCCCCCCCTCCCCCTTCCCTCCTCCTCCTCTCTCTCTCTGTTTTTCTGTCTCTCTGGAGTCTTTTTTGGCAGTAAAAGGACCGCTGGGCCGCTGCCACTTACCGTGCAATCGTGGACCTCTTCTTTCCATGCCTTTTCCTTGTCTTTTCCTCGTCCTTTCTTTTCCATTTTGGCCTTTTGGCATTATGCGTACACTCCTTACATTTATGCCGGAACATGTCCTATGCGTAGTGCGCACTAATCAATATATCAGTTAATGCTACGGAGCTGCAATCGGCATCATGAACATGCCACATGTGCCACATGCCACATGCCGCACACCTCCCATCGCCCCTCTTTCCCCTATGGACTGCAGTGGGCAACTCCAAATTATTGTCTTTGATTTTCGGTCAACTCAATTTGTTCGGAATGAATTTCTAGATTTTCACATTGCAGGAGAAAAAAATGTGTGCAGAACAATTTAAGACTAGTTAAGTTATTTAATTGCATATTTTGTGTATTTACCAACACACAAAACCATTTATTGCATACTGAAGAGCACTAAAAAAATACATATTAATTTCGTAAAACAAAGTTCTATTACATATTGTGACACTGGCACATTAAATTGGGAATTTCAATGAACAAATAATAATAATAATAATTTTTAAGCATATTGTTACTTTTCCGCACTACTTTTATACAACACTATCTACTTCTCAATTAACTTCAGGAAAAGAAGAAAAAATAGTTTACTTGGGCATAATCAAATTGAATGTATTTATTTATTGATTTCCAGCCTTAAAAATATTGAGTTTACTTATAATTTATCGAACTCTTCACTACAAATTAGTTTCATTTTCCAAAACTGCTCTTATTTTTTATGCAACACTATTTATTGCGGACAATTTCCATCTTAATTTTCATTTGCTTGCACTTAATTCGAGTTGTTTGCAAATAAAATTGTTTGGTTTGAGTTGATGCGATGCCGCATAGTTGGCATTACTTTGACAGCGAACCGAAGAAAGAAACTGCAGTGCAGTGTTGCTGGCCTCAACTGCTAACTGAATAAATAAATAAGTCAACAAAGAGCTTCACACGGCCAAAAGTGGTCAAAACATTTTGAAAGCGCGGCAATTACAGGGCACAACTTTTTGCAGAGGCTCGCAACGAATATAATTTAAGCTCCCACGTACAGAGAGAGAGGGAGAGAGGAAGAAATACAAAGAGAGAGGAAGAGCGAGAGAGAGAGATAGGAACAGATTTTAGTTTGTTATTTTACACACTCGCTAAAAGGCAAAAGCAAAGTCATTTTTATTACACATACGCCGCGTGCAGCAAAGTCATGCATACACCATGCCTCCCTTTTTCGTTGTGATGGGCGGGGGCGGTGGCACGCCCCTTGTCCAAACTCTGTTGGCGGCTGCTAATTAGCAGGCGGCAGCCCGAAGATGGCTGCGCATAATTGCATGTTGCATTAAATTAAAAAGTGCTGCCACAAAAGTGGCAACAACAACAGCGACAACCAACAAGCAAATTGAAAATTGTGAAAAGTGCAGAATTTTTTAATAATAAAAAGATATATGTACGAGTATACAAATAAAAAAAAATATTAAGAGTAAAATTACGCAAAAGGGTGCGTTGTGATTGTTGTTGATGTTCTGATTGTTGTTGTTGCTGCTGTTGTTGCTGTTGCTGTTGTTGCTGTTGCTGTTGCTGTTGTTGCTGTTTTTCAACCTACAACAGTTAAAAACGAGAATGCGAAAATGCTTAAATCAGCCCTGAGATTATCTGGGTTAGTAGAATTCGCGCGCATTTCCTGCTCATTTCAACCGCATTTTAATGTGACAGAGAAAATTATAATAGCACAAGTAAGGGAAAGAACGCAGCAAGAAGAAGATGAAAATCCCGTAAAGCAAAAAAGTGAAAACTTGCTGCCACTGAGTAAAGAAAGAAAGAAAGTATGCAGCAGAGGGACAGACAGAGAGAGAGAAAGAGAAAGAGAGAGCGCATACACACACAGGCTCAACAAATTACGAGCAACGAGTATTTTCATAATTTACACTGACTTTTTACAGCAGCACCAACAATAAAAAAAAATAAAACAGGAAAGAAAAAATATCTACGGTACTTCGAAGATGTAATACACTGTAGATTTTAATGATAGTAAAACTGATAACTAAAAAATACAACAAGTTTTTTTTTATATTTATTTTATTATATTTAACAAAAAAGATTTTCCTGTTGCTATATAAAATGTTGATGAATAAACTGAATCTGAAATTGTCAAAGGAGCTTCAATATATGTATTTACATATTTCAGCCCAATAGTTCTGTAAAAAATAATCCCTTACTAGTTTGATTCAATTTTGAAACTATCTTATATTGAACAAAATTAATGAGAATGTTTAAATAGCTAGCTAGGAAAAGGTTTTGTTAACTTAAGAAACATCAAACGTTGGCAGACACTGTCTAAATTCTAGACTGATCTTTGCTGAAGAAGTTAAATATATGTATGCTATAATACCAAAAATTCGTTGATTGGGTTATTATCCAATTTTATCAGGATATTAAAAAAACCTATAAATATATAGTATTTTCTTGATATGGTTGAGTTTTCTGACTGATTTGTTGCTCTGATCGATCTACATTTGTTGACAAAAATAGACAACCCTCAGCAAGGGTATTAAAAAAAAAATAATAACGGAACAAGGCAGCCAAGATTGGGCGACAGGATGAAGAAGGGTGGTAAAGGGGTGCTGAGGGTGCTACTGCTATTGTCTTTTGCCGCAGCGCTTCGCAAATGCCATCGAAACTAAAGCCAAGGCAAACTGCTCTCTCTTTCTACTCCTCTCTCTATCGCTCTCTTTGTCTCCCCTCTCTCTCTCTTTCTCTCTTTCTACTTCTCTCTATGTGAAATGGGTGGCAAGTAATCAGGCGCAACCAGCAAAACTTTTACTTATAGTTAAATGCTGCAGCTGCACTGAAATACTGACAAAAAGCATCAGACAGAACGGACGAAACGGACATTTTGGACAGCCGTAGAACGGAGAACGGACAACGGTCGAGAGGAGAGGGAGGAGGAGGTAGAGGAAGAGGAAGAGGAGAAGAACGACAGACGATGACAGGAAATGGAGGCTGCAACTATACGCTGCCTGCTGGCATCATCTAACCAACATCTCTACCCCTTTTTATGTTTGCCCATCTCCATCAGCATCATCATCTCTTTTCCAATCCCTATCCCTATCCCTATTCCAATCCCTATCACGGACTCTGTGCTCGGTGGCGCCAACAAAACAGTCATTAAGTCCTTGGCAGCATAGTCCAAGGCAAACTGAAAGCTGCTGCATCTACTAAAATCCGCTTAATGTAAACTCAGTCAGTCAGCGGAAGGCAGACTTACTATAGAACTACTTAAGGAATATTATTGATAAACATACATATCCAACGATATATATCGATTTGTCAAGTTTTCTCTTACTTACAGTCAGTAATCTATTGGAGATTATGTAGTTATTATTATTAGCCAAAAGTGCAGATTTATCGATAGTAACAGTAACAAGGATTCCTTATGTATACAATTTAATATCTTTTTTCAAATATAAAGAGAGTTTATATCGATATATGTTACACAAAGTGATATCGATACTTATAATTCTTCTTGTAATTTATAATTCTATAACAAATATAAGTTAATTAGAGAAAATACTGTGAACTGAATTTTAAATCTGTAGATATTAAAATCTAACCAAAAAACTGTTGCCTACTTTTGTGAACAGAACAACCTTTGGAAATAAAATAGGAGCTGGACAAAAGACAAATAGTGATTAAACTCCGATTAAGAAACAACTTCAAATTAAATTTATTTACTTAATAAATTTGTATTCATTGTCTTAGAAGTAGTTTTTACTTCCTTTTACCTATTGATTGAATCAATATGAAATGGAGACCAGCAACTCACAATATCAACACATTAAATTCACAATTCACAAATATTTATGCATGTGAGTATGCGTGTTAATGTGTGTGTGTGTGTGTGTTACTATACATGATCTGTTTATGAAAGCGAGTGAACTAATTAAATTTGCGAAGACAAACAACAATTTAGAATAAGTCAAGTCAACGTTTTGTTATGTTTTATTCTTGTTCTTGTTCTTGTTCAGTTTGCACATCAATAAATGCAACATGCAAACAAAATGTGTTCGAATAAAATGCAATTCGCTTTATTTGTTTTTGTATTCGTACTCGTACTTATATGTATTCAGTCTTTCACAATTCCAAAATGCTCGAAAACAATGCCAGTTGGCAATTGCCAAAAAGGGGTTGGCCAAGAGCAGGAGGAAAAAAAAAGGACGAAAACCGAGAGAACGACCAAACAGCAACCAAAATGTTGACATGCCAAATGTGTCATAAACAACTTTGTGTGCACATTTACTTGGCAGAGAAAGAGACGGATGAAGAGAGAGAGAGAGAGAGTTAGTTGGCAAAGTTGATGCAATTTCAATTCCAGTTTTATGTTCTCTTTTCTATTATTCTATATCTTTTGCGAATGTCTTTTAGCTCATTTTTCTGGGCTAAGGACCTCCTTAAGTCATTCTATGGCCAAAATTGTCGTTTTAAACTCGACAAACATAATTTCAACACTTACAATGTTTACACATACCAAAGTCAAAGCTAAAAATATTTCAAGTGTAAACCATTACGAATGGAAAATCAACAAACATACATTGTTACAGTCAATCCACAACATTGTTTTATAATCCCTTTTATATGGTCTCTTTTAATGCTAAATAATATGTAAATAAAATATATATATAGACAACTCTTCCAGCTTGGAAATTCTCAATGTTTCTCCAGAGAAGGGGACAACTTTTAACTTTGTAAATTGAAGATCTCATAAATTCTTAGTATTAACATAGTAAATGATAAATTAACTTAGGTCCAATTGTCAGAATGTTGCATACTTTTCAGCGCTGCTCTTACACTTTGTGGTTCGACTTCTCAAACAACGAAGACTTGATGTGTTTTATAGCTTCAATCACATCATAATTTTTTATTTATCATCTTAAAGATCCGCATTAAAAACAGTCTGGTTTTGACAGAGTTATGCTAGTTTGAACTTGTATCTAAAATTGAAATAAGATACTACCAAATGCACGTTTGTTGACTAGTGTAGTCCAACTGAGTGCCTAAGTTATGCACCCGGTCATTGGAGTGTCATTCGCTCCTCAAAACCAGAGAAATCTTGAGTGCGAACTACAGTTAGTTATAATTTTTAAGAATTCTCTTAGCCTACAACGTTTTACTGTCACTCTTGCTTCTCCTTCACGTCCATCTCCTTGTTCTTTTTATCCTCCTTTCATTCTCCACCACTTCGTCGACCATCTTCAGTTGCTGCATCTGCTTCGCCTTCTGTTTTTCTGGTGCTATTCTCATGCTATTCTCATTCAAGCGCACTTGAACAAATAAGCACTCTTGGCCATACTCACTTAGCCACTTACTTACAGCTGTTGCCATTGTTGTAAGCATTGTTGTCCTTCTTGTTGTTGTCGCTATTGTTCTTGTTGTTCTTGTTCTTACTGTTGTTGTTGTTGTCGTTGTCACTGTTGTCGCCAAACAGAGACTGCAAATAATTATTATTATATTTAATTTCAGCTAGAAAACATATCATTGTAAAGAACATGCATAAAAATGAGGTTGAGTTGTATCAAAATTGTTTCTAAGGCATTTAAGTATGATTTCACATACATTTTGGATCCCATTGTGTGTGGTTAATCTTTAATTTGAATACTTTTTTATTTATTCAAGCTCTTAATAAGATTTAACTTTAATCTAAGGTTTTTTAAGCTTGAAAAGTGGGGCAAGAAAAAGGTTTGCTCAGCTCTATTTATAGATTTTAATACCTGAAATAAATTGTAGTATCAACAATAATAACAGTTTAGAGTCTAAATACTTAAATGTTGAAAATACATACAAAATCTCAAAGAATAACTAGCTAACGAAAGAATCCAAGTAAGCGATTTATATAATCACTATTCCAACAAACTTTAGAAATATAAACTCCATATACTTTTGCTCGCTTGAGCTACCTTATCATTAATCCAGCTTTGACTGAACTACTCCAATTCAATTTGTCTTTTTCCCACTGATGGCTAAAAATATACTTCAATTGATTGATTGAAATCAAAAAAAATAAATCAAATGGAATTTAACCAACAATGAGAGCTTTAGATAGTTGAATTACCTTTGTTGTAACGCATAAAGTGAGGAAACTCTAAAGAAATATTGAGGAAAACTTCAAACAAAATTTAAATTACCCAATTACGAGTACAAGAAGAAAAGTGTATGCAAATTGCAAATAAACCAACAGCAACAATAAGAAACAAACAACAACTAACAACGACATCCAACAACGACAACAATGTCAACAGAGATTGTTAAGTAAATAGCGCATAGCTGGACGAAGTTAACCAATTTCTAGACGTGAAACTGCATCCAAAGTTAACCAAATTCAAGGTAGATGCACAAAACCAAAACTCTAGCAATCAAATGCAATCTTAATAAGCGGTTAACAACGACTGTGAAACACGCTTTCCCTCATATTTTTATAGAAATTAAGCAGCTTACCAAAGTCAAATTCTAACTGAGAAAAAAAGCCGATCTTGGATTGGAAGCTTGGATTTTGTAAGTATGTTTTCAGGATTTTTATTGTTGGTCAAAGATTAAATGGCAATAACCAATCACTTAAATCGGCAAATAGGCCTAAGATATTTGGTTCAAGCTCAACATTTTAATAAAAAAAACATATTTTAATCGAGTTTTTCATACTTGGCTTAAGAAAATGGGAGATTACCAAACTTTTGACATCGTTTCGGACTGATTTCAGACAAAATATCCCGTTTTTTTTTTTATTATTCTGTGTTCCTAACTAAAGAAAGTTAGGGTATGACTCAAGTGCAGGTAAACAGTTGGAGTGAAACTGTTGTCGAGTGGCCTTCCCAGGCATTTGTGTGTTTGTGTGTGTGTGTTTTGTATAAGTATTTTTTAGTTGCCTCTCCAACTAGATAAATATGCGACAAGTTGCGCCTCTCCAGTGACAGAGAAGAGAAAAAAGGTGACCTTGCAAACCACTGAAGCCCTAAAGGCTGTCCACTGCAGTAATAAGTGTCGTCAAAAGTATATACTCAGTACTCGGTACTTGGTATTCGTTACCCAGTACTCGCACTTGTGCCCACAACTTTGATAAGTACTTGTTCTCGTACCCGTACTCATACTTGCTTTCTTTCCTTTCGTTGTGAATTGCAAATGCATTATGTGCAAGGAGAAGGGGATAAGAGCGAAAGAAATGAAGGACACGCGATTGCCACAAAAGACTTTATGGCCAAATTTAATTGTTTCAAAGGCAGTAGCGTGAATTTCCCACAAAATGCTGTCGACAATTCGCAAAAGAACTATGTTACAGCATCTAAGACCATCACGAAAGTTTTATTTACATAAATTAATTATTTTTTGACGTTCCGTTGACAACAAATTCCATTGGGAATCGTTCATGTTCGTTCATTTCCTTGCTAGCACAATTCAATTTACACTGTTTCTATTTAAAATTAACATAATGTTAAGTCACTGGAAGTTTTATTGTTATGATAAATGTTATTGGTCTTGATGTTACTGTTAAAGTACTTTTAATCAACTGTTAATATTAGTGAAAGTCTTAGTAAAGGTGTAACTTTTCATGCTTACTATCACTGTGCTGTTAACTGTAATTTTTTAGAGCTACTGTTCTTCTTACAACTACTTCTAAACCGTCACTGTTAGATTGTAAAATAACAGCTGTTGAAATTATTACAGCTACTTCTTAAATATACTTTGTATTTGACTGTTACATTGTTGATCCTGTTTCGGTTACAACAAGTAACAGTTCTATATAATTATTCCCGCTCTCTTAACTGTTCATATTATTAGCCCTACTGCACTTTTTGACTACTTCTTCTTCTGTTACTAACAGAACACTGTCAACGAATACTCGACACCTTCTGTAATTCATACCACCAGCTGTTATCGTCACTATCTCTTTAACAGCCACTGTTAATGTAACTATTACTTTTACAGCCTTCTTCATTCGTTACTACAACTACAATTAAATATACTCTGTCTTCTGTTATAGCTAATCGCGTTCCCTTTTAAACTCTTCACGTTTACTATTATGATAAAAGTACACCCCACAGTTACTATAACGTTTAGTGTAACAGTTATTGTTTGAGATGTTATCGGGTACAGCTACGGATACAAATACGGCAACTGTTCATGCTACTACTATACTATTACAGTGACTGGCAACTGTTATTGGTTGGTTGGCGGGCGGGTCGAGTGCTTTTTTGCCGAGCAGTGTAAACATCAAGTGCTGCTTCATTCTTCGTCGTCAAGCAATTGCAATTAATTCAATGTCAGTTCAACTGTAACTGAGACAAAGGCTAAGCTGAGTGAGAGAAGCCATTGCTACACTGAAAAAAATAACGGAATATTTAGCTTGAAATCAAACTGAAATGATGGCAGGCGTTTGGTAATTTCGAATTTTCTTAAACCAAGTAGGAAATACTTGATTCAAATACGGTTTTTTATTTACTTGCTTAGCAAATATTTTGTTTTCGGGGCTCCCATGAAAATATTGAACATTAACTTATTTTAGGCCTATTTGCCGATTTTAGTGATAAGTTATTGCTGTTTAATTCGCATATAGTCCTAACTTAACAATTTTATCCAGAATACATCTTGAAAAGTATTGTATACTTGACTTTTAGAATGCATCATTTTTTTCTGTGTAAAAACCAGATACTGGTCGAAGGATCCATTTTGTCCTTGCCTCCCCATCTCCACATCGCCCTATCCATCTCCCTTTTAACACCAGCGGGCAGATGACAAGTAGTTTGCCGAGGAGGCAGCGCCATTCGAAATCGCTAAAACTTTTTGACAATGGCCCTGGCTGTGTCGTAAGTGCTTATCTGTGCAGCACCAAAATCTGAGCCTCAATCCATTTGCCATTCTCTTGCCCTTGCCTCCTTTTGCCATTCACCCCTAAAACACTCAATATCCCCCTCTAAAGTCGATTTCGATGGCGTTGGCTTTCTAACGATTAATTCTGCCTGCCAGCAAATGATGATGATGTTTTTTTTTGTTTTGTTGATAATGATGTTTTCATGATAATGATGATGACGATTTTGATGCTGATGACTAGTTGACTACTTGCATTTCTTTGATTCAAGTGCAATACGGCAAGCATTGAGTGCATTTTGATTCTATTTTGCGTATCAATATGCACTTACCATCAAATGACGCTCATTTACATTTTATTGAACTTACCCAGGCTCAATCTGTGTGATTTATGAGTGATTAGCAGCATTAGCATTTTTATTAGAGAGTTGTAAGATTTGAACAAAATTGTATTGTATTGTATGCATTGCATTTTCAGTAAAAATATTATCAATTTTATTTACATTAAGATTACCATTTTTTAATAAAATTACCATTAGCTCTTTCCGTGCCAATGCCGTTAGCATTGTTAATATCAGCCTTGTTAGTATTGGCGGCAACAATAGCATATGCATTAGCATTTGCATTCGCATAATTATTTGCATTAACATTAGCACAATAATTAGCATTAACATTAGGACTTGAATTAGCAATTACATTATAATCATCAGCATTTAAATTTGCATTAGCATTTTGCTTGTTGTAGCAACAGAATTATCATGATTAACATTAGCGTTATCATTGATATTGGTATGATCAACAGCATTTTCATTATATCTATTATTAGTTAATTGCTATTGCTCTTAAGAAAAATCAATGATCCGTTTTGAACTATCCTATATATAAGTTATTCAATCAAACTAACTCAAGTTAATACTTATTTAATTATATTTAATGCTCACCGATTCATTCCAGTCTCAAGTTAAAGATAGAAAATTAATTTATTTATAGACCTTACCTCTAAGAAAGTCTCTTAATGCTGACGCTGAGAATTATACTTTGAAGGTTTCTCATTTTCAAGATAAAGTTTGGAAGTTTTGTTAAGTGCTGCGCTGTTCAAAGTCATAACAACAATATGCAGCTTTAATGAGTGATTAAAGCTAATTATGTAATATGAGAAGTTTTATTTTGTTTTTTTTTTTGGCCATTTGGCATTTGAAAAATTAAAACCAGGCCAGTGAAAATGGCGTCGTCAATGTCAAAGGCAAATTTAGCACCGCACAAAAAGAAACTTTAAAAGTGGCAGCATCTGGTACCCAGTAAACATTACCCCGATTAACCCGTATAACCCCTTAACCCCATACACCTTATCCTTATCCTTATCCCATGAATGTGCTCTGCCGGGGTAAAAACACCAACATACCAAAAATATCAAAATAGGTAAACGCAGCTTAGCAAATTGTGCGATGCCAACGACTTGAGTTTTATTTTTATGTTGATGCAAAAACTTTACGTGCTCAAGTTTATTGAGTGGCTGCTGTCACACAGCCTCTATCTATGTGTGTGTGTTTATATTTGTATGGCCCAGTCTGTGACAGTTAAATGGGTAGTAGAAAAAAGGGTTAAGCTCGGGTCGGCCAACAAATAAAAGTCTCCTTGGGTTAATCAGCGACAGTTTTAATGCACAAAACGTAACTCAAAGCTTGTCTTCCACGCAATCAGGGTTTCATTAGCCTCAACTCCTAAATGAACTACAAGGAAGTTGACAAAGCAATTGTTTAAAGCCATTTATAATAAATTTCGTAAGAAAAACTATTTTTAACTCAATGCTCAAGTTTAAATCGATATTTAAATCGTGCACATTTTGTTTATGGTTTTATCTAAGGCATGATTCTACATTTAAAACTGATTTGTTTTCAAAATATAAATGACAGATATTAAATGGGTAATGGTATGGATAATGTAATGAATTCAGTTTGCAATCAGTTAGAAATAGCATAAAAGGTTATTAAGATGTTAATTTAATGGTTGTAAGACTTGCAAAATACTTTAAATTATTACCTTAAAGTATTATCTTCATTATCAATAATACAAATTGTTTACTAAAAAACATTGATATATAAATAAATAAATTATTGCGCATCAGAAGTCTGTTAATGTAGAGTGCATCAGAAAAACAACTTATATTTATTTTTAAACAGACACAAATCAAAATAATAAAAGTGAAGAGCTCTTAAAAATGTTGTACCACTTGATGAACTCTTTGACATGAACATTTAGTAGGGTTATTGTACTCATAACTTTTATCTTATCACTTAAACACATTTTTGATGATGCTCATTAATTTTAAAATTTATCTACTTAAGACCTGTTGCCATAAAATGCGTAAACAATGGTTATTTGACTACCCAATGTTAATTTAATTAGATCCATCTTTGATAATCAGCTAAGGAATGCAACCGTGATAACTGAATGTATTTTTGCAATACAGTGAAACAACGAGAGAGAGAGAGAGAGAGAATGGCAAGAGAAAAAAAGAGACAAAAAGACAACGAGTCTGAGAGTCGTAAGATAATATTGTAATATCAGATGGCAGCCAAAGTAAAAGTCCTGTCTGAGAGCAACTCAATTTTTAATGAAGCTCAGAAGAAAAAGCATACGCCCTTATGGCCATAAAATGAAATTGGGGGGAAATTGGCGCCAGGAGCTCAAGAGTTGTTCTAAAAAAAAGAAAAAACAAAAATAACAATGTTGCATCACTTTTTTAACGGGCATAACAAAAGCCATTAAGCAAAACTAACAACGAGTGTTCCCCTCCATAGAAAGCTCATTCCCAAACTGCAGTTCCCTTAACTGAATTAGGATTACGGTTGTAACTAAAATTAACAATTTACGATTATTTAAAAGCATCTCTTCAACATTACCTGCAATACGAGCATTCATATCGAGAATTCATCTCTTTCTCTCCGTAAGAGAAAAATGAATGGAAATTTGAAAATCAATTTCAATTGAACACGCTTTGCATCTTGTAAGAAAAATGCATCCTGCTGGCTGAGAAATATGCAGTGAAAGGCAGAAATCTGAGAAAAAGACAGTCAAAAGAAATTTATTAAGTATACGAACTTTATTTCGGAATTCCTACCTTTACAGATTGATTGATATTGCAAACAAATACGAACGAGAATGCATTCCTCAAAAATGATGAGCATCCGAAATGAGCTTATGAATATTGACATATCATCAGGCAATTGTGAATTTGTTAGACAATTGCAGATCCAATTATAATCTGACATATGCACTTGCAAAGTTAAATAGTTTTAATTAGAAATCTTCTGTTTATGCTAAACTTGTTATACTAGATAGTATTTGAATTTCATTTTGGCAATTTCCAAGATACAAATAAAAGAAAAGAAATAAAGAAAATAAATAAATGAATTTAAGCATGCACAGATACAATTAAGTGTTGTCTGTGTCTCTCTCTTTCTCTGTGTGTGTGTGTGTGTGTGTGTGTGGGTTTGCGTACAACTACATTAACACTTTTTGGCTTTGACTTGATTTGCACAAAAGCAAAAGAGATGCTGCTGTTTGTCTAGCGCCCTCTTTTGTTTGGAACATTTAAATGAGAAAAGTTTTATCAACCCAACAGTTCCCCTAACTTATTTCCCCTTCCCCTCCCCCTATCCCTCTTCCCACACATACATATATCTAAAGAGCAAACTAAACAGCCAAATGACGCCCATTGGACATGGAATATGGTTTGTCAGAATATCAAAAAAAAAAAAAAAAGAAGCCCCCTGCAAGATAGAAAGAAATATACTTGTATTTACCCAACCCAAAAGATGAGCGCAAAACAAGTAAGAAAAGCGATTTTTTGTTTGTTTTTCCAAACTGTACAAGTTACACACACACACACACACACACACACCAACTCCAAAGTTATGCGTGAGTTTTATATGACTTTTTATTGACAAAATGACAGCATTGTGGGCAGCAAAAGACATAATGATACTACACTTAGAGACATATGTAGTACACACTCTGATTTAATAGGTACATATAAGTGTATACCCTGTAAATGTTGGAAACAAATAATGTGCAGATAGCTTAGCTACTTCTCACTCTTTTTGACTACTTCTCGCTTCTATTTTGATGTGCTATTTATAAATGTTTAACTGCTAAAGGAATTTTAATCTTTCTACCTACGCACTCTGCAAATATTTACTTTTATTTTTGGAGTAACATTTTGCAAAAATGTTGTTAATGAACTTAAGTTTATCGCACAATTCAAATTGAAAAATGTAAAAAAAAATGTAATTAGTATTCCAACAACATGTTCAAATGATAAGCAGAAGTGATAGCGTACCAAACAAAACAAAACTTGATAAATATTGATGCCAAACTTTGAGTATAAAAGACTGCCTCCTACATGGAAGACATACCATTCAAAACTGAATTTAAAATGTTAAAAAATTCAACGCGTCTCTTGATTTTGTTGGCTGGGCTTGCCATAAGTCTGGCACACTCGATAACCCCTGTTATAGAGGAGGGTAAGTTCCCCACATACCCAAGTCTTACTATTAGGATAAACCTATATCTATTTAGGAGCTAAGAACCTGAAAACTACACCATTTATCAAGATCGCCAATGGATATTATTATATTGAGCATAAAGTTAAAGCAAATTGGTTTACTGCCTTTGAAAACTGTCGTCAAATGGATGCAAACTTGGTTAGTTTGGAGACCACAGCGGAATGGCTTTCAATCACTCAATATCTGAATTCCATAAGTTCTGGCAATCCATATTGGACTTCAGGCACAGATCTGGCCAAACAAGGACGACATGTTTGGTTCTCGACTGGAAAGACAATAACTATCAATGCCTGGGCCCATGGACAGCCAGATAATAGTATGAGCAAAGAGCACTGCGATCATCTTATCTATAGCAATACTAATCCGAAAGTACGAGAAATGAATGATGCCCCATGCAATGCAGAAATGTTTTACATTTGTGAAGCACGAAATCCCTATACAGTTTCATTTGTTGTATGGTAATACAAATTAATTAATCAGTTGAAATAATTATTAATAAATTGAATAAAAATGGAGCTAACAAGAAGCTGAGATCTATGATTCATTCAAACACAAGTGTATAAATATTAGGAAACTTTCTTTCATCGTTAGTATCGTATCTCAGTTTTCATTGCCAGTAAAGTCAGTAGTTAAGATCTAAGATTTATTCAATCACAATTCATATCACATTGATGAAGGCGTATAAATATAAGAATATATATAATTAAGTCTGAATTAAATTCAACTTTATTTCCTTTAACAATAGTACAATCGTTAGTATCGTAGCTCAGTTTGCATTGACAGTAAAATAAGCAACTCCTTCACTGAGTATCCTTAAGTCTGGCCTTCGATTAACTAAGTTAAATATAGTTATTTATTGGAGTTAAGTATGTGTTTTCTCTCTTTTCTTGTCAGCAAATAAAACTTGAGCAAAACCAAATCGCATAAACTGTTGTTAAGTGTAAGTGCGATAAATCAATTTGTAATTGGGCCAAGTTTTAGGATTCCAACTTAAGTATGAGACTATGTATGTGTTAAGATAAATACACACACACACACACACAAGAGGGTATTGAGGGGAAACCTCTGTTGAGGACTTTAGCGCAGCTTAAGCAGTATTTAGTGTATGTCCACATAAGGGTACATGTATGTGTTGTTTTTCTTTTTGTTTTTGTCTTTGTCTTTGTTTTTGTTTTTCGTTTTGGTGATAAAATTATTACATTTTGCAGCCTTTTTGGTCAAGAGCTTAAGCTTGTCTCCATGCTGGACTTTCGACACAAATCCCACCATGCAGAATAAATGAAAGAATAACAACAACAAATGGGGATTAAATACATATTATATAAGAATAAAGAATATACATTAATACATATACATACATACATACATACATAAACTGATGATGAGCTTTGCTTTGCTTTCTGTTTACAGTTGGATCTGCAATTACAGGACGAAGCTGGTGGCGATATCTCAAGTTTCATAACCAACGGTGAATGGGACTTGCTAGGTGAGTTACCAAACGATAACGATAACGATAACAATTGCAATGAGAACTAATTGAAGTAGTTAACCACTAAAAAAAAGAAATCAAAATTAATAACTATGTAATACTAATCAATGTATATTAATAATTTTCATCTTCTCTTCTGCATATGATCCTCCATCTCATCAACAAATGTTTCAATTCGATATATCAATAATATATATATATAAATATTACCTCTATATATATATGTGTGCAAAATTAAAAGGTGTGCCCGGTAAACGTAATGAAATCTACTATAATTGCTGCCCAGAACCTTATATTGACATAACATTCGCCATTTTGATACGACGCAAAACTTTATACTATTTTTTCAATTTGATTGTGCCGTGCGTATTGATTGCCTCGATGGCATTGCTAGGTTTTACACTGCCACCAGATTCTGGTGAGAAGCTATCGCTTGGTAAGTCTCCACAACAAATTCTTTATCAAAAAAACCAAAAACCAATAACACACAGACAAACAAATACCCTTTTTCCAGTACTTAAAATGAAAAGTGTGCGTTTCGATATGTTAATTGTTTCGACTATTTCTGTAGGAAGAATTATCTTTTGCATGCTCTATAAATTAAATAGAAACACAGACACACACACAGACATACATATATAGAGTATATATTTTTCAAAACGGAAGCTTGCTTCAAAAAATAAGAGGCTGCTGGGACACAAGTTGCGCATATTACGTATACGCTCAGGCGAACCTTGACTAACTACTCATATGCAAAATGCCCGCTAGCAAAGGCAACTCTACCTCCCTCCCTCTCGCTCTGTCACTTTCGCTCCCTCTCTCGCTTTCTCTCTCTCTCTCTCTCTCCCTGTCACTCTCTCTCTCTCTATGTCAAACAATAACAAAAGAAGGCGCCATCATTTGTAATCAAAGTCAACGCTGGGAAAACTGTAAAATATGGCACAACTGTTGGGGCTGCACCTTTCACTACGACAAAACGACAGACGTACACACACACACACACACACCACACACTCATCAAATGAGCACAAAGCCTTGACCCCTTGAACCTCAGCTTCAACTACATACAAATATATTTATTCAAATGCATATATTTCTAAATATACATAAATATGTAGTTAACCATGTCAAGAAGCGCAGCTAAAACACAAAACGTAAATACAAAATATTTACAATATAGAAATTCTTTCTTCTTAATGCATTCGGTTGCAGTCACCATCAAAGACTAAGGTAGTCGCACATTTTAATACCCTGTGACTTGTGTTTAAACTTTAAAGTAAATATTCATACTATTTTACTGTTCAAGTTAAAAGCAATTAGTTCAAACATTGGGAAATCTTCTTACTTAAGCTTACTTATAGCAACGCTTTATCTCTCATAGATAGAAATTAATAATATTAAATTAAACATATTGAATTATTGGATAAGAACCAATATATGCTAGTGTCTCTTGATGTATTGCCCCATAAATAAAAGACGAACCTTACAAATTACAGATTGCAGCAAATTAAATATACCCTTCTTAGATACTTAATGACTACAGGGTATCTGAAAATGTGCATCAAAAGGTGTTGAAATGCCAAAAGGTATGCAACATTTTCTTTAAATTTTAAATCAAAACTAATACAAATTCTGACTATAAAAGAGCATGTTCAATACATTTTTTCCCCTTAATTTGGTTTAAGAGAGTACTCTGAAGGATAGATCTTGTAGATGGTAAAAAGCAGGTCTATTGAGCTCAAAGACAGAAGGTGTTTTAATGCTATATTTAAAATATGTTTATTTAATTGATGAAGTATGCCAAATACTAAAGATTTAAAGATAAAGTATATTTTATAGAATATTAGTTTCATGACGATCCCTTTTGATCTATAAATTTGTGCCTTGCCCTTGGCTCCAAAAAAAAACATCTTGCTGTTCATTTTGTTAGCCAATTTCAGGCAACAACTAACACACACTCACACACACACACAGACACAGACACATACAATAATTTTGGGCTAAGAAAAGTTATACGAAAATGTGGCAAAATGGTTTGCAGCTCATATCCTAAATACTCGTATATACTACAAAGCATGTGGCACATGCAACACCATCGAAGACATTGGGCTCTAGCTCATCACGTACTTTCAACACGCGCAGCATATGGTGCATGTCAAAATTTATACAATACTTCTACACCAAAAAAAAAACATATATATATACTATATGGTATAGATAAATATATCGCGTTTATGAGCTGAAGAAGAACAAGACATTGAGGCAACGGCAGCAAAAGTTTTGCTTGCAGCTGCCAGTAAAAAAAATATGTAAAAAAAAAAAATAAATGAAACAAAAAAAAAATACTGACAAAAATGCCATATTTTAAAAATTGTTCATAGACCCCCCGACATGCGTGTGTCTGTCAGCGTATGTGTATCTGTGTGTGTGTGTGTGTGTGTGTGTGTGTGGGTCTGTGTTGGAAAACGCATTAGGGCCGCCAGCCGTGGTTCATGCATAATAGACAAGTTTGCGTAAAACCCTGTGGCTAATTTATGTTTGCCCGACACTTTCGGCGGCCTCTGTGCCCTGCCCCCTCTGCCCTTGCTCCGCCCCTGCCCCTGCCCTGCCCCTCCCTTCTCTCGACCCCCTCTGCTGACTTTTGACATAATTTATATAACCTCAAAAGAGCAAGGCATAAAATATGCGCAGAACAAAAACGTACAACTAAGCACACACTCTTTAATGACACTGCCCGACTGGACAATACTCTGTGTTCAGCTCGGAAAAGACTCTTACTTTTTTATTTTAATACATAACTTTACACCGTAATTTCTAGATAAACTGCTTGCCAGTTACAAGCGCTAGATGGCGCCAAACTGTTTAAAATTAGTATCTTAAATCAATTTTATCATGTGATGCGATTTTTTTAGTGTAGCTAGAGAGCATGTTAGAGTATATGAATACACAACTACTTAACAAATTGAAAATATTCAACTATTAGAGATGCTGAGTTCACTGGTTGCAGACAAATGTAAAGACAAAAGGACGAATTAGGTAAAGTTAGAAAACAGACGTTGAAACTAAAAAGAAAATATTGATAGAATAAGTTTCGAAATAACAAAATTATTTCCATTTCTATGGTATGTTTTAATTTGAGATAATTTCGTATAATAACAATATATACTCTAGGACTTAGTTGCCTTTTGCAAATCATTTGCCGTTGCAGAATGTTTAGCCATCCTTTTGCAGAGTATTACAGGGTATTAAAAGGCGGCAAAGAATCTTTGATAAGGACTAAGCACTCACTGACAAACGCCAGCTGCCCATAAATAATGATAAGTTGCAAGTGTGTTTGTTTCTGTTGTGTGTATGTGTGTGTGTGTGTGTGTGTGTGTGTGTATGCTTATATCGTTTTTATTGAAAAGCATAGTTTTTGGTGACAATAACGAAATTCGAACTGTAACTGTTTGCGACGGACGACCTTGAGGTTCAGCGCAGAAAATACGGTAGTAGTTTTTTATGCGAAAAGCGACAAAAGTCGACAATTACAAAACGAAAACAAAACCAAAATGAAAACGTTATTATCATGAATGCATCCTTGCAGCAAATGCAGCGCAGCAGCAGCGACAATCGACGCAGGAATCGAATTTCAATTTTCAAAACAGTCTGGCAACACTTTACAGTCTCAATATCAATAATCATAATAATACTAATAATAATAAATGTATATGCTCTACACTCCTATCTCTATTTTATCTCTCTCTCTCTCTCTCTCTCTCTCTCTTTCTTGCGTTAACTTTGCCTTAACACACACACATACACAACAACTACTCACACATGTACATTCACTGTGTCGTCAATGCTCATAAAATTTCTGCTGCATACTTTCAGGAGTTACTATTTTACTATCGCTGACAGTCTTCCTGAATATGGTTGCGGAAACGATGCCAGCGACATCCGATGCCGTGCCGCTGCTCGGTAAGTTCTACAAGCTAAAAAATCAAATTCAAAACATTAAAAAAGAACCAGAAAATTTCTATAAAAAATATTATAATTAACGCACATTCAAACATTATTCAGCTCAACTTGAACTAATCAGTTAAGATTCTTACCTTCCGCACAGCCGAGAAAACAGAGAGAAACATAAAAAAAAAAAGAAAAGAAAATAAACTAAACTAAAAACAAATACTCGTATCTAAAGCAAACTGGCGAGAAAACTGTTTTCACATTCTATTAAGAACAACAATTTCAGTTTTCTTTTTATTATACATACTTCGCTTTTCCATTTTATTTTCATGATTTTCCTTCTTTATTTTTTATATACTCTGCGGTTGGGTCTTAAAGGTGCGCGGGCTTAAGCTGCTCCACGAATGTTGTACAACAACTCGTAAATACACTTAAACACACAAACAGTTACACATGTACACACACACACAAACACACACACACTCGCATACATTTATACCATCTTCAATACACGGACACATACATATGTGTATGTGGAGATAGATAACTAAGACGCCTTTTCTCTCATGTTCATATTAAAGATGCTGTGAAATGCACTGCAGGTGGCAACACTGCAAATATTGCTGTCCATTGAAATGCCTGGCAGCTTTATTAGAGGAGAAAGTTGTCAGCAAGTTGAAAGATCGTTGCACTTTTTCTTATCATTGAAAAGTCTGACAATTTGCACACAGAAGAAGCATTTCTCCCAATAATATAAACGATATCTATATCTTGTAGATTGTAGTTTAGCTTAGATTAAAATTGCATTTCGTATGTCAATTTTAATAAAAATAAACAAATATGGCAACGCCATGTCAATCAGTTGGCTAACCTCATCAGAAAATTGGCCAGAATTGAATAATTACAAAAATTTACATTAAAAAAAAATATTATAAACTACTGCCAAATAACAAATGTTTTGAACGGACAGCTAAAGTGCTAGTTAAACTTAACATGAACATGAGAAAGATGAGTCAGGTCAAAAGATAAGCACACAAAGTTGAAATTAATAAACAACGATATAAGCACAAGACAAACTCATAACAAACAAAGGATAAGGAAGTAGAACAACAACAAGCAAAACAATAACTGACCTTCATGGTATATGTATAAACCACAACCATATACATGCATATATAGGATGTGTGAGTCAACAATAAAATCAGAGAGCTTGCCTCCTTTCTCTCAGTGGAGATTTGCAGCGCTATTAGTTTCAAATTTGAAGTTTTTCTTTTTGTTGCTTTTATTGTATCGAGATTGAAAGCAATAAACACGTACAACAAATTGGCCCGTTTCAAGTTTCAAGCAGCAAACGCACACCTTCGTCCTGGACTCCGAAGAATAAGGATATGGATGAGGATGAGAAGATGAGGATGAGAACGAAGATGAGGACAAGAATCAGGACAGCAGCTAAAATGTGGGCGAGAACTTTATCGTGGGGAAGGAGGAAGATGCGTTCTCTGCTGGTGTTCTCAAATCTTTTAGAGTCTGATTTCTGGTTTCTGGTGTTTGTTGTTTGTTTTCTTAACATTTCATTTAATGCGGGAAAAGAGGGACCATGATTTAAGCGATTTCATAAACTTTCCAAATATATGCGATCCGCACTATTTAAGTTTATCCCAATCACGTGCATATTCCGCAACTTAAGCCAATGAAACACTTTTGTAAAGTGCCGAACCCCATGCTCCCATTTTCGTATTATGACCACATCAAACTATTTGAAACTAATGCTGCTTAAGTATTATAAGCTATACATACATATATCTTAGAAATTGATTAGGGGAGTATATAAGCTGAAAGTCTTAACTTGTAGTCAAAAGTATCCTAATTGATTGTTCCAGCAGATAAAGTCGCTTGATGATGAAAATAATTTGGACACCTCCCAGAACGAAGCTCCTACTATTTTCAAGAGATATTTGGTTAAAGCCTGTGTAGATAAATATTACAAAAAAGATACCAAGGATCAACAAACTTCAAACTTACATAACTTCGTTAAATCCTGACTGATTTTTATGGTGAATGTCCATTTTGATCATGATTTAATCTATTGATTCTTCATGAAAAAAGAGTTCCTTATTAAAAGTTATTTTTCTCTCAACATTTTTAGAAATAAATGTTTCTAGAATACTCAAGGAAATTTTTCAAATCTATTGAATGAATAATGGATTGGGATGGAGCACAAATCTACTGGATCAATCATAGACAATTTATTCCCAGATTATCCCATTAAACCTACAAATAGTTTAGCTTATTACAACTCCTTCGTAGCACCTTCTAGCACTAGTCGCAATTAAAAACACTAAGGTTAAACGAAAACAATTATACAGTTAGAGGAGTGCAATAAACTTGATATGGCACTACACAACACTAGTCGCAATGCTGAATACCTAATTAGCTGTAGTCCTAGCGTTAATTTCTCTGATGAAATCGACTCGAGACTCGACTTCATATTGCGAATACACACACACACACACACATTATTATAATTATTGTGCTGAAACTGTAACTGCATATGTATCTAGTGTGTATGTATGTGTGTGTAAGTGTGTGTGTGTCTGTGTGTGTGCGTATGTTTGTACTACATTTAGTTATTTACATAGTTTAAGGTGTGTGTGTTTGCAGTCATTAGTCTGGCTTATTTAAAGGTTTCGCTTTCAACCGTGCCGAATACGAATACGAATACGAATCCGAGTACGAATGTGTTACTTCAGTAGTTGATAATTATTAATTGCATTGGTAAACTGTAGATGCAAGTGCAGCACAAACAACAACAATTACAATTATAGTCACACATAGAGATATGAACATTACACAGTCTGGCACAAATGGTTTATTCGGCTTAATAAATTCAAATGAACATTTGTTGAGAATGAAGTTGGATGATTTGCAAGTTTAATGAACCTACTTCTCTGTTTGTTCGTTTAATACAATTAAACAAGTTCTATTAGCTCGAAATGATTTCATAAGAAAGCTACATATTTAATTAATCAATTACTTGCAAATCTACTGAATACACTTGCATACTTGGAAATAATTTGAATGCATTCGTTTTCAACTCTAGAGAAGACAAACTAGTTATTCATTTCAATAAATAAAAGACGTATTCCTAACTTGAAAAAGATGTTGAGCACAGTTTCAAAAGTATTTGAAAATATCAACACAAGTATAATTATTCGTTTCGAAATGATCAAACAATCAAATAATTTGCCAGCATTCATAAAGGACTCTTGCATAGAGAGTGTTAATTTCGTTGCAAGTCTCTCATTATTCTCTTGTTATTCTCATTGAATTGGATGACACTAAATAATGTTAACTTGAAAATCAATTGTTTGCATTTGTGTTAGACTCAAGTAAACATACACATATACATAAATACTTATTATATTAGAAATATGCCTGACTCCAGTGAGTACACTCAGTGAATTATCATGTGTGAAACTGTACTGTATGTGTGTTTAGAATTTTAGCAAGTGTATTGACAACCCTAAAAAAGTAAGCTATTCTGTACATATATAAAACAAAAACACCGTTCAATTACAAATGCCATCAATAGAAACATCATTTTGAAATGAAAACGAACTAATCGAAGTATTGAAGTATTTATAGTGAAGTTGGAGTTGGAAGTTGGGTTACTTGTTTGATCAATCATCAATCAACATCGAAGCATGATCAAAGTAATGATCCAATATTGTTAACTGTAGCCCATACAACTTATACATACATATACATATATTTATATACATACTATAGTAACATTTAGTAAAATTTCGTAATAAATAATTTTAAAGGTAAGTTCCCAAACAAAAAAAAACAATAGTGTGTGTGAAAAGTGAACAATCTTGAAATTTCTTCTGCGTATTTCCTAATCCTTTTTATAGCTACACTGCTGAGACGATCTATCTATGTATGTACCTGCAGCTGACCAAATAAAAAAACCAAACCAAACCAAAAGAAAAGAAAAGATATATATAAACCGACAACTCTAACAAGTACAAGATTCCCGATCATAACAATCCCCATATATCCAGCATGTCAAGTGGTACCTCTTATCGTATTATCGTATCATGTGTATCGTATATCGTATTATCGTATATGCTAATTTGATCATCCACAGTTGGTAGAAATTATTGCACTCTTTGCTATATATGAATGCATATAGCCACAACACATTCACTCACACCACACACACACACACACACACAAACACTATTACACTCAGACACACTCACACATATTTTGACACGTAACGTAACGAAATTGCATACTCTTTAAAAATCGTAGTATGTGTATCTTGAATATCGTATCTTGTATCTTTCTTATCGTATCCGAGGACTGGTATGGAAATTCGAACTCAAAACGCATGTTAAATATACAAAATTAAAAAAAATGAATAGAAATTGAAAGTTTTGGAAAAGAAGTAAAGAAGAAAAAGACCTGGTGAAAACTTTGGTTTTTCCTCTTAATTGTTAGTTACCATCATAACACACATATTATATATCTCAATATATATATATATATATACTCTTTAAACTATATCATTTGTTTGAAATACTATTTTTACAATTTATGTGATTTCTTTTTGTGTTGGATTTGGATTTGGATTTGGATTTGCGTACAACGAGTACTCGAGCATTATGAATGCCAGTGTCGAGAGTTATTTGCCAAGGTCCACTACCACATAATGTAAAAGAAAAAATGTTCTTGTTGGCATGCAAGAACACAAATGCCTATAAACTGTTGACATGCCCGCCCCCTCAGTAACATACCACAGCCCCCTTCGGACCCCAGACCCACACACTCACACACAACATACTCACACAACATATTCACATGATAAATAAAAAACAATTTGATGAATACTTTGACTATCTTCAACTTTATATTGCATATTCACAAGGCATAACAAATGAATGCCAATGTGAATGAATATGAATATGAATTTGAATATGAATATATATGAATGTGTGTGGGCGTGGGCGTGGGCGTAGCTGGGGTGGGCGGTTGGTCGCTTGGGCGGGGCAGCATAAGAGGGCAGGGCGGGGGCCCAAAAGTCAGAGTCAACGTCAACATCAATTGAACTTGTCGCACAGGCTGGACACATCCATTTTTTTTTCCAATTAATGATACTCACACATACACATCGACAAGCACACGCACACACGTCGAAACACACACACTCTCACACACAAACCCACACACATACATACACGGGAACAGCTATGTAAATAATTTAATCAAAGAAAGAAAAAATGTCCGTGCTAAAAATTATAATAATAATTGAGCTAAACGCTGTCTTTATCTCACTCTCTCTCTCTCTCTCTCTGTATCTCACTCTCTCTCTCTCTTGCTATGTCTGTCTTTAACTGTATATTTGGCTCGCTCACACACACACACTCACACTCTCACACACACAGACAGAGACACATACACACGCATATATATATATATACATAATATATATGTATTTGTATAGCAACAATTTTTGCTCATAATTTGCATGTCACAAATGAAAAATGTGGGCCGAAAAAAACAAATAGAGAACTTTTGATTAGATTGGCAACAAAAAAACAAAAAACAAAAGACAAAAACAAAAAAAAACAAAAAACAAAACTTACCTATTAAAAAATATCCTATAAAAAAACGGGGGTACATTAGTTAGGCAGAGTGGCAGGGTTGAACTTTTGAGCTTGTACCATATGTGTAAATATTTTGTCATCTTCTTCTTATTATTGTTAATCGATTATGATTTTGAAGTTATCGTTTCAAATTACTATGGAAATTGTTGGAGAATCGGTTTTAGTTTCGTTCCGTTCGAATTCTCTGTGCGCTGTAGTTGTGGTAGTAAAAACTCGCTCTCTTTCTCTCTATCTATAACTATCTCTCTCGCTCTCTCGCTATCTCGCTCTCGCTCATGTTCTTTATAAGTAATCCCCATGATTAATCCAATAAATACAACAAATATGATTGCTAACTTTTGATATATATATATATATACAAAATATATGTTTTTCATTTGATGGTGTTTCGCTTACTTACAACAACAACAACAACAGCAACAGCAACAACAACATATGTATCACACAAACTCACACATATACACTACCATTGTATCATAGACACACTCACTCACACACACACACACATTCACATTCACACACTCACACAGATACTCTAGCTGTAACACTTGTATATAAAAAACACACACCATACACAGAATTTGTTTATTTTTTTTGTTTTTTTTTAGCATACATATGCATATTCATATGCATACGCACACGTATGTGTATATATGTGTATAGTAGAAACGTACGTCGTCCGTATGTATGTATGTATGTATGTGATAAACTGCCCATAAGCTGTGTTCTTTTTTTTTTAAAGGTAATATTCCCAAAAAACCAAAAACCAAAAACCAAAAATAAAAAAAACTAAATCTTAACAATAATATATTTATATGCATATGCGACTAGTTGCTCTACACTGTCCTACATATACAATATAATAATCATATGCTTAGAGCGCCAAGTCAACAATTATGTAGTGGAGTGTATGTGCCCCAGAATCAACAACAACAACAACTACAACAATACCCAAAAAATAACAATAACTTTAAGCTGAGAAAATGTAAATGCTTAAAGGCAACTTATTTAAACTTGAGATGCACAGTGAAAAGGTTGCAAATTGACTCTTTTTTTGTTGTTCTTATTTCACAAACTGTTGAGTTCCCTGTAAATATATGTATACTATATTTAATGTAAATATATTTTCACACATTTTTCACTGTGCATAAACTAAATAAATGCAATTAAATAGACTTTAAATAAAACGAATTCAATTTCAAAATATAAAAAAACAAAACAAACAAGAAAAAAAAAGAATGAACCGCACTCAAATACCTACAACAAGATCCATTCCTATTTAATTGCCATTTAACTAAATTACTAACCACAAACAGCAACCACAAGAACAACAACAATACCAACAACAACAACAATAACAACAACAGCCACAACCACAACAGCAACAACAACAATAACAATAACCAGCAAACAACCAAACTAACCACAAAAATTACAAGTACAACAACAACAACAAACCGTAGTTAACCAACACCTTTTTGCCCAAGACCCATGTCTATCATCAACAATTTTACAGCTCAACAATTTCGAAGAACCGAATCAGATCTCGATTTTTAAACAAAAATGATGATTGCGGATAATTGGTTGTGCACAAAAATACAAAAATAAGATTAAAACGAAAACCTTGAAAAATCTAAAGAACAGGGCAACAAAACAAAACAACAACTACAACAAAAAAGGAACAACAATTAGTCACAAAATAACAAAGAAAATTTGTAAAAAAAAAATAAAAGTATTATAAAAGAAAAGGCGGCAAGATAAACGCGCGGTTCATTTCAAAAAAAAAAAAACAAAAAAAAAACTGTCCCTAACTCTAAGGACACTTTGAATTGGGCCACAAGTTTGTCACGCTCTCTCTCCCTCTCTCTCTATCTCTCTATTATGTCTCTGTCGCACTCTGTCTCTGTCTCTCTTTGTCGCTGTCGGTGTCTCACTCTTTGTCTTCCTGTCTCTATCTCTCTTTGTCTGTTGAATATTTTTTGGCGAGGCAAAAAAAAAATAAATAAAAAACACCTGTAATATAAATAAATTTTCTCACTGAAGCTATTACAAATCAAATCTTTAAAAAAAAAATAATGATATATATACAATGTTTATATATTTATTAACTATACTTCTTTTTTTATCAATATACTGCTTTTGAACTTTTTCTCTAACTTTAAACTTTAGTAAGCTAATAACAATAACAACAAGAATACACTGAAAACAAATAAACAAAAGATATATATTTTTTCCAAATTTCAATATGAATTTTGTAAATAAGATCAGAAAAATCTGATCAAACAAAATGTGTATAAAGTCTCTTTTTTGAACTTAAACAAAACAACAACAAAAGCATACACACACACACACACACACACACACACACATACACACACAAACTAATAAAAGGAAAAATACAAAATACAACAACGAGAACAACAATATATATATAAATATACTAAGTAAATCCAGGGAGTCTTCGAGGTTGGCATCGTTTTCAAAACGATTATATTATACACATAAAAATAAAAAACTAAAAAAAAACAGAAAACTAGATTAGAATTGAATCGAAAAATGCGAGTTCGATATATGGAAATCGAATGGAAATCGATGAATATTATTACCACAATGTTTTTGTGTCATTTTTGTGTCCTTCTAGGAACTTATTTCAATTGCATTATGTTTATGGTGGCCTCATCAGTTGTGTCAACCATACTTATCCTCAATTATCATCATAGAAATCCAGATACGCATGAAATGAGTGAATGGGTAATATTTATATTCAAACTTACTAAAAATTTAACTAACTTACTTGCTAACTACTTACTTACTTACTTACTTACTTTACATAAAAAAAAATACAAAAAAAATATACAAAAAAATAATTACCATTACTATTCCACCTCTTTTTTTGAGTTCAACTTTCGTTCAACATTCTTCTACTAACAATTTTATTTTTCGGTTTTTTGAGCGTTCTGAGAGATACCGATACGTTATCGATTGCTTTTGTTTTGTCAAAAAAAAAAATATATATATATGAACGAAACGAACATTTCAATCGAATATTTGATATACCAATACCAACAAAAACAACCAAACACCCAAAAAAAAAAAAAAAAAAAACGATTAAAAACAACAACAACAACAATCAACACCCTCAAAAACCACACGCATTCGCCCTTTGAAAACAGAAAAGGGAATTCCCCACATTGTACATACCCAAAAAAAACAAAAAAAAAACCGTAAAACCAATTAATTCAACATTCTTATATGTACTTAATACCAAATATATACTATACATCTAACATCTATGTATAGACCTAACCCTTTAGACCCAAGATACTCTTTTCAAATACTTGTACACTCGCATACACAAATTACAAACAAATTACTCAGCAACTTCTTCGTTTGCATTTGACAATTACCGTATACTCTCTTTTTACACTATGCTGCATGCCAAAACATTTTGCAAGACATCAATACCAAAAAATAAAAAAAAAAAACAACGATGAAGATAAAACGAAAAGAGAATCGAACAATATTAACTTATTTATTGTATAGTTAGCTTTTTTCTATTGGTAATTCCCATCAAGACTTGAAAACATCTTCTGTTAACGAAACTAGTTAGAGATGTGTTAGGCAGTTGAATTTATACTTTTACTAACAGTGTTCTACAAAAAAAAATCAAATTCTAATTGATATATTTTAGTTACTTTTTGTACTCATTCAAACTTAAATACTTAAAATACTACTTACCTCTTTTCTTTAGTTATATCTAAACATCTGTTTCCACTTTTAACGAAAGAGAATCTAGCGATTCTTTTAATCGATTCGATAGCTTTCAACTGCCACGCACATCTCTAATCACGAGCAAACATCGTGTACATACTCTCTCACATGCTTATCGATTATTGATAACAGTCTTTGGGCAAGTAAATATCTCAAATTCGTATTATTCAACTGAAATTTGGGATTTGATATTTAGAAACATACATCAATCAGTCATCAATCATCAACAAGTTCGACCACGACTTGACAGAGTTTCCCTGCCCAATATCAAAATTCGAATTACGTTTATTATTTTGAGCAGGTATTAAAAGTTGAACTTAAAAAAAATGCTTAAAATTAAATATTAAATAAATAATACATATTAAATTTATACTTATAAACATTTTATGTATTTCAAAACAGAAATGAACGCAATGTGTCTGTGTTTTAAAACAAATTTACCACTTTTAGTTAGTACATATTTAGTACCATTGATGACTTGCTTTTAACCATAACTTTAATCTTAACTTAAACCTTAACTTAATTGCCTTATAAGTATCTGTATTTTTGTACCTTAAAAACTTGCATTACAAACTATGAAAACCAAATGAAAGCACAATAATCACACCAAAAACTTTTATTTCTCTAACAAAAACTCTGGCCAACAACAACAACTACTACAACAACAACTACAACTACTACAACAATAACAACAACAACAACAACTAAAACAACAACAACTACTACTATTACTACGTTAACTGGCAAACTCTCAACGCTTAAAAAAATATATATAACAACTCAACTCAAACGCCTCTTCAACTATCTTTTTTCACTCCCTGTAACTAACTAACTAACTAACTAACTATCTATATAACTAACCAACTATTTTCGTACTACAACAACAACAACATCAACAACAATTCGCGCGTGCTGTTGCTATCCTACTCTAACACACAACACACTCATTTACATATACCACAATGTGTTAACAAAACTTAATAAAATTAATTAAACAAAAAAAAAAATTCTTAAAATTCCCTAAACTTTAAAATAAACTTTCTTATAAATAAAACAAAATCTTAAATTGAAAATTGGACTTTAACGAAAACAAAAACCATTCTTTGTGTCTAACATGTGTCGTTACAACAACAACAACAACTATTACTACAACAACTACAAACAACATCAATAATGACGTTATGAACACACATATTGAACTTAATAACCAAACGTAAACATGAACTGCTTTAAAAACTAACTATATACCGAAAAAAAATTACCCAAAATATACCTAAAAATACTTAAAAAAAAAATTTAAATAAAACTTCATATCTATACATAAAACTAAAAAAAAAAAAATACCAAAAATATACTTATTGCTATTATTTTTAACCGCATTACCCAACACACCTCCGTCTCTCTGTCGAACTCGCACACACAGATAAGAGTAATATTCCTTTATTGGTTACCTTGCATATTGCGCATGCAAAGACCCGGACAGGTTGGCTACGAATGCCCGCCGCCGCCCTCGTCGTCGGGCTCATCGAGTGCAGGCGACAAAAAACAACAGATCCAAAACGTTGAGCTCAAGGAAAGGTAACCAAACTCAATACTCAATACTCAACTCAACTCTTCTTCGCTCTCATTGTCAGACAGACAAGCAAGACAAGCATTGAATAATTTAAAAAAATCAAAATAAAAAAAAGAAATACCAAAATACTATCGGTTGTACTATCGCTTAAATCGATAGTAGACTTAAATATATCGTTTATATTTCTATCTTAAAGCTTAGTTTCGTTCGTCAAATGTTTCTTTTTTTATACATACATAACATATGTATTTAACACTACTTTCTGTTCAACGATAGTACTATCGATAGTCTCAATAATATTTGTAGCCTCTTATTAATTAATATTTAACATTCATGCAGATCTTCAAAATCGCTGCTCGCCAATGTACTCGACATTGATGATGACTTTCGTTGCAATCATCGCTGTGCCAGCGCCACATTGCCCCATCAGCCTACATACTATCGGACAATGTTCAGGTAAGTTCCCATATATAACAAATAAAAAGTATTTTAAAAAGAAATGTACATAGCTTCAATGCAGGTTGGTTGAGATTGATAATATGTTCTTCAAGAATTAATATCCCTAAATAGCCTTCGCTAAAATACAAGTGTTTTCCTTCATGTCTAAGAATTTTTCAACTACTTTTTCTTGTCTTAATGTTACCTTTAACATTCACTCTTATTTAAAAGTTATCACAGGTTTATACCTCCTTCTCTTTCTGATACACAGTACCACTTAATCTCTGTTGAATATTTCGCTCCTACTAATAAGGCTAAAGCACCTTTCTCAAATTCTTGTTAACTTTGAGTGCCACCTTTTATCAATAGTTATGGAAGCTGGTCACAAATTCCATTCCCCTATTAAATTCTCTTTAGATTTGCAACCTTCTTTATGTTGATGTTAAGATTAACATGCACCTAAACATTTATTACTGGCACTCTTATCTTTTGTAGCACTGTCCAATAAACAAATTATCCACACGATAAATATTTGACATGTGAAAAATTGGCATCATTGCCACCTTTTAAAATCTAGCAAATGGAGTGGAATTGCCACCTTTCACAATGGCCCATCAATAGATGGCAAATATACAAAACTTTGCCGTCAAAATTGAAATGCATGTGCAAACACACATACAGTGAAGCCTCAACATACGAACAGTCTATTAAGCTGAATGTCTGTGTCACCTAAATGTCACTCTGTCTGTCTATTTGTCAGTGTATTTCAACCCAGATCAAACTGTTTTCTTAGCCCATCCAATGCCTCTAGAAAACTACCCACAGCGCATACGCATTAGTCAGTTTTCACTGTACTTTGAAGTATGATAAAAGTGGAAATTTCTAAATCAACATTCCTAAAGTCCAATTGAACGATTCCGTTTTGAAATCAATCACAATTGTACAGGCAAAAAGTTAGAAAAGTTAGTTCAGGAATTGTGAAGAGAAGTTACGCATACGCATCGTCTACGCTGCACAGTGGTACCACAGAAAACTTTTAAATGTTTGCCAATTTAATTTCACTGCATGGATGAAATGTGAGACGAAAAAAATGAGAGGAGAGGAGAAAGAGGAAAAAGAAAACTGGACAAACTAGAAAATAGAAAATAGAAAAAAACTTTAAACGATTTGACGACAATATCAATATCAACAACAACGAAAATGACAGCATTAGTGAGAAGAAGACAGTGAGTAAGAGTAGAAAAAAGAACTTAGTTGGAAAAGGAGAAAAAGAACAACGACAACAACAACAACAACAACAACAACAACAACAAGTTCAACAAGGCACATCCTCATACGCATCCGCACGCTCATCCGCATCCTCATCCTCATCCGCATCCGCATCCTCATTCAGCAATGCCTCGAATGACAGTCAATGACAATGACAATGACAAGATGTGAGTGTGCGTGTGTGTGTGCGTGTGTGTGTGCGTGTGTACCACAACAACAAAAGAGACAAACAAACAAAACAAAAAACAAAACAAAAAAAACAGAAAAAAAAAACAAAATACAAACTAGAGGCAAGCCAATGCCATAGAAAATAGTGGCATGTGGCAAGTGGCAAGGACACGCATTTAGTGACAAGCTGAAAAATACATAGAAATACAATCGTAATAGAAAACCCTTGGAGAGCGTGAGAGCTGAGAACTGAGAACCGAGAACTGTGGAAGAGTCACGTTTCTCAGCTGAGTTCACATATTCACCACGTCGTGGCAAACACAGACTGTTGGGCAACTTATCGAGCTCGAAATTAGCTGATAATTTAATATAATATTGTAGTATATACTATATAGTATAGGTTATAGCAGCACTCGGTGTCCTGAACGAAAATCTTGAGCTTGTCACGCTTTACGCAACTTTCTCCACTTTTTTATGATATCTTAAGCGATTTGGGCATCTAATTGGTCCGATTTGCGGAATAAGATGCCTGAAGATTGTACTCAGGCTTTCCCATTTTAATGAGTTTTGAAACCTTGTGTGTTTTTAAAATTTCATGGTTTTCATACTGTGAACTAGAGAATTTATCAAGAATTTCAAACTCCAAAGGAATTCCGTTTGAAGAACCCTTTGTATACATAAATCTGTAATTATGCATTTGTAAAATAAGTTCGCTTCAATTTTCTAAATTGCATTTGTAAATATTACACATTCAACTGTTTAAAATATGTAGAAATGAAAAATTGCACTGAAAATTCAAATTTCAATTGGAAATGTGGGGAAAAATAGATATGAATTGATATTAAACGCCAATTAGTAAGTAATTGTATAAACAGAAGTATGAAAACGAGGGGAAAAGGTGGAAAATTCATCATTTATAAAATGTAAATCGGACAAAGCCAGCTAGTAAGTACTCAAATATATAGAAATATGTATGGCAAATGTGGGAAATAATTAGCTACAGCTAGTAAGTAGTCAAATATAGATGTTATTGCCAGAAGTTTACATTTTATTCAGTTCACAAAACAAAAAAAAAAAGCAAAGTCAGCTAATATTTATGAAATATTAAAATTACTCCAATGAAAGGATATATTTATAAATATTTTATAAATAAATCCATAAGCAAGTCGTATAATTTAAAAATAGATACATAATGCAGTCCTAGAAAGCGTCAAAGAAAACTCATCAAATTGTATGAAAATGGATATGGAAATAAAAGTGGAAATGGATGAGAAAAGAGCAAAGAGCAAAGAGGAAATGCGGCAAAAGCAAAGAAAAAGAATATCAACTCTGTCATCAGTGTCTCAAGTGTTTGCCATGTCAACATGAATATATTGTATATTTTGGGGCAAATAAGTTAAGCATAGAATTGAATAGAAAAAAAAAAACAAATAACATACTTATGTAAACAAGATTGACCGATTGATTGATTCTACGATTGATTGATACATTTAATGAGCTATTCTCACAGGCAAGGAGACGATGGCAGTGTGGGTCCCGTGGGTCCTGTAGGACCTGTTGCCGCCGTTGCCGATGCCCGAATGCACGAGGCCATTTCCCACACCTGTCTTGGATCCTCGGCAGAATACGAACTGGCGCTGATACTCAAGGAGTTGCGCTGGATAACCGATCAGGTGAGAAAAGCAACAAGTAATTAAGAAATAAATTAATTGATTGGTCTGATTACACATGGTCTGATTTATACATATGTTATGGATGAGAAAAACGAGATAAAAAATTGCTCTACATTGTTGTTTATTTTAATGTATTTTCATAGATAAAGCTGTTTTTTAGCGTTTCTTTCGGTGATCTTACATTTTTGTGCATTTCTCGAGACCTTAACAACCGATTAAATAGACTTACAGATGCCAAAAGCTAATGAATATATATCACAATATCTAATTTAAATCAATATTTTCACGAATATCTATTTCTATATTCATTTAACTAAAAAAATCATGTTATTTTTTGCTGTTATTTAACGATTTTTTTACCTTAAAATTGAATGGGCAATCGCTTTTCTTTTCAGCTGAAAAAAGAGGATGAGACAGGCGATATAACGCGAGACTGGAAATTTGCGGCAATGGTCGTGGATCGCTTGTGCCTTATAATTTTCACGCTATTCACCATTATAGCCACGTTGGCGGTGTTGTTTTCGGCGCCACATTTCATTGTAAGTATCCACAAAAGTACATATACAGTTTTTCAACTACAAATTAGTTGTGTTCTATGTGAAAGTGAAACAAACTCTTAAAATTTCTGCTCTATAGTTCCCATAAATGCTTCACACACAGCTTCAGCTTCAGCTCTCAACGATCTACGCAATCCTTCAGTTGACTCAAGTCGTACAAAATATTGTTTCTACTTTTGTAAAATATTCATCGAAATGAAAGTCACACAAAAAAGTAAAAAAAAATGAAATAAATACAAATGTTTCAACAACAAACAATGAGAAATCAATGTAAAGAATACATAAACAAGTAAATGCTTTTCAATTTCAAACTTCTTTTGTACAAATTCTCAAGTTATATACTAAAAAAACAATTGAAACTTTATAAATTTTACTTTCTTCAATAAACATGTTGAAAAAAATCTTCAACAAATTGTACGACAGTTTGTTTTTAATTTGTTCTTCCAACTTCCAACTCTGGCGTAATAATTTTCATTTTGAAATTATTGTAAAATAGTTCATTTCTTTTCAGTCTAGTATTTTTCATTACTTATATCCATTTTTCTATTTTGGTATTATTTTCATTTTTAGTATGTAAAATAGTGTATACAAATATGTTGCTGTGATAGAAAAATGTATGAACAAAACGTAAACCAGTCACAATAAATTTCAAATTCAATGTGAACCGATACACACTCACACACACAATGGCATATACACTCGCACACACACAGACGCTGACACACACACATACACTGACACCCACATGCACAGTCAATACATACTTGATATTTTTTTTAATTTGAATTTTAGTTTGATTTTAACCGAAAATTACAAGCACAAAAGAAATTACTAACATTTACAGTGAAACTGTGCTCATTTTTGGAACGATTCCCAGTTCTGAATTCGCTTGTAAAACTTAGAAACGAAAGTGCTTCAATTTCATGTTCTTTATAGTGCAGTTCGACTGTAGTTGTCGTTTTATCATTAACAATGTTGCACTTTACGCAAAAACTGTTTATGTATGTCTATCAATCAATTTGATATATAGTTAGTTAGAGCCTAGCTTGTAACATATGTACATGACTGTTCTGAATTACACTTTCGTCACAAACTCAACGAAAGTAAAGCTAAAGAGGATGCTCAAATTGCAGTTGAAATTTTTTGACGAAAATGCAACTCGGAACAGCACTAAAAGTATGTGTTTTGTACCAAATTTATTTGAAATTCCCAAGCACAACATGCACCGCATTCCTTCAATTGAAATACGAAGAATAATGCAAAGGAAACAAAACAAAAACTAAAACAAAACAAAAAACAAAAAGAACAGAATATGACAGAAACAAAAAACAAAAAACACAATTTTGAAAACAGAATACAGAACGATTCAATTCGATTCGATTCGAAATTGTTGATATTATGTTACAATTACTAAATACAACTGAACAACTGAATACTGAATACAGCAAACAACATGGCCAAAAACAAAATAAAAACAAGACAAATGGAAATGAAACGAAATGTAATGGAAATGAAACAGCTAAGTAGTAGTAGAAGAAGAAGAAGAGGAGGAGAAGGATGTATGTATGTATGCTAGGAAGCAGCAGGTGAAAGATCAAAGCGATGTAAGCAAATGAGTCTAGAAGTCGAAAACAAAGTATAAAGTTAACTATTTTTAAATATTATATATATATACATATATCCGAGTCAGAAATATATATAAACGGAAAGTAGCGGAATAAAACTGAAACAAAATGGAAATGAAATTTGCAAAATGGAAATCTAAGTAATGCTTATAAAAACAAAAAACAAAAAACAAAAAAATACCCAAAACTTGAAGGAAAACCCAAAAAAAACAAAACAAAGATCTTAAAGAAAGTAAAAATAATAATTTATAATAATAATAGTTACAGTATTTAGACATAAGTGTTAGATAAAGCATTAGAGCGAAAGGTTAGTCAAATATACATATACATATGACAATTAATTAAGCTACATACACATAATATTATATATACATACATATGGATAAAACCAAAAAACAAAAAAAAAACAAAACAAAAATATATAGACATTAATAAAATTTTTAAACGAAAAATTTCAAAACAAAGAACAGCAAAAAGTTAACAGCAAATTCGTGCGTAGCGTAAAACAACAGCAAATGTATTCAAAGTACAGACATACTACAAAACATAAACAAAACAAAACAAAAAAAAACTTAAAATTAATAAATAAAACAAATGAATAAGTTAAAAAACCAACAAACAAACAAACACACATACGGGTTTGTGCCATTTTGATTTCAATTTTGTTTTTGGCTTAATGAGAAACACATAATAGACAATTTGTATGTATTTTGCTTTGCATATAAGGCTTACAACACATGAAAACAGGGAATACCCCTAAATTAACATACATACATACGCCCCCAATACCAATACCAAATACATCATTCAGATCCTTGAAAACAATTACGCTGTAAACGAATTATCATTTCTTGTGTCACATTGACATGCTTCTTATAACCAAGTACTAAGTATTAGCTATATATACGATATATACTATATACTGAATATATATATATATATACATATATAGATTAGATCGGCGAATCAAACTTGATAAATCCGTATTTGTTTTTTTTTTTTTTTAGCCACGTAAGCTACAATAATAACTGTATTTTTATAGTGAAAGCAAACACAAAAGATGCACATATACATATATATATACAACTATATATATGTATGTATATTTATGTGTATGTATATCAATTAGGCAGCCAATTACATGCAAAAGTCAGCAATATATACATATATATATATACAATACAAATCAGCTGCAAAAACCAAACACCAACAAAAGAAATATAAAAAAAAATGCTGCTAAGGGCTATGCACAAGAGCAAAGGTCTTCCTTAATCTTAAAATCTTTAAAACAAGAACATAAAACAAATAAATAAATTACTTACTATATTTAAACCGATCAAACATTAAACGCAACGTTAAACAAAGTATTAAAACCTAGTTTTAAAAACAAAAAACCAACTAAAAGCTAAAATAAACTTAATTAACTAATTGCATGAGAACTTTAACTAAGTCGTTTCAAAAGTAAACTGATTTAAATTAATACAAACAAACACAAAACAAAAAAAAACAATCAAATATTTAAATGAAAAACTTAACGAATATATCCAAAAACTGTTAGCCGTCTGTTAGCCTCACAGCGGAGCTTTTAGCGTCGTCTAGCGATTGCACATAAAGCTCTGCTCAATTTTGAGACAAACACCAAACACTCACACACACACACATGCACACAAAGCAGCCATAAACATTTGTTGGTCGAAAGCTTGCACAGCCAATTGGCAGAAAAGCGACGAAAGCAGACTTACAACAAGGTCGAAAAGCTTGTTGCTATAAAAGCGCACCTTTATAAAAGCTGCCTGTTACGAACAGCCCATTATGTTAATGCCAATGTTAACAAAGCTGTAATTTTAACATAATTCGGTTATTTACATCCTTTTTGAAAGAAAATGTACTTTTTTCATTCCAACTTCAATTTAATTGTGTAATTTCAATTATCCAAACAATTTTCAACTTTAAAAACTGAAAGTTTTTTCAGAAATATTCTACTTTAACTACATTTGCATTATTTTCATATGAATTATTATTTTTATTACTACTACACTTCATTGCTATGTTTAAGCAATTCAAGAACTGTTGAAGGATCAATTACTTAAGTAATTATAATTACTTTTCAACTCTATTGTCACAAATATCATTTATTCCGATCTTACATAGATATTGTCAGCTTTAATTACTTTCCGAATACATTCTGCGACTTTTCATTAAACTTTCTTTATCGATTGCTTAATAAGCGTTGTTATCTGCCCTGTGCTACACTCCGGCGCAAGTTCTTAAGACCAACAAGCTGGCTGGCAGGCAAGCACTTCAGTGCGCGGCGGCTAACTTGAACTATGTCTCTAATCATAAATACTTACTAAACAACATTTTAAATGCTTAAAGTTTGCACTAAATAAAAACCAAAAGAAAAAAACTTAAACTAAAATTTAAATTAACATTTAAATTAAATTAAATAAACATTTAATTAAATTAAAGAACTTAAATAAACAAAACAAAAAACTTGACTAAATTTCTGCTTGAATACTTAAAAATAAAGCCAATTAAAGCTGAACGCGAATTTACTACCAAAAGCAATTTAAAAATACAAAAAATAACAAATACCAAATAAAAAATGAAAAATGAAAAACAAAAGATGAAAGATGCAAATAGAGTTCAAACTGAATATGAAATCATAGCGGTGAAGCCAGTGTATCAATAACAACAACAACAACAACAACTAAAGGGTAATTTTTTCCTCGTAGCATTGCCAAAAAAAAATAAAAATAAAAATGAAAACAAAAATAAAAGCAAATAAAACACTTTTGTTGTACAATTTGTTTATTTGAGATTGAGATAAGTTCATTAAATTTATATAAATGCAAATAAAAAGCAGAAGAACAAGAAAATGCAAAAGCAAAAGCAAAACAACAACAACAAGAACACTTTTTTGATAAACGTTTTTTTAGTAAATATATGTATGTATGTATGTATTAATAATGCAAATGGTTTCATACACACAGAAAGTATTCAGCAACAAGATTATTAGCAGCAAACAACAACAACAACAACCACAGCAACAACAAATTATCATTCAAAATATTAACAAAATCTTTAGTTTGATCTTTAGACATTAATTATTATAATCGCAATAAACAATAAATAAAACCATTTGCTATTTTCACAAGTCATTCCAAATCATTTGAATTATTCGAATCATTTCAATTATTAATGAATGCTCTTGTTCGAGTTTCTTTTGCTCCAAAGTCACTCATTCAAATTAATGTGAATTCTTGAGTATTTCGAGATCTCAAATCATTCAAATCCATCGTTCAGTCGATCAATCGATCAATCGATCAATCAGTATTCATGCTTAAGTCTCGTTTCTGTCGAAACTGTCATCCAAGTAACTTTCATCTTATACAAGTATGTATAGACAATCGCCAAATCAATAATATATACATATATGTATGTATAACACTTATATATATATATATATGAATATCATTTTGACAATAGGAAAAAAAAGGTTATGGAAATACTTAGATTTTGATATGATTTTCATTTTTGTCAATCTTTTGTGTCCCTTTAGAATGGTTTAACGAATTGAAATAATGCCCGGAGTTTCGACACACTCCACATGGCACAAATTTGCACAGACAAGTATAAACTATAACAAAAAAATATATATAGATTGGCTTACTCAATGAACTCAATGAGAACCTCAACTTTATTCGGTTTCCAAAAAAGAAAAATAAGAGAAAAGACAAAATTTATGAAAATGATAACACACAAGTCTTACTTACACGAGTATATCAAATGACAGAAAACGATTCAAAACTTGCTTTAGTTTAGAGACCTTTAAAGACTAATCCAAATATGGCACAGGCGTTCTAATACGAGTACCTATCCCTATAAGTACTACTACTACTACTACTATATAGGATTGGCAATCAAGCAACAATAAGAACCTAATTCAATCGAGTTTGTATATGCCATAGAACAAACAGGCTTAGCTTCATTCCTACACATATCTAACTAAAAACATACGAGAAAAAAAAATCAACTAAATCAATTGGATATTCTTCAAGTACTTCAATTGATAAGTATAGATTGCGACCTCGGCAACAGTTTGGAGTAAGGATACGATATACCTTTTAGTTATAGCCTGAACTCTACCAAAGTTTCTCGAGGTCGTTTAGTTCCTTTTTATATTGGATTGAGTTAAGGTTTCGTTTTTCAAATGGTTTCTTTGGATAACAAAATTTAAACATAAGATACATGATTTGGACTTTTCTCTCTCTCTCTCTCCCAAACGTTTCTCTATCTTTCTCTATCTATAATCTATCTATAAAAAGGAAATGTCTTAAGATTCGAGGTCTTAAATTCATATTACTCCCGAAATGATACAAAATAAATAGAAAACTAAAAATAAACTAACAATAAGAAATAACAAATACGATGCTGTTCCGAATTTCAATTTTGCTGTTAAACCACAGATGAAAATTTTAAGTGCCAAAGAAAACTGTAAAAAAGAATTGTATTCAATACTTGTGAGAACGTTTTTTTCTTTTTGGGATTCAAGCGAAATTGATATTCGGAATGGACTCGAAATAAACGATAAACATTGCAAGTGATGTTGGTGTAAAGCAAATATCTAAACTAATTACTTAAGATACACACACAAACACACACATAGCCACAGAGACACAGACACAGAGAGACAGGCAGACACACAGATACTCTACTATGTATAGTGTGTTCTTGTTCGTGATGAGTTAGGAACTAATCGTACTTAAGTTAGGCTTAATTTCTAAGACAACTTCAACAGATTAAATGCTAAAGAAAACACAAGACGAAAAAATCTTGAAATACACAAACATATTTATTAGCTGTGTTGCAATTAAGTGCTAAATGGAAAAACAATAAATATATATAAAATATACATACTTACAAAAAATATAAAAGAAAATATGAAAAGCCAAAAGAAAGTAATTTTAATTATAGCATGTAGTAAGTACATCTATAAACACTTAAATCTAATATAGTGATTAGGCAAAATGCTGCAAATTGAGCGCGTGACTTAAAATTCGAAAGGGTAGAACTATAATACATATATAAATATATATACAACTCACACATACACAACACTACAGCGAGGGCAGTTTCTATAGTTTGTGACAACACAACACACACACACACTCGATTAATTCATCAACAATAGCTGAAGAATACAAATGCAATTTGATAGATCATTAAAAAGTTATCCATCTTCCACAGCTAGAAAAATTCCCTTTGAAAAATTTATAGCAATTGTAACAGTTTTCTTCATTTATGCTGTGAAATTGTTGCGAAAAGTAAAACTCGCCAAAAGAAATCTGACAGGAATTGCAGCCTAAATATCATAACTTCCTAAGGCATTCATCTTTATGTTGATGACCTTTACGAAAATTCATATAGTAAGACCTATTTCCAATAACGCTTTCCTCTTAAAAGTTCACACTTTCTCAAATACAATTACAATACAAAAATATGTTATGTCACATAGTTTTGTTGATGGAATTGTGTAGAATGCGTAATTGGGAACAGGGCCTCTATGGACACTTCATTTGGTCTAGGACAATAAATCGTTACAACAAACAATGCCTCAAATTGTAGTATTCGATTGTTGTGTGTGTCCGCAACATTCATAATTCGATACCATGAACAACAGCAACAACAACAAACAAGCATATGGTTGTATAATAAAAAACAAAACAATTAAATCCAAATTTAAAAAACGCAAACAAATTAAATAAACAGTTAAAAAATAAAATTGTTTTAGAAATGGAAAAAAAAAGTAACAAACACATTTAAAACAAAGCAAAAAACAGAAATAACAAACAAACAAGATTTACTTACATACATACACATACATTCAAGCATTAATAAATGAAAAAACTAATGAAATGCAAAGAATATAAAATATAAAAAAAAAAACAATTAAAAAAGGAACAAAAGAAAAATCTTAACAATTTAAAATGCCAACAACTACTCAACGGCAAAAACATGTTAACTTAGTAAATAAAACGCAAGAAACGATACAATATGCAATTAAATAAAATGTTTTAAACAATAAAAAAAAACCAGAAGAATAAAACGCATACTAAAGAATGCAAATCCATATGGAATTTAACATAAATAAATTGTCTTTTAACTGGGCAGGAATATTGTTAATTTTCTTGTTCACAAATCTAGAATTTGGAAACGAATATATATGTGGATTACGGAACATGAAACAGAGGGAAATGACACTATTAACCTTCAAATAAACCTCTTTGTAGGTAAAGCGTAAGCCATACTATTTGTGAAATTTAGCTTATTAATGATTTATCGTTAAATATAGAAATTAAAAATTTTGAATCGTTAATAATTAATTGCAATAATTTTTTTTTTAATGCAGTTTTCTGCCGCAAGCTGTTAAAGTCTTTGAAGACATGCCAGTCTAAGCCGGAAGCGGATGCTGCCACTAAGAAGCCGGAGCAGCAGCAGAAGAAGAAGCAGCCAAGCTTCTATCTTGGAAAGACAACATAACTTTAGGTTTAAAAACAATATTTATAGCTTACAATTAAACTCCACGCAACAAATAAATACAAATAACAATAATTATATTATTTACCTATTTCATTTGTAAACTACGTTTTATTAAATAATACACAGGTAAAACAAGAATAAAACAAACAATAAAGAAAATAATATAATAAAAAATTGTGTTAATAGTTAAAAATAGAGCAGAATCCAAAAGGAACTTGGAATAGGACTGCATTTCAGGTAGAGAAAAAGATTTTAATATGACTTGATGACAAAACGCAACCGTCTTCAGCTCGAAAAGCTGAAAAAAAAATTAAGTGGCGCCATCCATGGTACGCAGCCGGAACTAGGGCATATTTTATTTTGCCTAAAAGTATGCTACAAGCCATAGTTTTGCCTTATTTTATTTTGCCTGAAAGTATGCTACAAGCCATAGTTCCGGCTTCGAACCATGGATGGCGCTACCTAAAAATATAGTTTCGACAACGGACCATGGATGGCGCCACTTTTCAGCGAAGCGTTTTTTAGAAAAACCGTTATATCTCCGCCATTTGAAGGATTATTTTGATGTCCTTTGGTCAGTTGATAGTCCTGATTGAGGCGCTTTTTTTGACATAGGACTCGTCAGGATACGGCAAGGATATAGCAAAGTTGCATGATCTGTAAACATACTAATTTGGCTGTTTCAAGGACTTTCGTCCATTTGATGACATATTCCGATGAAAGAGAGCAAGGACAGTGTGTATGCCAAAGGACATCAAAATCGTCCTTTAAATGGCAGAGCTAGAGCTAATTTTCTTCAAAGGATAACACATTTTATTAGTTTTTTGCTCTTAGCTTGACCATATCCTGCAGGATCTAAAATTTTTTGATGCAAATCGATAGATTTCGTCCTTGCGAATCTAGCAAGACATGTCCTGTCAAAATGCGCAAGGATATGGCCGAGCTAGAGCTAGTTTTCTTCAAAAGATAACGCATTTTATTAGTTTTTTGCTCATAGCTTGAGCATATCCTGCAGGATCTAAAAGTTGTTGATGCCGATCAATAGATTTCGTCCTTGCGCATCGAACGAGACATGTCCTGTCAAAATCCTGCAGGATATGGCGGAGTAAGAGCAAAAAAACGTTAAAGGACATCATATTCAAACAGAAAACACGCCATATCTCCGCCATTTAAAGGACGATTTTGATGTCCTTTGGCATACACACTGTCCTTGCTCTCTTTCATCGGAATATGTCATCAAAAGGACGAAAGTCCTTGAAACAGCCAAATTGGCATGTTTAGAGATCATGCAACTTTGCTATATCCTTGCCGTATCCTGACGAGTCCTATGTCAAAAAAAGCGCCTCAATCAGGACTATCAACTGACGAAAGGATATCAAAATAGTCCTTCAAATGGCGGAGATATAGCGTTTTTTCTAAAAAACGCTTCGCTGAAAAGTGGCGCCATCCATGGTCCGTTGTCGAAACTATACTTTTAAGTGGCGCCATCCATGGTTCGCAGCCGGAACTATGGCTTATTTTATTCTGCCACAAGCCATAGTTCCGGCTCCGAACCATGGATGGCGCCACTGATGGAATCCGCTGCTTGTACAACAAAACAAATTTATTTTAGTTTTAGTTAATAGTTGCTACACTTGTAAAAATAATGAAATTAAAGGGACAACAGTAGAGTTTATGGGTAGTAGGTTTTCTTGAAGCGACCCTCGCGATCTTTGCGTCCACCCGGCCTCACCGCACGCGGCACATACTCCTTGTCGTGCTGGTCAAGAGTGCGACGCCATGGATTGATGTCAAGCTCAAAGAAACGACGACGCGCCTCCATGTTACGTGTGTTGTTATCGATTTTGTATAGCTTCTCCCACATGTAGATCTCAGGCAGTTCCAAGTGACGTGGTCTCTTCGATGCCAAGTGCTTGAACATCTTCTCAAGGAATTCACGTCTCTCCGCATCTTCATAATCGGCGGCACGACGCAGCGTAGGTCCACTCACATAGGGAAGCAGTTCGTCCGCAGTGCGTTGAATGCTTGGTACATTGCTGTAGAGGGTGAGGAGCTGACGCAGCGTCGCCTCATTGAAGTCCACACATTTACCCTCGGGAGAGATTTCGCCATACAACGGCTGTGGTGCTGTGCCCCGACAGAAGTTTACACGGGGATTCTCGTCGACATTTGATCCATGGACTAGCAGTGTATTCAATTGATACTCGAAGAAGCTCCACTCGCGTCCATTGGTGATCACAGTCTGGGTATTCAGCGGGTAGGTTAGCTCATTGTAGGTATTAAAACCATTGTAATTGGCCTGCGCCAGCAGCCAGGCATAAGATGATTGTATTGCCAGTGCATGCAATGCATCCTGTTCATCACGCTCGCCATAGGACTTGGGACGTAGCTGCAGGTGGGCACGTGACTGGAAGGAAAGCAGTCCAAAGTTTGGTGCATTGGCGCTGGGCCAATAACCAGGCACATTTATGGCATGCTGATGCTTCGTGCTGTAGCCCAAGGTGCGTGCATCGTGCTTGTATCGTGGCACCTGCTTGGCCAGCGTCAAGTTCTCGCTCTCCTCAACAGTTTTCCATGTCGGAAGCTGGTGTCGGTGACGCAATGCCAGATAAGGTTCTCCGGTGTATTGCACTAAGCGATCAACACTTTCGTGGGCATCTGCCTTCTGCCATTCTCGACCCTCTTTCGATTTGACAACGTTCTTTGGCGGATTCACACCACCGACTGCCCAAAAGGCCTCGTGGCGTGGATTGTAATCAATCTCGACATCCTGCAAGTGAGCGTAATCCGCGCTAAGCACTTGAAAGGCAGTTCGGTTTATTTGCTCCAAAATAATTTGTGTCAGTTGTCGTTCCCGTGTCACGGCATCTAGTGGCGTCTCCAGCAGCGTCATCTGATTTCTGCAATAGTTTAATAAATGAGTTATGCTTCTAACAACGTACATTACTTACTTGAAGACATCGTGAGCGAATTCCAATGCCTCAATAACATCCGCACGTGCTGTCTTCACAATTTCATCAATACTCGCTTGCTTTGACTCCGTAGTTGATTGCAATAGCGGTAATTCCTCCAGCACAGTGCGCGTGTAGTGTTGCGTCAGTGGCAGGGCATTGTAGGGCACTGAGGTGTCGGTGAGATCCACTACCTTGTAGCCATAATAACGCGGCATGTTTACTTTAATCATTTTCTCCTCAACGGTCGCCACCTCACGTATCTCGTTGTGCCATTCGGCGGCTGTCTGCTGCTTACGTCCCTTAAAGCTGGTATCCTTAATAACTGGATACTCGGGCTCTGCGGTGTACTCGGAATCAGCAACTGCTACAGTCTTGGCCTCTGCTTTAATGGCCAAGTAGCGGCGGCACATCGCCTGTAGACGCGCACGCAACTGCTCTCCACGTCGCAGCGTCAACATTTTCGCCGGCCAACAAATTTAATACAAGAATTTTAAGGTAAATAAAGTACAAATTGCAGAGCCGTAAGTCGCCGCCAACGAGGTTATGACATCGGAACTAGGAAGAACGATAACGATAACAACTCACAAAAAACTTAAATCGAACGCAATCGATGCTCATCGCCAACTATCACTAGCAACCATCAAATTCATCGCAAACAGCTGAGTATGCAGCTCAACATAATTTATTAAATAAAACTAATTAAAAATGCTGCAAGCAACATTAAATGATGCCAAATCATAATATTAATTGTAGCTATTGTTTTTGCATGTAATAAATATTATATTACAGCAATTTTACTGCATGTATCGCTTCCTTTTCCGATAAACAGTTTACCGATTTCGATAAATGAGGCTTTCCAGCGGCTATTGATTATCGAGCCAAAATATTTAAATTAAGTATTTTATCAAGTTTTGTGACAATAGAAAATCATTAACTGCGCGTGACACGTTTACACACAACTCTTGTACGTAAAAGTTTTGTTTACAATGTTATTTTGGCTATTTTGCTCACACAGTGATCAGCGTACTGGCCATAAGTGACGATCGCTTTGTTATGCTTTGCACAGTATACATATGTACATGTATTGTGAATTATGTGAAACGATCAAGTATTGTTATTTTTAGAATTTGCTGTAATTCACAGATGAATGTGAATCCCAACTATCCTGTCTGCAAACATTCACCATACCAAATTCACTGACCACTCGGAGAGACACAATATCTTATCTTTGTCGAAACTTATCAAATAACTTCGAATCAATACAAATACATACGTATGTAAATGTACTATTTGATATTTGCAACATAGTACATATTAAAATATTGACAAACAAGTGTAATTGTGGACGTCACGCGCACAGGAAAAACATTAGCACGCAGAAATCTATCCGAGAAAAATGTCCAATATGCCAACCTTGTCAGCGCAGGAACGCACTCGAGAATGGCTTGAATCACAAGAGGATGAGCTTGAATCCATTGCAGAATCATCAGTGGTGGATAGTTTGGATGATTACAAATACAGTGAGCACACGTTTACCGAACAAGAGGACGATGACGATGACGACGACACGGGCGAAGAAGTCAGCACAGTTGCATTAGGCACACAAATGGGTGAGTCAACGATTTCCGTATATATATATATATATTTATATATAACTAATTATGTATTTATAAATACATTAGGCGATAGCAAGGGCTCCATTATAAGAGACACACTGCGCGATCTTCTTAACTCGATAAACAGCATTCAAACTGTGGGCAATGTGAACATCAGCAATTCCACCAATGTCCACATCGGCAATGTTACCAACATCAATGGCAACATTCAGATCATTGCAGAGACCACAACAACTCCACGTACACGTAATAAACACAGAATGCGACGAAGAGTCTCATCTGCGGATGCGCCCGATCCAGGTGAGCCAAATAATGTTGAGGAGGAACTGGATGAGTCCGAGGAACGTGTCAATGCCGATGTTTTCATTAGAAAACAAAGTAAGCACGAGCACCACACTTTGTAAACTTAACTTTATTTATTATTTCAACTTTTCTAGAATTTAAACTACCCAAAGAGCTATGTTCCATTGTGCCGCGTCACTCGTGGTTAGCCCAAGTGCCCATGGAGGATCCAATCAAGCTACAGCTGCCTGTTAAATATGTTGTCATATGTAAGCATCAAACAGTCGACAGAACCTGACTGTAACAGACCGTGTAAAACACATACACACACGAACAAACACGCCACAAGCTTTGTCAGTGTTCTTTTCTTGTTTCTACTGCCTTTCGAGTTTAATTATATTAAGCTAATATTATTAACTAATCACCAAACTTAATGCATTTTTTTCACAGTACACACTGCCACCGAGAGCTCCGAGAAGAGGGCCATCAATGTGCGATTAATCCGCGACATTCAGGTGCCTATAAAACTTATTAAAGCTGAAATAATTTAGCTAAATAATATTTTTTTTTAGTGTTTTCACATTGAAAGTCGTGGCTGGAATGACATTGCATATAACTTCCTTATCGGCTGCGATGGAAATGCCTACGAGGGCCGTGGCTGGCAAACTGTGGGAGCACACACCTTGGGCTATAATAAAATTGCCTTGGGCATTGGATTCATTGGATGCTTTATGCGAGAATTGCCAACAGCTGATGCGCTTAATATGTGCAAGAATTTATTGGCACGTGGTGTCGAAGATGGTCATATATCTGCAGATTATCGGCTTATATGTCACTGCCAATGCAATTCTACGGAGAGTCCAGGTCGGCGCTTGTTTGAGGAGATTCAAACTTGGCCACATTTCTATAATATTGCTCAGGATGAACAATAGCTTTGACTTACATGACATTATGTACTGATTTTTGTTAACTATTAATTGGTGCTTGTCCCGGACAAATATAACTATTGGCTTTAGGATTAATTATATGTGTTGTTACCATTTGTTTTTGTCTATATCAAATCTGTGTAAATATATTGACAAAAGTATAACTTTTGTATTGTGGATTTAAATTGGATATTTCGACAGTTTTGTTTTTAATTTGTTTTCATATTTAATATTCTTTTAATTCGTATAATTTAATTATGGAAACATCTCAGCTGATTATAATTCCAGTTGATTCGGGAGCATCTAGGCAGTTTCCGACTTGCGCGCTAAATAAATGAAAAACAGAATATAGTTAACAACATTTTAAGACATTGGTAAGCTAACAACAAATAGCTTGCAGTTAGTAAAACGATTGAGACAATAAAACATAACGATTGCAATGGCAACAAGTATCTGAGTTGCATTCTTATTTTGTTCAATAAATTTTGAGGGGAATCGATCGAAAATATTGTTAATCGAACAAGGAATCATATTAATTAAACGTATTAGGAGAGTTTTGAGAGTTGGAAAGCCGACTAATTAGTATTTGGATTCAGCATATGCATTGTAACTCGAGGATTTCAGTAACTTACACCTTGCTACACAACTGATATTCTTTTGGTTAAGACAATTTAGTCTTTAAGATCTGTAATTAACATAAATACATCATCATTTTAGAATGAATTGCATGACAGTTCAGCTGGCGAGGCCATTGGCCAAAATCTGATTTATATAATACATTCTCAAATCCAGTGATCATTTGCTGGAGCATTTGTATACAGACTGGGATGTCTATATTCCTGGATTCTACTACAATTTCAGATTTCAAAAGGATTACTTACGTGCTGGCTTGCCGTTGGCCCATGGTGTGAACTTCACGTGGCTGTCGTTACGTTTTCCGGCATCCACACGGAGTTCTGTGCGCAGAGCTTCACGCAGGACACGGGCCGCAATGTTGGAATATTGGATGTAACTGCAACAAACACAATTGCACAATTATCACAAGTGAGCATTCGATTACCACACATTTGTTTTTATGTGTGGTGCATTTTGCAGTTAGTTATATTTCAGAGCAAACAACACAATTACGTAACGCCTGCAGGCAGCGTACATAACAATGCCGATGCTGTGCATCTTTTTGTATATCACAATCAAGTGCATATTATTAACTTACGTAATTCCAGCTGCTCTCCAGGCGTTGGTCATTTTGACAGATTTTTTTCGCAAATTATTCGCACGATGAACAAATAAAGTCAGACCTTTCCTGTGCAGGCGCTTTCGGAGATAATGATGTTATCGATAGCCTAGTATCAATCTCAAGTTCAAGCAACTCTGCCGATATCGTTTTCGTATCGATTGCTGTGAACTATATTCGAAGCGATAGTGCGATATATCGATGTCTTGCTGCTGCAAATGAACTCACCCTGGCAGCTTTGTTTATGTTGTGTCTCGCTTGCACACATGTGAAACAGTTGTTGTGTTTGACACTCTTTCTCGATTGACAAGCAACTTGACCAGTTTATTTAATATTTATATTATCATTTATAATTTATCAGATTCATATGTTTGTTTGAAGCAACTTATTGAAATTTAGATGAACATTTTCCCAGTGCTTAGTTATTTTACGTACATGTCGAATGGAATATGTGAAAAACATGTGCAGTTGGCCTAACCAAGGGTTAAGGTTATACTGAACGCATTTTATCAATTGCACAACTCTCGTATAGCTCCAGTTTAAGTACGATGTCTGCCAGGCCGCAGATATTAATTATTGAGCCGTTCTTCGGCGGCAGTCATAAGCAACTAATAGATACCTTAATCGAATGTGAGTAAAATCTGTTTTATCTGTACAACTAATAAGTACAATTGTTTTTCTTATTGGTCAGGTCTCAATTTGGCTGACTATGAAATATTTAGTCTTCCCGCCAAGAAATGGCACTGGCGTGCTCGTACCTCGGCTCTGTATTTCTCACAATTAATTCCACCAGAGCATGATTACAAAATCCTTATTACAAGCTCTGTTCTTAACTTGGCCGAGTTAATTGGCGTGCGTCCAGACCTCGTCACCTGTCGAAAGATTGTCTATTTCCATGAAAATCAATTGGTTTATCCAGTGAGGGAGGTAAAAGAGCGGGATTGTCAGTACGGTTTGAATGAGATTCTTACCTGGTAAGTTTTTTCCCTTATTTTCTTTTTTAAACTCTTAAAAAAAAATCTCTTTCAGTCTGGCTGCGGACATAGTTCTCTTCAATTCTAACTTTAATCGCATGTCGTTTTTGGACAATGTGCAACCTTTTCTGAACATACAACCGGACTTTAAACTGAAGCATATACGTGAACGCATCGAAAAGAAATGTGAAGTATTGTATTTTCCCATCAAGTTCCATGCATTTCCCAACAAGCGACACATTATGGATACAGAGGATAATACGGAACCGGATTGCTTGCATTTGATATGGCCACATCGCTGGGAGCATGACAAGAATCCCAAATTGCTGGTGGAAGTGTTGATGGAGTTGAACAAACGACAAGTCGACTTCAAGGTCACAATATGTGGCGAGAGCTATCAGGCTATACCAGAGGCCTTTGAGGGTATACAGGAGAAGCTGGGCTCCAAGTTGATTAACTTTGGTCACTTGACACGGGAGAAGTATATTAAAACCTTGTTAACTGGCGATATTGTCATCTCGACAGCTGGCCATGAGTTCTACGGTGTTGCCATGTTAGAAGCCACCTATTGTGGTTGTTATCCAATTGCACCTAATAAGCTTGTCTATCCCGAAATCTATCCCAAGGAAAATCTATATAATACGTCCAATTCGCTTATCAAAATGCTTTATAATTGGTGCCGAAATCCGCAAATCTTTCGTCGACATCGTGACAAATTCTTTGATTTCTTCACTTTTGAACGTTACTCGGCACAGCATTTAGTGCCCAAATATCTGGAAAAGATGCGAATTTCGGTTTAAAGGGGGGCCTTAAATATATCATTAAAATGATATCTATTACATATGTATATGAGAATTCCACTTGCTGTTTTGTGCAATACGCATCGAATTTAGTTTGTAAGCCAATTAAAATATAAATACCTGACCAATTTACCAGAGTAATACATACATATACTCATGTATGTATGTTTATATAAATAGGTTTATAGCTTAATGCAGAATATATGGTTTTTGATGTCAATGTTTGCCAATTAATTTACAATTTCCTCTATTATCTTGTTGATTTGAATAATCAGTTGTTAGCAGCTTAAAAACTGCAAGTTGTTTGTAATTAAATATGCATTTAGTAATAAGTTAAAATTGATTTGTTATGATCTAAGCGATCGACACACAGACATATTTTATGAACCAATTTTTTACATTTTATTGCTTTATAATATTAGATTAAATGCTCTTTGAAAAGATTTATCAAAAAGAGATTTATTTGCAGATTTCGGAAATTTACTTTCAGTTTTATCAGGAATTATTCTCCATATGTTTAGTTATTCTAATTGGATATTTTTTTCTATGGCTATAGGGTTCTCTATCTTGTACCTCTCTTTCTATCTCGTGACGTCCGATTTTTCTTTTCACATCTTCAAATAGAATTAAGCCTATTTTTATACGATTTTCTCAAGTTTTTATATCATCCTTTATAACAATATAAAATTATTTACTGTATAGCTAAACATATTTTAATATTGACAGTTATGGTACATTTCCACAAGTATGTACATTTACTTAAAACTATTCTATTTTAGTTCGGGATCAACAACAAAACTGAAGAAAAAAGAACAAATCATAAATGAAATGAAAATAAAATTCAACAAAACTTTGGTAAAAAATGTGTTTCAGAAATGATTCTCTTTAAATTTTGGAGGAACCGTGTACTTCTCCTTAACATGGGCACGATATTCCTCGTCGTCGTGGCATTCCCGATAGCACTGAGCACAGAATAGTTCACCATCACAGCCAAGGCAACGGAAGACGGCATCCTCATTGCATATATTGCACCAAGGCAGCTCCTCGGTGTCATTAGGGTTAGTTTTAGGTGCGGAGGTTCCCATTTCAGCATCCAGGACAGCTTCTGCCGGCAAACGTGATTCAGCTACATACTGTAATAAGGGTAAAGCTTTAAGAGGCAGCAACTGGATCTAAATAAAAGGTTGTGTACTTTTTTCATAATATTTTGCAAAACAGTTTCATCGTTCTCATCCTCATTATCGCTAGGAGTATTTGTAGCTGATAAGCTGGTTGCCACTCCAGCTCCAGTTCCCACACCTTCGATGGGAGCATCACGCAGGGCACGTAAACGTCTTTCAATATCAGAAATGGCATCAGTGCGTTCAACATCGATACGTTGATCCAGCTCAGTTTCTCCCATGAATTGATGCAGCAAATCCTTGATCTTATCTTGATCGGTTCTTTGATCTGTGGACAGTAAGAGATCCTTCTTATCATAGTTCTTCTGATGCGGCATGCCACTCAAATTGGAAAGACGTGCACGTATCTCATCATCAGTTGATTCAACTGCCTTAAGGTTCTGCAAACGTTTGCTTATGGCGCTGTCGAGATTCTCGTCAATATCTTTGGCATTTGTATTCGAAACTGGAGCGGCTGAAGTCTCGCCAGGCTCAACAGTACTTATGGGTGCCAGCACAGCAGCTAGTTCCTCCGAAGGCAACACGTTACTAAACCCGTCAATAGATTATATTGAGTATGAGTATTACAGAAACAAAACTAAGGACCAATACGTTTAAAAGAAAGGAATCTATACAAATAAGATTTATAAACCAAAAACATTTATGGAAAATGTTGTTCATACATGTTTGGAAAAAAGAGCTTGATTTTACAAACTCTGTTTGTTTCTTGTTAAATAATATTATAATAAACTAAAACTAATTAAAATGTGTAAAAATGCATTAAGAGAATCTTTATTATAATAAATACTGGAAAGTACTCACTCGAAAAGTGCATCAGCTGCCTCGATATCTGTGATCTTTGGTGGCAATCTCAGTTTCGTCACTAGCTCGCCAGGCAGAGCTTCACAGTCCACAACTTTTTCGGCATCGGCCACAGCCTGCATTTTGGACAGTTTGTCATAGCAGATGAGGCAAACGTTGAGCACCTTATTGGACTGTCGAGGCACTGGCATCGGTCTCTTCAGACACTTGGCGCAGTAGGAATAACCGCAGTTAGGACAACCGTGCTATAAAAAATCACAAATATGATTAATTGCATTAATGGCCTTACTCCTACCTAGCAAACACTTACCTCCTTGCAGAAGAGACCATATTTGCGGCTGCATCCATAGCAGCTCATATTGTGGCAAGTCCAAAGCTTTAGATAACTAGAAATTTATTAGTTTGCGAAAAAGACTGAACAAAAAAAGTAAACAAAAGTTTCTTATTAGACGAAATCAGCGCTCAGAAATTGTGAGTCAGACGATACATTTATATTGCTTATCGGTGCTATCGATAGTTTTGAGTCAACTCACATGGTGGTATCACTACAAGGTGACATGTGTATTATGGTAAATACGTCACCATGCATGTTATAATATTCACCTTGGGCACACATATTTGAAATTTCTAAACAAATGCAAATCTTTCTTTTCTGAATTTCTCTTCCATTTGAGCGATCAAATTTATTTATACATTGCAATACATACGTATAATTACTTATGACATTTCATTTATTGAAGATTACAAGCAGCAACTGAAATCCTATTAGCTGCCACAGATGTAAATCTCACATATTTCACATTTTCATCACCGTACGCCGGAAGTTTCCCCTGGCGTTACATCCAATTTACATTATTAGTGGGATTCTGTGTCCTGTAACCGACACTTACAAGCTTAAATACGTGAATTTCATGGGTTGTTTCTTTTCTCAAAAAATATTACATTTTAATATGAATATGTATATTAAAAGACCTACATAGTTTTTATATTTTGAAAAGTTTCAGGGAATGTAATTTTCTTTTGGTTCTTTCATCTGGTGGCCATGAAACTAATATGCATATTATTTTATATGTATGTAATCATAATTATATTTAGTATAAATGCAAAATACAAAATTCTCGGGTGTTTGTATATTCTGTTGCGCATATTTTGAGACATATGCAGAACAAATATTAAGTTTTCTTTAAATCTAAGGAACTGAGTAAATGAGAAGAGTGGGTAAGTAAAATAAAATATCATTTTGATGCTGTGTATTATTAGGTTAAGGAAATAAATTAAAATTAAATAAATTCCGATAAATACACGAGTAAATACTTTCAAGCAGTTGGAGTGGAATCGGGGTTTTCACTTTTCTTTTTCATTTTGTTTTGATTTTAATGTTGAGTTGATTGAGAGAACTCTATTCAGATGGAGTGAGATCGCGTTCCAGTTCATTCTCATTAAGTATTTGCGATAGCAAATCATGCAATGGTTCGAGTATTTTTTTGGCGCCGGTATTGGTAAGATTTTTATAGTCAAACATATCATGGTGACTGATGCTGCCGTCTCCCTGCACTAGACCCTTGTCGATGGCCACAGTTTGCACACGATCTAGTCCCTTTGTTTGCTCCTTAATCAACTCATTAATCTCTGCATTTTTGTCACGCAGCGAATTCGGTTGCTGTCCTCGTGGTAGCAGCGACTGCAAATGTAATAAACAAAATTTAAATATAGTACTCTTTATCTGATGTCCATACGGATCAAATCGGTAAAATATTATTCAGAACTAATAATGTTTTTCAAAATTCTTATTAATGAAAGGTAGTCATCGGATCATACAGTTGATTTAAGTGTCAACTTGATTTTAACTAATCTTTCCACACAAGTATTTCTCTTGAATAGGGGAATTCTTGGTACATAGTATTATTTAGTATTTACCGGTAACAGAATGTAGGCTCCAGGCAGCTTTTGTCGTATCTTTGCGACATTGGCGAGCAAACCTTCAGCAACTTCGGCCGCACTGTTGCTCACATTGTTGGTGCCGACGTGTAGGACAACTACTTTGGGATTGACATTGTCGAGGGCGCCGTTATCAATACGCCAGAGCACGTGCTCGGTGCGATCATCCCGTATGCTAAAGTTGAGGCAGTGCAGTGGTGCAAAATATTGATTCCAGGTGTCGGTGTCCTGCAGTGTTTCAAATATGCAATCACCAAGAAATATCACATCCGGATCCTTCTCACGACAGTCGGAAATAAACCGGCGATGTATACTCTGCCAGCGCTTGTCTCCGTCAACATCGGGCACAGCTGTGGGCACAGCGCAGGGATTCATGTCTTCTAATTTGTTGAGATGTCTTTTTATACAGCATGCGGCGTATGCTGTTACCAGCCTTTCAACTTAAATTTGCTGTTTCTACGTTGACTACGAGATCCTCAGCAGTTGTTTCTGTGAGTTGCGGTAAAGAAAGAGCTCGCTTAGAGGAGTGCAAGTGAAAATAATTATAACCAAAAGAATAATTGACAACTAGAGTTTAGTGCTGGAACTCGACTCGATTTTATATCGACTCAGCGGTGCTGGTGAAGATAGTTCACACTAACCATCGACTACAATTTAAACGATATATCGGCATTTAAAAAGTTATGTTCAACCTAAAAATAAAAAATTCACACAGCTAGGTAAATGTTTTTAATGTCTATAAACATATAAGGTCTTTAATAACTATCCAAATGATAATATGCCGAATAAGGTATAGTAATTTCGGTTAAATTCAATGATATATTAAATATAATTTTACTGGACACTGAATACATTGGCTTCATAGTCATTAAATAATTAATTAAGCTTCAAAATAATAAATTACATTTCACAAAGTTAAAGAAAATAAAATAATTTAAATATTTGCTGTTATACCATCGATAACAATTATGTGAACTGGTCTATCGATATTGATTACGATAGTTGCACATCTCTAGCCGCTGCCTAGCACTTTTTTTTGTGTCAGCAAAGACGGCACTTCGCGTATCTGTGTAAATTTTTAGTACATTTTAATCATATTGATTGTATGGAGAGTAAAGTTATTTTAACCGGAATATAGTAAGTGCGTAGAGCACAAATCAATTAATATGGACGTGGACCTTAGCCTAGACGAAATAATCGAGCGCAAGCGCACACACAATCCTCCCCGGGCAAATGAGAAAAAGCTGTAAGTTTTTCACACAAAACCCAAAAGAAAATGGCGCTGATTTGCGTTCCCGTTACCCGTTGATAGCAATGCCGTTTTAATGAAACCACGCAAGCCGCTTAACAAGCCGGCAGGACATCAACGTACATTCGATGCACGTAACAAGATCATAAAAAAGACCCGCGCCAAAATTGTGGATGCCCGCGATATACTTAATCAAAATATACGGGACTCTGGCATCGATGCCCGCAATGTGCTGTTGGAGAGGAAAAAGGAGCGCATGCCACTCCCACTTCCGTTGCCCCTACAATCGAGAGGAGTTGGTGGTGGCGGCGGCGGGGGTCGTGGAGGTGGAGGAGGAGGAGGAGGAGCGGGTGGCGTTCACAAAGGAAGATTCGGACAACGTATAATAACAATGGGCAATCGTCCTGGGGGCTTGGTGCAAACAATGTGGGATCCCAAGGATGATTTGCCCGCACATAGTGGCTACAAGTCAAGTCGACTTAATGCCGCCGCCAAACCTTTTGTGCCACGCGGTTATGTGGACTACGATAACATGCAGCAGCTGGAGGATGGTAAGTATATGCTAGTTCCTTAAATAACACACTTGGAATAACTCTTTCTTGCAGAGGAAATTGCACGCACTCTGCACATGGGCAGCTATAACAGCAGCCAACAACAGTCGGCTGGATCACGTCCACGTCTCACACGTGCCTATGATGGCTATGACCTCGAAATGGACGGTGTGGAGATAACTTCGCCGGGCAATAGCAAAAACATGGGCGGTGATCCCTTTGCAATTTATGAGGCGGCACGCAATCGTTTAGAGCGCCCCTCGTTGCCACCACCGTCACTTGGCGATGGTAACGATAAGATCTACGAACGTAGACAGCGCAATTTGGTGGCCACATCCAATTTGCCAGATTCACTGCGAGCCCGACTTTTTGGCAACGAACCCGATCGTCGTGTCTCCCATGGCATATATGCCAATGAGAATGGCAGTGGACAGTCCAAGGGACATGGATCTGCATCCGGTTTATCATCGATGAATATGCATCCGCGGCGTAGTCCACCAACGATGTCAATGCCATTGCCACTGAGTGTGGTGAACAACAAACCCGGTTATCGTTTGCTTGTTAGCAATCTGCATAGCAACGTCACAACTGCAGACATCAGGGAGCTCTTCAATGACATTGGGCCAATGTACGATGCTCATGTGGTGCGTCCAGGTACCGCAGAGGTCATCTACAAGTCTTTGGAACACGCCGAAATGGCTGTGGATGCCTATCATCAGCGTGAGTTCGATGGCCAGCCGATGCACTGTGTCCTGGTCAATCCTCATTCATCCAATCGCAGTGCCCATTCGGTTAGGTGAGTTGTCAATCGATTCCTTGACAGGTTCTGTCTCTGACTTGCGTTCTCCATCTTCTTCAGCTCTCGCACTGTGACCACAAACTCGTCCGGTGTGGAGGTGGACATTGATGCCCTACACTCAGTACTCTTCCGAGATCGCTAAAATCGCTAACTGGCAACGGTTTTCTCATCCCCGACGCTACATCAAGCCGTTTGACCTATAGACATCCCACAATTTGTCAAAGCATCAATCAATCACACATCTATCAAAATTCTTTCCTAGACGTAAGCTATAAAACATACATTTTATATTCGTTGGTTAAGCGAATTGTGACCGACGCCAGCTCAGTAAACAGAAAGCCAAGTTGGAATCAAAGTGTTTTAAATGAAAACATTCATATGGAGATATACATCATACATCATACATCACACATCATACATAACATTTATCTACATATACAATTTTATATATATTGATTGATGACGAACCGGAATTTTAAAAATTCTCACAGCGAAGAAACTTCTAATATCCGGACAACTCGATTAGCTGAAAACTTATTTATAAAGATCTGTGCCTGACAAACGTGAGCACATGTAAAACTTGCATTCATCCCAGATGGAGCGAAATGTGTATTCCTAAGATTATTATGAAGTAACAGCTGTACTGTGGATTATGTATACCCATATTTGATGACTGAAAATATGGACATGTCCTCCTTTTTTTTAATTGAATCTCAATTGCTGCGGTTAAGTTTCCACCCACATTTTTTAAGTTGCATGATATCCTTGCGCGATCGATAACATTTGAAGTGAAGGTAAGTTTACTATTTCCCTAAAGACTTTTTTTTGTAAAAAATCTTGTCAAGAAATATGACAAAAAACATGACTTGTAAAGTTGTCAGTCCGAAAAGTCAATAGACTTCAAACGTGCATAACTTCGTCAAAATCGGAGCGTTTTTTATGGGGAATGTAATTTTGTTTATGGTTGGATCTAAAAACTAATTCTACATTTGAAAATAATTTATTTAACAAATTGTTTTTCCTTAAATTTTGTTCAAAATTGGTTAGGGCGGACCCTTTTTTTTTTGAAACTTCAAGCTTGCTTAAAAACCAGACCGAAGTATCGTTTTGATCACAGTTTGATTCCACTTTTAAAAAATATCAATCGTTTGCAAAAAACGTTTTGTTTTTCTTATAATTTTTGGAAATTACACAGAAATATTAACAATCAGCTTGGTTAGAACTGCACTTTGTTTTCTTGTTTCTTGTTTAATTGTTTATTACATATTACATAAAATGTACAGTAAATATTTTAAGATCGCATAAAATTAATTCATAATAATTAAGTAAAAAAAGTAGCAGAGTTAAGTCAGCAATTGAAGAGGTTGCACACAAAAAAAATAATTATGAAGTTTGTCGGCCAATTGGCGGCAACTGAGCAGCTGCTCAATTGTCCCGGATGCCAGTGCCATAGTTGGCGCCTCCAGCACGATTCAAGGCCTCCCGGAACAGCTCAATGTCCAGTTCGGCCTCCACGCCCGCCTGCAGTTCCACGGCAAAGTTCTGCAATGGGATGGAAAGAAATAGAGAGTGGTGATTAAGACGCGTTATTAGCAATTTATATGTTTTTCTCTCACATGGAAAACAATATTTACGAATGATTAGGATTAACATGATTTGGTATCAGTTATGATTACCAAATACTATATGATTATCATATAGTTGTAATCGTAGCGATCGGTTTAAAATGAACCGTTAATTGTTTTAAAATCTAGAGTGCTGTGCAAATCTTAAGTGTGTCAAAGATATCGTTAGTTTGTTGTTGGAACTCACATTTAGCACATCCTTGATGAGGGCCTTGTCTGTGGACATTTTGGCACGCTGTATGACGCCCACCTCCTGTCCAATCCACGTGAGGAAAATGAACTTCTTGCGCTTGGATATTTCATCGCCCATCTGGATGCGGATGTAGCCGAAAGCGCGTTCCGAATCGCCAAAGTGTTGGCGGAATTCCTCGAAACACTGGCCACGCCCATGGACAATTATCTGTGCGCCATCGAATTTAAAGACCGCCCACTCGGTGTCTGTGAGATCGGAGCGAACATCCTCGTAGGCCTCGCGTATGGCATCCTTATCCAATGAGGTCGCCAGTGGCATCTATAATTATAATTTTGAAAATAGGAATGGAGAAATTAATATTATTTCTTGATATGAGAAACAAAATTAAAAAATAAGTTATTGTTTAATCTAAAAAAAATATAAAATAATAATTAAATCAACAAAAAGAACTTTTATTTTCAATTTATATTACAACAGTTAAAAATTAAATTGATTTATCAATTCCAATAATGAAAATGAAAAGAAATCAAGCTATAGTCAAATTGTTAAATATAAATTTAAATTTAATCATTATTTTATCATCACAAGAACTCAAAATACTTTAAAGATATTCTGTTTCCAGAAACTACATCCTGAAATAATGTATGATTTTGCCATTCATCTGCATGATATTTTCTGGTTTCTGGTTTTAATCTCATAACTCTTATTTACAGTCCCTGGTTTATTGAATGTTGTTGCATTTAACTATATGTAATCAGTGCAGGAAGCAAAAACTCCCCTTTTATGCGATCAGTTGCAATTCCCAAAACCCCCAAAGTTCATTTGCTTTATCCGCAATTACAAGCATCACAGCACTTTGATTGTGGATTTCGTGTTTATCGTGTGGGATTAGCGCTGATGTTTAATGTATTATATACTATAGTATGTGGCGCGTCGGCGCATTGAGGCAACAAATGCCAAGTGCTTTCAACTTGTCTTAAGCATGGCACGTATCCGTCAGATACATTGCGCGTCTCGCTTCTCAGATACTTTCGTTTTCGCTTAAGCTTCGTTTTGTTTCGTTTTGTTTCCGTGCCAAGAGCCAAAACAATAACAATAATAATAATAATAGCAATAAATTTACAAATCAATCACGCCAATGCATTTTACATTTTGTTTATATACACTTTTTTTTGCACAAAGCTCTTCAATTTCTTCAGCTACACATTGTTGCATAAATTATTCATCACTTTTATTTTCGTTAGCGTTGTTGTTGTTATTTTAAATAGTTGCTGTCGAATTTCCTTGAAAATTAAAATGCAATAAATAAAAACGTGCAATGAAACACTAAAAGTGAGCATATATTTTTGCGCATAGGTGTACCAACACAGCACTTCACTGTGGGCCAGGGTGTTGATATTAAAGTGATCGAAACGATATTAGGCAAGCGTGTCTTCTATCAAAATTATATATTTTATTATATTTGCAATTAACAATAGAAATTATAGAAAAATATGTATTTTTCTTACATATATTGATAATGTTGTATTAAAGCATAATTATATAAATGGCATACATAAAATATTTGTGCTTTAACTATTCATACCTTTGTACTATCTACAGAATATAGATCTATCTACACAAATTTTGGTTCAAAATCTATAACAACTGCAGTTTATTTAACTATTGAAAGAACTATCAGTTAGCATCATTAGTCTATTGAGATAGATGAAGTAGTTATATTCTAAAAGTTCCAACTGAACCGAGCTTTATCTCATTAGATCGCATCTAAATCAAACCACTCTAAAATTTGACAGTCTTATTAATCAATTGAGTTGTTTTATAATATAATTTAAAATTGCAATGCTGTTTAAATCATATTATACCGTAATTCAGAATGTCGTAGAATAACTTTTGATACAATTTCCATTGAAAAGTATTATCGTTTATCGTTTTTTTATATTTAAACAGAATTGGAACCCAGTTTATTGTTCAAGAGGTCGGAAATATGTATGAATCAGTAATATTTACTCCGTGATAAATATGAAATAAGAGATCTAACAATGAATGTTGACCAACAGGGGAAAAACCACATAAATTGGAATTTATTTATATTCACAAATAAAAAAGGCATAAGCAAATAGAGTAAAGTTTAGAGTGCCGGCATCTCAATAATATATCAATATAATTCCGAGTTTGTAGGTTGAAATGGTGCCCACATAATGTCACGAGTACTAAGTAAGACTTTCCACAGATTTGTGTCTGCATTTCGAAAGTATCTTTCATCTTTATATGTATCTGTAACTGAGTTGTATCTGGAGCTGAGGCAGATCTGGCCGGCTTCAATCAAGATTTATGCATTGTTTTGCTCCATTTGAAACAATTTAAGCCTTACAATTTTTCAATCAGCTGCCGACAAAAAAAAAAAATGGAAAAAAAAAGAAACGGAAAAACTGAAACGGTTTAAAGATAATTTTGTTGTCGCCCCACGAATTGAGGCAATGTTCGTGATGAATAGACGAGATGATGGGAAGATGATGATGTATGTGTGTATTTTATTTGGGTTTTGATCTGCTTTTGGGAACTGGGAACTGGAAGAGAGATATGAGAATCGGAATCGGTATGAGAAACAAGAGCTAAAGATGAACGAAAAACTGTCTCCAGACACACATATGTATGTACGACATAATGCGTTCATTGACCGATTTCATTGCTGTAGATCCGAGAGTTGTGAGAAAAATCAATTAGAAAATTGTTGTGCACTGAAAAGCGAAACAATTAGAAAGATGAGAAGAAAAGAACTTTGAAAAGAAATGACTTTCACGACGACCGATGACAAAACTCGAACTCTGCTTGAATTAATTAACCAACAAACAAACAAATCTATATACATACGTATACATACATATATTTGCACCAAAAAATGCCAAACTGTGCCAAATGGAAAGAAAGAAAAGAAGAGAAAGAGAAATGAAGCTAACTGTTTACTCAATTTGGCATTTATGAGAAATAAATATAAAATTATGGTTCTTACAATCATATCATATCATATCATATCGTATTCTATATTAGATATCATAATTTGGAGCGCAATAATTAACGGCATTTGTTTGTGATAAGGCCATTTCTCGGACTAGGCTTGTCGGATATAACCTCAATTATTATATATGGTATACTATATATAGTCAGTCGTATGACTAGTCTTGTTATTTTCTTTTTTTTATGTATGTTTGATTTACAAACGGGGTGCGGAGTTGGGTGTGACTCCGAGTCTCAGTGCGGGTGCAGCATTGACGCAAGCGTAATCTCAATTCTCTATTCTCCAGATAAGCCACGACGACGACGACATCGAAATTGATTTATAGTATGCTCCAACGACACTTGTTTGTTCTCTCCACTCCCTCTGCTTCTTCTTGGTAATTAGTCTTCTTAACAATCTTTCAATCTTTAAGTAGTTCTTCTAATTAATGTTCCTCTATATGTTGTCTAAACTAAACTTTAGTTCTGTATCCAGACGGAACGAAAGCAAAAGTGATCGATCGATAAGTCGGCATGGGGTTACACTTATTTGTAATCATATTATAACATTTATTGATTACTTCTTTATCGCACACACACAAACACACACACACACCAAACAGGGAGGGAGATTTGTTGCCAAGTGCATCAAGTTTATTTAATTCATGTGACTTTCAGTCGTTATCTTTATCTAATCTTAAGTCTATATGCTACTGTTTGTGCAATGTTGGATTATTCCCCAAACATCCAGAAATTTCAAGAGTTCAAGTCTTTAGCATATTGTATATGGAAAAGTTGATTTACTTGACTGAAAAAATGTCGTTAGCTCGATTATAAATGATTAAGGCCTGTTTTTTCATAGTTAACCTCCATTTTATCTGACAGATATTATTAAATTTTACAATAGTTGGTATACTAAGATTGTAACTAAACTTTGGACTTATATTATTGATAGCAATGACAAATGTCTGTAATACTTTAAATCAAACTTACATAATATTATCTTTTTCAAAAACTTTACAAATACTTCCGTGTCTATTCTTGTTCTTTATCAGACGAATAAAAGTTAATAAACTTATTATTCAACTTATTTTGAAAGGAAGGACAAGAATTTGAAGTAGAAGTCATACAAGAATTTTTGCGCTTGCCAGGTATCAGTTAAACAATTGTTTGCTTATATTTAACAATTTTCTTGAGTTTCAATTACTCAACTGAAATGGTATGCGATAATAAATAAGTATTGTCTGTACATATAAATTGTTTATGTAGTATGTGTATATATCTATAAATATCGATATCAGTAGCTGTATCTACATATATGTTTATCTGTATGTGTAACTGTATCAGCACTTTTTTTTTGTTTTGGCCCGGTGATTTACTAAAAATGTGCAGCTAATGGAAAAAATACAACTAAAACGAAAGCAAAACTCAAAAGGCCAAACCGATACATATCTTTATAAGTATACATATATATATATATATATATGTATTTATATATATGTAATTATTAAATGTAGAATTGAAATTGTTTAATGTTGACTAATGCTTTTTCAGATAAGCGTCGGTCACAATCAAATTAAATTCCACATTAAATCCAATGAGACTTTATGCTAAATGCAACACGCAACAACAGCAATAACAATAACAAGAGCAACAACAAACAACATTGAGTCAGCTATGTGTGTGGCAGGAAGAACATTTAATACTGCCCTTTAGAAACTTGTGGCAAGTGTGACTCACAGTCAAAATTTGGCAAAGGCTCAATCGGTCAGGGAGTTGCATTTATTTTATTCAGTATCAATCGCAGTGTTGTAAAACATTGAAAAGTTAACCAGCACTTGAAATGTGTTTCAGTTTGCACACAATAATTATTGTGTTTATAATTAGTTTACCAAATATTCATTATATGGAATCGCTTTATGTGCATTCCATTTAAATAGTTCTTTTAAATACCTTTCGTTCAACTATATTAATTTATGTAAACTTCATTAATGGTCCATAAAAATGCATATGCTCAAGTATCTTATCTCAAATAAAAATAATACAGTCAATGGTAAATGTCTGCCTGTCTGATTTAATATCTGGGGAGATTCTATATTTGTTTTGAACCCACATGCTGTAGCTGTAAATGTATCTGAAGGTGTTGATGTGGTTTAGCATGGATCATCATTATCACCATCATAAACTTGTATAGTCAGGAAGAAGGGGGAACACATCTGTTTCGGTTTGTTTTGCATACTTATTTGCTGTTTGCTTTTGAAAACATTTTCCAAATGTGTGTATAAAAATAATAAAAATGCAACTGCCAGCCAAATTCGCATGAATCAGCGGCAGCGCGTTCATTTGCCCCATGACAAGTGGAAGGAACGGCAAATGGTATGGGGAAGAGTCAATACCAGGCGGTGGAAGGGGAAAAACTGAGGTTGTTCGTTTTTTTTTGTTTTTTGTTTTTAGTCGCACAGTCGTTGTTTCAGTTGTTGTTATTGCCATGGCTGTATGTATTAATAATTCTTCAGTATTTTTATTTTCCTTCTTTATTATTTTATTTTGGCTGAAACACAAAGAAATGAACTTGTGTTGTAGTTGTTGTTGTTGCTGTTGTCGTTGCTCATGCATCAAGACGGTTGTTGATTTGTGTGCGTGACTCACAACATATTGAGAATTACTTAAAACAATAAGAAGTTGCAAATCGTTGACCAAAATTGGCGCTTCAGGAAGCGCAGCCAACTTAACAAAGCCCCGTCACATGTATGCTTATTAAGTTGGCTGCGCCAACAGCAAACATGGCTGCTGTTTTAACATTTTCTTCATTAAGAAGCTTGACTTAGCAAAATTAGCAATTTCAAAAAAGGATTTAACCAAGTGGTCAGAATTCCAGATAACTTTAAAATACTGAATAGAATTATTTTTACAATTCAAAGCTTCTTAATCTTACAACTACACATTGCGCAATAGCTTTTTAAAAGAGCTTAAAATATATAATAGGTATCGCCTGAAATATTGGTGTTCCTTTTAGATCCAAAAATAAAACCTTTTGTATTATAATTACTATTCTTCGTATTAAAGATTTCTACCTACCCCTTTTTTCTTATGAAATATTACCAAATTAAAGATATTGATAATTATTTTTTACAACTATTTCTTTTAAATAAAATTTGATTTGCAATCCTTTGAATTTCTGGCAACACTGCTTGTCTGCATAATTTCATATTAACACACACAGTTATGTATTGAAGTTGTTTGCCATTGATATGAGGGGCACTTGCGGCATTGCGCATACGCCGCGTACCTCAAAACGATATTCAATATGTATTATTTATTGGCATTGAATAGCATTGCAATATTTGAAATGTTGTTGGCGTCGCTATTGTTGCTATTGTTGTTGTTAAAGCTTGCTTGAACGCATTTCGTTTCAATTTTCATGGCTCTTTATTTTTGTGTGTGTTGTTGTTGTGTTGTGCTTTGTTTGACGTATTGATTGAGTTATAACCGTAAATGGTGCGTCTCTGTTCCAAAAGATTAGGCTCACTCAGACACACAGACACACACACACACACACACACACAAACACATACACTTGTAAATAAAGAAATTAAATTATTAGTTTGCAACGGCTGTTAAAATAAAAACTCTGTGATTAAATTTTGAGTCAGCATTGCAGCTGTTTGTGACTCACAGGGAATCAATCGAATAAACCATTCAGACTGACTCAATTGAATCAAATCTACAGTGGACAGTTACTTTTAGTAGCCACTGTAGTAGACCACAACAATTGCTTGATAAGATATATATTTAGATATAACTGTAAAGAAGTCTGCATATATGTACATAAGTAAGTACTTATACACACAGACACACACATGTCGCTGTCGCCGTCGCCGTTGCGCACTTGAACTTGATATGCATTGTCGTTGTTGTTGCTGCTGCTTGTCTTTCAACATAACCCTTTGCGTATGTTGCAGGCAACCTCCCCCGCAGTCAAAGGCAAACGCCAAAATATCCATTTTTATTCTTATTGCTTTTTTGCTTCCTTCTGCTTCTGCTTCGGCTTCAAGTTTTTATTGTCTGGCCGGTTCATCTACACACACTTACATACATCTGTACGTAGGCGCACACACACTTGACTTTGGGCTTCAGGCTCCACACAGCCTTATTCTCTCTCTTCCTTTGGCTACCCAATGCGGTCTCTCACAAACTTAATGCTGTCTTACCCATGGTGCATTTACTAGCAAGGTGACATATTCCTTACGGCCAGCGAAAGTGAAGCTATATTAAGTATAGAATGTGTCACCTTGTGGTAGTATTTCTACCATGTTCTTGCCCTCCCATACTCTCTTGCTCTTGTTGCTCTCTCTCTCTCTTTTGTCGCATCTTTTACGAATCTTAATATTGTCTTGCATACCTATACATACATTTTTACTTCTACAGATATGTAAGTATGCTCATATAGGTATATGTGTATGCATGCATATGTTAAAAGTATCTTCTCTCACCCTTCTTGGCTTGCTCTCAACGATTTGTTCAACTTCAATGCCGTCTGACATGTTGCTGGCTGCTGGACTGGGTACTGGGTACTGGGAACTCTGGGATGCTGCAACTCAAGTGGAGAGTGAGAGAGAAGAGAGTTCAATGAATTTTTGCCGCTTGGCTTTTGGCGTATCTTTTGATTTTCTTTTCTTTTCGGTTGCTTTTTAGAGTAAACTAAGAACACAGCGCGCAACGAGAATGTCCAAACAAGCAACGGCGAATTTATCACAATAAACGACAACAAAAAAAAACGTTAATAATAAAACAAACAATAAAAAAACAAAGTCAAAGGCAAAAGGCAAAAGGCTTTCAAATCGGAGTAACCGACTCCGTCCGACTCGCACGAATTGTTGCTCACGAATGCGGGCCGGTAGCGCGTGCAACTCCAACGAAGTGACGTATTTCGTTGTGGTGTGGGGGCCAACAATTTTTTTTCAACTCGCTCGCTCTCTCTCTCGCCTCTCTGAGAGAAAGAGGCAACATCGAACGCCAGCGTCGTCGACTGCGTAGCAACGTCTGCCTGCGTCGCGACTGCGCGCCTGCGCTGCAGCAGCGCAGCTGCAGGTTTTTTAAAACAAACAAATTGTTTAATTAAACAATGAGTTTAAATTTAATTAAACCCATTAAAATATAAACTATATAAAATAAAGGCAATCATTTGTTTAATTGTTAAGTGTGTGTAACCCCACCAAGTGCGAAGTTATACTAATTAATAATTTATACAAATTTCTAACAACACTTTGTGCAATTTCAAGTCTCAAGCTTCCAGAAAAGGGTCAACAAATGAATTAAAAGAAACTTTATGCATGACTTTGTCAATGCAAACATTATTTTAAATATTTTTGCCACCCTTTTTTACTTGCTAAGAGAGACTGAGCCACGGATTTGTTCAAATTTGTTATTTATAAACTATAATTTTAAATATTTTTCTCGGCTGTAGTAATTTTAAAAAGGACCAATCCATTCGGAAAATACTTAATTGTCTACACTGTTGTTAAGGATACTGCTTGAGAGTTGGATACTGTTTTCATGTTGCACACTGTGGTAAAGTTTGAGGCGACTTGTTACCAATCGACCGGTTGGCCAATTGTAAATTCAGGTGTAGGTTTAACGGAATCTTCAGCCTTGACGGCAACAACCTAGAACTGAGATGAGACTTACAAAGAGAGAGAGAGAGAGATTGAGTGAGAGATGGAGACTGAGACTGGAACTGGAACTGAAGCCGGGCACGTTGCAATCAAGTGCGCACGTATTAACCGACAATGCCAGCTATGCGTGTGTGTGCGTGTGTACATCTACATAGATACACTTACACTCCGATTCACTTGAATAACACACTTGCTGTATGACTCAATTTCAAGTCGGGTGTAAGAGGTAATTACACCCCGTTGGAGTTTATTTAGCTTTTTTAAACAAAGGATGCTAAATGTAGATTTTAAAATCACTCATAATTGACCATTTAAAAAGGCTCTCTCTAAGCCAAATATTATTAAATGTACTTTAATAGCAACTTTTCCAGCACTTGGGTATATCTGCTTAAATATTCAACTGTTTTGAACAAATTAAAATAGTTCTATGTTTAAACTATGGATAGTTAATTGTTTTTCAAATACAGACTATAATGTATTCCTAAGCTCTTATCGAATAAGAAGATATAGGCAGTAGAGTTCAAGTTTTAGGCTGTCTTATTTACATGAAATCCAATGTATGTGTGTGCAATGCAATTCGTGTCGGTCGGATGGGGAGATGGTAGGGGTAGAAGGGTCTAGGTCGGCATTGGGGGGCTTATCCGGTGCAGCGCTTATCGTCGCCAGCGTCATCCACGACGTTTTATCAGGGCAAAAACGAACAGAGCTCAATGTGAAACAGGCAATCAAAAAGGAAAAAATATGAAAGACACAAATAAGACGAAAGAATAAAGTAATAAAATTCACTGGAAAAAAATGGGGTGAGGCTACAGTAGAGCCTACTTGATTGTGTTAGGCCCTGTTCTTATGTTACTCTGCAAAAATAATACACAGTCAAATAAACATAACTTCCGAGATTGTCGACATTTCAAAATGAAAATATGAATTTGAACGTATAGAATTTTACTTTGTAATTTGTAATGTCGATTTGCAATTTATTGACAAACTAAGTAGACCCTGTAAACTTTTTTAAGTACAGGGTCTAAAAGAGAGAACTAATTTTTATCTGCATGCACACCATATAAGTATATCTCTTTAATTACAGCATTTGTTTTTAGAAATAAAACTAAAAATAAATAAATAAAAAAACAATGCAGTAAGCTACAGTAGAGCATGCTCGACAGTAGGAGACCCAGTACTTTTGAGTGCAAGCCGTTCACTACAGACTGTTCATCAATGTTGCATACCATTCAGTAGATGGCGCCACTACGAAGATAAGTTAATAACCACAGAGGTCGCTAGCGTCTCTTCTTCTTCCTTTTGCCCGTAACATATTTAGTTGAATAACTTCCGCTCTCATCATCCGATTTAAATGAAATTTGCAGGACTGGTTTGGACTATAGTGTTTATTATAAGTACCAAAAACCAAAGCGCTAGCATCAAAGGTGCTCTTGTAATTCGACTTCGAAATTTTGTATTTCAATTTCCGGGGGCGGAGGGAGGCGTGGCAAAAATCTAAAACAAACTTGATCAATGGGAGATATAGATGAACCTACATGCCAAATTTGGTGTCTCTAGCTCTTATAGTCTCTGAGATCTAGGCGACACAAAAAGGGACAGACAGACAGACGGACAGACGGACAGACAGACAGACAGACAGACGGACATGGCTATATCGACTCGGCTGTTGACGCTGATCAAGAATATATATACTTTATGGGGTCTGCCACGCCTCCTTCTGCCTGTTACGCACATTTTTTTGGACAAACTTAATAGACCCATTTGTACTTTTTCAAAGTACTGGGTCTAACAATCACAGTTTTCTAGGTATTGAAATGAGTAACCCATTCAACGCTAACATCCAACTCTTTGAGAAGGGGCATATGTTCCTATATGCACCTTACGTAGAAACTGTTAACATTGCCATTGCCAATCTCTTTTTATTTTTTTTTTCGTGTTATCAGAGTACGACAATGCAGATAATACACATTGTACTCACAGTCTGAACAAACAGTTGCCGTAACACTTGCAAAAATTAATATCGGCCGAAATCAACTCAGTTAACGATTCCAGCAACCAGTGAATGAAAAACTAAGAATGTTTTCGTATAGATAGCACAACTAGCAAACACCGCTTACATAATTAAACATATAAAATCTTGTTTAATAAATATAGTAATAGTAAATTGTATGTATATGAGAGCCAATTTAATGATATTTTAAAGATTTTTGAGGTCACAAAAAGAATACGATCAATGTGCTCTGTACATTTTCCGTTACGGCAGCTTTTTTAAATTCTACTTTCAAACTCCAGCGTTTGCCATTCGCCCCGATGAAAATGTGCTAATTTAAAACAAAATACCACATTTGTTATCGATGATTGAGAATTTGTTAAGGTGTCATCACCATCACCACCTGCTTTTGTTGTGTAGGGAAACTTTTAAATACTTTTATATTTTTCTAATGGTTGTTATTTTTATAGAATGTATAATTTGCGTAAGAGAAGGCAAAAAGCTTCGGACAATACTTGACATTTAAATATGTCAAGCATGGTCACATTGTGTAACTGCAAAATGTTAAATTAACAGTAGGCTGGCAGCTCGATAAGCAATCGACTATCGATGCCAGCGCTAAAGGCGCGCACTTTGAATTCAAATGTAAAACGAAGGCGCTCAACTTTTTGTTTTTATGTTTAAATTGCATTTGTATTTCTAAATAAAATCAAAGATAAAATGTAAACAGAAATGCATATTAACATCACATCTGCGCCTAATGCACGCCATTTGAGCTCTGCGATTGTGTGGCAGCCAAAGCTGCCGCCTGTTGTTGTTGCTGCTGCTGCTGTTGTTGTTGTTGTTGTTGCAACTTGGTGCTGTGGGAAAAATCTATGCAGGCACCCGAGGTTAGATCGATTTCCTCGGAATCAGAGCCATCAGAACCCTCATCAGAGGTGGGAGCCAAGGCAGACATGCCGCCTAAATCCAATTGTGTTGGCTCCTTATAGAGCTTCAGTTCTGTGTAGGTTTTCGATAATTTGTCATGCTCTGACTGCAGATGTGGCGGCTGTTGTTGTTGTTGTTGATGTTGCTGGAAAGCTGGATGCATCATTGTAAAATTGGCAGCACTTTGTCCGTTACCCAGTCCAGGCACATCCCCCACACTTGTCTCATTGCCCAGGGAATCCTTTCCAGCCGTTCCACTGCCCGCCGATAGATTCTCCGGCATTTGATTATTACCACCACCTACAGTTCCATTAGGTTGTCGATTCTGTCCTGCCCCGGCTATAACCGGAGGCGTTCCCAAACTGAGACAACGCATCCGCCAGGCATCTTGCAACAGTTGCAAACGCGCCTGTTTGCGCCACTTGGCGCGACGATTCTGAAACCAAACCTGCAACAATAGCAAATGAGTTAGTTTCTTGTATGCAATAAATAATAATTAATGTAATAAATAATAGTATACAATTCAGACATTTTCTTCAAATCACTTTTAGCCCAAAAGCAACGCCAAAACAATTGTGAGTGCTCAAAGCAACCAATGCTTAATTTTCAATAGTTCAAACGTTAAAAGACTTGATAAAAATTCAGATTAATTTTGTGGCTTCAAAGTTGAGCTACTAAAAGGAAATCTCTAACATCAAAAGAACAGCGAGATTGCGAACAACTGTTTTAAAATCAATTCTCCTCAAATTCTCTAGAGGTTATTGAAACATACCTCAGCTATTAATACGTTAATTTATGATGAGTAATTTATTGAGGAGCTCAAGTATTTTTTTTAATTGCCACATTTAAATTTGTATTTAATATAAGTTTATTAAAGGAGGATGTCTTTAACTTTCGTTGTACAGAAATTGTGTTTTTAAATTTTTTTGACTATAGCATTTAAATAAATTCTAATTTTTTTTTAAAAGTAGTGAAATTATGCAAATTAATTTCGAATATGAACTTAAAGCTGTTTAAAAGTATACAAATTATGTAAATTAATTTCGAATATGCTTCAGAAAATAGAGCTGAATTTTGGAATTATTTTGAATTGTTTAAGCGAAATATTATAGAAAACATAACTTAAATTGGGACTGAATAATTTAAATTGTGAGGACGCCATTCACCGATGTAGCAATTTTTTAATTAAAATATTTTAGAAAGTAAAACGTAAAAAGTAGTCGGAATTGTTTTCGATGCAAAATTTAGCTAATTTTTCGTAATCAACGAACAACATATTCAAACTGAGATTACTTATTAAATGAGCACCTTCAAAATGCCTTTAATAAGAAACCTACAAAAATTTGTTAGAGTCTCAAAGCGTAGGCTTTGAATATTTCTGATGGAATTGGAAGGAAAACTGAACTGCATTGGTAACCAAAAATAAAGGGCTTTAAATATATTTTTAAAAGTAAATCAAAATTGTAGTCGCGAACAATCTAAGAAGAAACAAGCTAAGAAACTATTTTGAGTCTACAACAACATGATCCCCCCTGATCTGCTTGGTTGAACTAATGATAAACTTTATTGACTCTGAGGACGACGTACACATGATAGTCGTGAATTTGTTCATTGTATTGCTATTGGTCGAACTAGACATACATTAATCACTTGTGATTCACCTGGACGCGAGCCTCACTGAGGCTGATGCGCAGCGCGACTTCCTCGCGCAGAAATACATCGGGATAATGGGTTTTCTGGAAGAGGGCCTCCAGCTCCTGCAGCTGCTGTGGCGTGAACGTGGTGCGATTCCGTCGTTGTCTTCTGCGGCCGAACATGTACTCCGTGAGTAGATCGCCCGGTAAAGGCGATATAAATGGCCCAGCCATTAATTAATAATTTTATTCGCACTTATTATTTCTTAACTTTTTATTAGGGTATTAAAAAAAAATAGCACACGCACTGACACAAAGAGAGACACAATTGATGTGGTAGTTGTTAAATAATTGTTTCAAAAAAAATTTTAATTCTCGAAGGATAAAAAAATAATGTTCGACTTTTTGACTTGCGAGCTGCGCGTTTCGCCAGCGACTGCGGAAGTGCAGGCATCGTCCTTTGGCTTTTATCCTCGCAGCATCAGCCGAGCTAATGTCTCTGTCTGTGTGTGAGTGGGTGTGTGTGTGCCGCTCTGTTTTTCTGTGTGCCTGTGTGTGTGGCATTCGTATTTAAAACAATGCCCATTACGAGCTTTAAGCTAATTGTTTGGGCAAATTGGCTTTAGTTTAAATAATTTGAGCAGCAATTTTAGGCGGAGATAAAAAAAAGACAATTTACATTTAGCATAATTATGTTATTTAAATGTAGTTGCTGTTAGCAGTGTAAATCTGATTAACATGTCGCCGTGTGGAAAACTATCTCGCTCTTGCCTTCGCTCTGTTATTGAATTCGCCGCTCGTCGTCTCGTTCTCAACGGCAACCACTTAGAATAGCAGGTGACAAGGAGCGCGCGCAGCCTCCGTTCGTTGCGCTCGCTCATTCGTTCGTTCCTTCGTTCTTTCCTTCGTCCGTTTGCTGTAAACATAAACAAATATATCAGACAACAATATAAGTAGTACACACACACACAAACATGCATAACACTGAGTGCTCGGCTTTTAATGAGCACACTCTCTCACACCCATACAGACAAATGCAGTTGTTGTTGTTGTTGTTTAGCTTTGCTTACTGCGTCGGGCTTTTATTGTTTTCTCGTTTTGACTTCGTTAAATTACGGCACAAGCACAAAAACCTCATAAACGTTGTTTCCTTTACGTACATAGACGGGCTGTGGTAAACTATGAGTTGCACAGTGTGTTGAGTCATGTCATACTTTGTTGAGAGACTGTTTTGATATCCTAGTATATTTATTTAAAAAGGTAGCTTAACATGTACAACCACATTACACTACATATAAGAATACTCTAATTATTTTAATGATCGTAATAAAAAAAATTGTATCTTTTGATCTCTTTCAGATATCATACATCCAAACACACAGTACATCCTAGGACACACTTTTGTTCAATTCTATTTTCCTCAGCTTTCATGTTTATATTCATAAAAAAAATTAAACTTTTAGATTATTGTTTGAGCATTCCATCTGCACATCAACTTTTACTTCATAATATTATCTAAAATAAAATCTTCTTAAAAATGTAATCGTATCTTGCTGGTTTAAAAAGCCCAAATCGAGAAATATTTCAATCTGAAGTTCCAGGCCAACTGAATCAGTGGCAGGCGTATATTTGATAAGCAGCATGCAAATGTAGGTACAGATGTGCGCAAAGCAAAGAGGCAAAAGCTTTTGGAGAGTGAGCTTTAGAGAGGATCAATAGAGAGTAAATGTATATACACATGTGTGCAAAGCAAAGAGGCGAAAGCACCGGGAGAGTGAGCTTCAGAGAGGATCAACAGTTATAAAAGCAATGGCCGCTGTCTGGAGCAACCAATCAGAGCGCGCAGCTTAAATAGTCTTTTCCCTAAGGGAATTTGACGTCACTCGAAGGGAAATTTCCACTTGCCTATATCATCAGGTAATATTTAAATATTCTTCTTTATCTGAAATGCAATTCTATTTTAATTCCTTGTTGGAAACTATTTTTAAATAATAACACAATTTATTAGTTCTGTTTTTTTTATTTAGTTTTCATTAATGTTTGTTTTATTCTTGTTGTTCGGCGTCATCTGCTTCGGATTCGGGATGAGATGTCTTCACAGACTTTGACAGCTTGCGGCGGCTTACTGCAATGGCAAAATGAAAATTGTTATTGATTAAAAGGTTGCAAATTTATTTATTTATTTATATTTCAATTAAATGAGGACTAATAATAAAAATTAAATTAATAAAAACTCTAGGGTGTACAACAAATTAAAACTTGTTTGTAAGATTAAGTAAACTAATTAATTATAAATTTTCAAGCTTATAATATATGGAAATTCAAATAATTCAACTACATATGTTAAATTAAAAATTAATAATCCATTAAAATACTGTTATTCAAAGTATTATTATTATTTCAAACGACGGCAAATAAAAGCTGTACATGAATGTTAACAAATATAATGGATCTTGTACCACTGTAGCGGGTTGTTTTGCGCTTCGCATTTTGAGTATGCACATGCACATGCATATGCTCATGTGTGTGTGTGTGTATGAGATGCACCTGTGAATAATAAAATTCAAATCACTTAGTGCTGTCGACAGCAGCAGCAACAGCAACAGCAACACTAACGTCGGCAGCTAAACAATACGGCAACACCCCGTTCACACACATACACACACCCACACACATGCATATGCAGCCAGAGTAAGTGAATGAGTGCAAGCGAGAAAGCGAGAGAACGTTTTAGGGTGGGGGAGGGATGGAGAAGGCAAAGGAGTTGGCAAAGGAGCATAAAAATGAGGTTGCCACCACAGCTGGATGCTGGCTCACAACAATCACAATAACAACAATGCATGCATGCATGTGAGAGTGTGTCTGTGTCTCTATGGCTCTGTGTATGTTTGTGTGTGTGTCTGTGTAGGCAAACAAATGAAGGGATGTAATTTTCTCATTTGCATGCATTGTTTTACTTGCTGTTGTTGCTGCCGTTATTGTTGTTGTTGCTGTCGTTGTTGTGTTTTGTGTTTTGCCTGCGCTTGCGCTAAAATTATATTTATTTATTAATACTGAGGCATAGGCGTGGCAGCTACCCGCCCCTTCTCCACCTACATACTTTCTTCGTCCTTTTGCTGTATTATGCTCGTGTTGTTGTTTTATTTCATTTGCTTCTTTTGCGCCGAAGCCAATCATAAGCGAGCACAGCTGACTAAGTGTGTGTGTGTGTGTGTTTGTATGTTTGTGTGTGTTTGTGTGCGAGGGTTGACCAACGAGATGAACGTCAACGTTGACAGCGTCTCATTGAAATTATGAAAATGATTTCATGTTGTTGCCTTTTGTCTTTTGCAGCTGGCAGCTCGCCCACACCCACACCCACGCCCCCTTACGCCCACGGCGCGCCATTTTTAATTTTGTAATTTGATGCCGTTGTCCTTGTTGTTGTTATTGTTGCTGTTGTTGTTGTTGTAGCGCTGTTGTTGCTACTGGAATTCATTAGGCAACGCGTTTCACCTGAGCATTTTATGACTCTTCTCCACCCAACTCTTCTTCACCATCCTCCTCTCTCTCACTCTCTCTCTATATATGTTTGTGTGTGTGTGTGTCCATTGTTTTGTCGCGCTGATTGGTCTTTCACTTGCCACAAGTATCGTTGTGTGTGTGTGTGTGTGTGTGTGTGTGAGTGCGCTACCTTCGTGTTTCTGTCTCGCTTCCACTTGCAGCTGCCACGCTGTTAATTATTTATTTTAGCCAAGTTTTGCTGTTGTTGTCGCTGCATTTTGATTAAATATGTTTACAACACGTACAACACAGCTACACGCACACAAATACAAAATGCTTCCATAGAAACTTCATAAGCAAACAAACAAAATGGCGTCTCGCCTAAAGTTTTTCATAGCATACTTCTGTGTCGCTTTTGAAGCCCTGTATTTGTAGTTGTTGTATGGTGTGGTTTTTCTTAATAAGTTTATTATTATTTAGTTTACTCAATTCAGTTCTCCTCTCCTAAATAGTATACCCTTCAAAATTTCTCTATCATACTAATACTGATATTAATACTAATGTTAATTTGAAAACTTGTCGATACTGAAACTCTGTTCATACTAAAATTAATACTAATACTAAGAAAAATATGTACTAATGTTTATTGACTTAATTAGCTTTCTTTACGGTCTCCACAATCCTTGCAACAAATGTTAGAACATTTAAAATTTTTGAATTCCATTAGGCTTCAAATTGAGTAATTATTTTTTATATTCCTGTAGTTTTTTATTTTTAATTATGTGTATATCATTTTAGTTGATTATTTAAATTCTTAATTTATAATTGACTTTTAATAAATAATTATATATTGCATGGAAAAACGGATCTAAGAAGATTGGAAAGAAAGTCAATACAATAAAAAATATGGCGCAAGCTAACTTTGGCGCGCCAAAGTTTGGATACCCTTGCAGTGCCCTGTGTAAGCCGACAGACTTTTTACAAAATTTGTTAAATGTAGATTTTTAACCGATCGTTCCTATGGCAGCTATATGATATAGTAGTCTGATTTAAACCAAATTTGGTCAGCCTGTTTAAAACTTATTCAAACACACAATGTGTATATTTGGTTGCGATATCTTGAGAAACAAAAAAGTTTTTCATACTAAATGTTTATTTCCAACCGATCTTTCCTATAGCAGCTATATGATATAGTTATACGATCCGGCCGGTTCCGACATATGTACTGTGTGCAGCAAAAAGACGGACCTGTACCAAGTTTCATCAAGATAGCTTCAAAACTGGGAGACTAGTTTGCATAGAAACAGACAGACAGACGGACAGACGGACATGGCTATATCGACTCAGCTCTTCGCCCTGATCAAGAATATATATACTTTATGGGGTCTGTGAGGCTTCCTTCAATGCGTTACACATTTCGTGACAAAAATATAATACCCTCTGCAAGGGTATAAATATTGCAAGTATAGCTCTATTCAATAGAAATATTAAATTTAGTTAGGATTCAAATACATGTCTATTGGGACAAGGGTATCTACTAGTCGAGTAGAATTGATTGCCTGCTGTTAATGTGATAATTTCACATTTCTGTCAAAGTTTTAACATATTCCCGATTCACAACCAATTTGATTGTTAAAATGTGAAATGAGAGGACAGGAATTAGTTAAGATAGCTCAATTTGAAACATCTTCCAAGTTCTGTGTTAAAAATATCTGCAAATCAGTTTCGAATTCGATTATCACATTGATTTCATTGCGAATTAAAGAAGAAGATTAAAGTGGAATTTAAAATAGGCCTTTTAATTCAATCGAAGAGGAAGACTGAATTCTTCAGTCTCCAAGTCTTAGATAAACTACATTCGAATAATTATTATACTATAAATTATAATTCCTTTAAATAGCAGAAAACTTAGTAACGTTATTAAGCACAATCGATTATCTGTTCATGCTGTAATCTGAATAAAATGTTCTCCCCGAGACAATTGAAATTGCCAGGACCTCTGTCCTGTCAGGGATTCAGTCAGAGGCGACACATGTTCATCTCATCTCATTCTTAGCTTCAGGTCATTTATACATATGTTGGAGGCAACTGGAATTGCAACTGCAACGGCATGTGGCATGTGGCAAATTAGCGCTCAATGTTAACATTTGCCCACATTGTTACGTTGTGTTAATGCATTTGAATTTTTCTTACCCGTTTCCATGTTCAGGCCTTGTTCCTTGCTCGTCTCCCACTTTTTTCTCCTAGCGAGCCTCAAAGCAAACTCAAGCTCTGCGCTACAAAACCTTCGGTCTTTTCAGACTTGACAGTGCTTTTCATTTTTTCCTGTTCCATTCCATTCAATTCCATTTCGTTTTCTTTTTTCTGATTGCACTTTGACATTCCTTAATGCATCTTGTTATAATACTCTTTGAGAGCGTTTGAAGCAGTTCTATTTCACTTTAAACCACATTATAATGATCTAATGACATTGATTTGGCATCTATAAAAACAGTTTGAATCCATCACGTTCCATAAATAAGTAATCTTATATAATTTAAACTGTTTCATTTCAATTTATCTTCTTCATTTGTTGGTCAATTTACACTTGATTTTGCAGGTGAAAAAACATTTCGTTTCGGGCTATTTCAATCCTGTCAAAGATTTAATAATCTGTTCTAGACAGATAGTTAATATTGCTGCTGTAATACCTGTTCCATTCCATTTCGTTCCATACAATATTATTATTCCTGAGTTATTATTTGAGTTGAAATCTTCAGCTATTATAATCGTTAGCTCTAACAATCTAAAGAAATTTGTCTTTTTTCGCGCTTTCTCTCTCTTATTCTTTCTTTCTCTTTAGAGCTTATCTTACACTTCAGTTGTAGCGCATTTAGCGATTCGTCTTGGCTAAAATCTCACTCATTTGTTGCTGGCTTCGTTTTTTAATTACTTTTTTTTCAACTCATTTTCTTTTGTGCCATGCAGTCAGTCAGTCAGTCCTTCTGTCAGCTTGGCAGGCAAGTCCTTGCTGCCAGGATTCATGCAACGTCGGTTGTCGTTGTCCTTATCATCACTGTTGTTGTTGTTCTTGTTGTTGTTTCTTTTGCTTGGCTGCATTTTAGCATAAATTCAGTTTCATCTCAACTCAACTCGACTCATCTCGTTCTCGTCCTGGTCGTCAACGTTGTCCTGACAGACAGCCGCCATGGGCATCTCTTTACCCACTCCGCATACTACTCTTCCTCCTCCTTCTCCTCTTTCTTCTCCGTCTCTTCCTCTTCTTCCTCCTTTTCCTGCTTCTACCCCCCGCTTGATGAAAATGACATTGTGACGATGCAATTAGTATTATGAAAATATTTCTCATGTTGTTTGTTTTCACTTTTTTTTTCTCTTTATTTTTACATATTTATTTATATACCTACATATTTAACTAAATACCCTATAGCCATTAAAATTGCTTAAGTAAAAGGTATGCTATGATATAGATAAAGACACGACATCACAGCCTGAACAGAACTAAACTGATCCTATATTTTCAATTCGTCAAAGCCAGGCCGATTTTTATGCGGAACATCATTTTGATCATGATTTGATCTATTAATTGGTTCCACATTTAAAAATAGTTCGTTTCCACAAAATTTTGGATATTTTGTTTGTTTAATAATAGTTTTCTACTTGAAATTAAGAATAAATATTTATTTTCGGTGTATCTTTGACATAGAATCTACAGTTTTTAGTACATATGCCAGCTTATAAACTGTCTACATATGCTGCAAATAATGTGGTGATCGTCTAGTATAGGGTAACTGCTAGTTGAGCTAGTTGTTAGCTGATAATTTTTACCATTTAGATGAATTCCCAACAGAGCTCAAAGCTGAGGCGCCAACGTTCTTGTTGTTGCTCTATCCCCCAACCACGTTCCCTCTGCTATCACTCTTTCTCTCTCTCCTTTTCTGCTACCCCTCTTTAGACCCCTCCCCTCTTTAGACCCCCTCCTGCCATAGCCCCTGCTCCCTTAACGCACACAGCTAACTTCTGGCGCGCCGTGTGCTTTTGTGTGGCGCTGATTATAATTTTTATGTGTTTGTGTGTGCTCGTGTATTTTTATATTTTTTTATGCATTTCTCTCTCGTTCTATCTCCCTCTCTCTTTCTCTCAGAGTTTTCACCTGCCTTTCACTGTCTCACTGTCTTTATTGCTGTTGTTTTTAGCATCGCATTTGGGCGCGTGCAAAAAATGTAATTAACTTAATGATTTCCATAAAGTGCGGCTTCTGGGGGAAAGAGAGAAATGCGCAGTGAGGGAGGGATGATAAAAGCGAGGGAGGGAGGGAGGTAGGGTGGGTCTTTTTGAGGGGATGCCTACTTAGAGTCGAGGCTGTTTTCCATCTCAGCCTCCAATTCACATTATTGGGGCAATTAAAATGATTACAAAATGCAACAAAAATGCAACAAAAATGCAACAACAAAATGTGAATTTTCCGAGATGATTGTTGTTGTTGTTGTTGTTGTAGTTGCTAGTCCTAGTTTCATGCGTAATGTGATTTCTGTTTCTTTCTAACAATATTGGCATTGCCATTTTTAGTTTCCCCTTTTTTTCCATCTCTATTAACTTGTTGTTGTTTTGTTTCGTTTTGTATTTGTTTCCCATTCGCAATGACAAATCATAATTAAAAATTCCAATTAACCAGCGTCTTTTGGCACACCCCCTTTTTAGCTACACCCCTGACAACGTCTCATCATCATTGTTATTGTCATTCTCATCATCATCAAGCACAAATTTCATTGTTTTTTACCCTGTCCTCAGTCCCTTGAGACTTTGCCAAAAGCGTATTAATCCAAGTCGAGTTGAGTGCGAGGTCTAAAATCTGCTTTTGGAATTATCAGGTCCTATATCCTGTAGTTAGGGTTGAGTTTACTAAGCATGTTTATCTAGCCTATAGATCTTGTTTACAGACTCTCGTTTTTAGCTTTTTGAAATTATAATATTCATTTTAACAGTGCGAAAGTCTTACTCAGTTTTAACTGAAAGGCAGTTTTTTCATTATTAAGTTATCTTAATTTGAAAGGTTGTTTTCTAAAGCAATTCCTAAGTATAAAAATATCTATAACATTTTAAAACGCACTCGATTCACAATGTACGCCATAAAGTATGCTTTCAAAATGTTGGCGCACTTGTTATTTTTTATGTCTCTCATATCATTTGCATAAATGTATTTTAGTTTCCTTTAATTGTCTCAGATAATATCTCAAATTTATTGTCGAAGGCAAAGGCTTTAAGATTCCATAACTGTGAACAGATTCCTGCTTAATTTTAGGCATGATCACAAATTATTCTATTCGAAAAGTAAGAAATTTAGAACAGACTTGCTTTTTGATAATTTAGTGAAAGTCTAAAAATAATCTTTTAATAAAAGAGTTATTAAATTATTAATTAAGCATCAGTTTTTATGAATTTATTTCTATTGAAATTACCAAAGTTGAAACCCAACCAAAAATCTAAGTCGACTTGATTTATGTTGAACTAATCAAATTAGTCGTAATGCTTATCAATAGACCCATTGATACCGTTACACAAAAAAGCCATTTAAATACGCTTCGACTCGTTTTCAATATTGGGGGAGGTATTTTTGCGGTGCAAAGGAGGTTGGCCAATAAAATGCATATCCAAACTCAATCAAAATTGCAACAAAATGCATTTTCATTATGTTTTGAGGCTTCTTCATAAAAAGCCATGACAAGGCGAGGGGAAAGTGAGGTGAGCGGTGAGCTTTTCCGCAATGTAAATGCAATCAATATAATTGATACAGTTCCCTGCATGCATGTGTGTGTGTGTGTGTGTGTGTAAATGTGTGTGTGTGCATTTGAAAACGACCTGATTCAGAGTTCATTGTGAATGCCAATGGGAATTGTCAGTGGAAATAAACAGATGGATAAATGTGATAAAATGCGTTATAATTTACAAAATTGATTTGCAAAATGGAAACCACTTCCCTTTCCTCTCTTCCTCTTGCCTTATCTCTTCCTCTTTCACTCTCTATGGCCATCTCTATCGCTCTGTTTCATTTCAGCATTCCTTTGTGGCCGCCATGTTGATTTATTAAATCTCAATGTGGCAACGTCTTCGTTTTTGCAAACTTCCCGTTACCTCAACCTCGCCCCTCCCCTCAACACGACCTACGTCCTCCACCTTCCATTCCCTCTGCCCTTTCCCGTTATTACCATAGCTCGAGACAATGCACACCGTTAGCTTTCATTGTTTACCGAAAGCGAGCCATAAAACTACTAAACAAAACAGAGCTACGCCCCCATTACCCCCCAAAGCACCCACTCCCTGCCCCTCTCACATTCCCCTCTCAACCTGCGGTTGCGAGTAGGCCGCTCAAGGCACAATGGCTCGTTTGGCTGAATTTGGCGACAAAAACTTTTGAATTAGGAGAGATATCCTTATAAATAGTTATTATCCTTTAAAAAAATCCTGCCAAAATCGACCAAATTTTCGAAAAGCTAGAAAAAACTAATCCAATTTTCTGGCTATATCCCAACAATATTCCAACTTTTTGAACTTTGTAAAAAAAAATAATTCTACATGAATTTTTTTTTTAAGTTTAAATTTTCTTTTTTTACTCTTAACTCAACTTATGTGATAAATTGTACAGAGCAACACTTAAAATCTGGTTGAAAACTGTTGAGTTATTTTTATTTTTGCTAATATTTTTTATTGTTCCTGAATTTAGTAAAAATAAGCCAAATAATTTGAATAAAACAGTTGAATACTAAAGTTAAAATTATACAAGTTTTATAATGTGTTTATTTTCTTTTCCTATATTTTTTTCTTAAATAACTTGTACTTTGTGAAGTCACACACCCTACAAAATTTGTTTTCAAAATTTAAACCCTTCAGCATAAATTACATCAAAAAACCTTAATTTAAAAATCGCAAAATTTGATTTTAAATTGGATTTTTGCCATCTATTTTCATAAAACAATCCATAGTGCAACGCAACATAAAATGCAGTCAGGCAAATACATGAAGAGGAGGAAGTTTCAAGGGGGTTGACTTCAAGGGGGTAGGTAGTGGGGATTTTGGGGGTTGGGGTTGGTTTGAGGAGGGAGGTTGCGGCAAAAATTAATCAAAACATTGCATAAAGGCAGCAAAAATAATAACAATAACAATGTAGAGCGTCAGGCAAAAAGAGCCGACAGCGTAGAAACGTTGACAGAACGCCAACCCCCAACCTTCTCTCTCTCTCTCTATCTCACTTACACTCTCTCTCTCTCTCTCTCTCTCGTCTTTCGCTTAGCCGCCCGCTCTCATTGTAATGATGATGATGATGCCACTGACACAAAAGCAGCAAACAAACTGTCGACAAGGATCTCATTTGTTATACTGATTATGTTGGCGCCTTGCGACAAGCACCAAGAGTGACAGAGACGGTGAGAGTGTGAGAAAGAGAGACAGCGCGCGAATGAGTGTGAGAGTGCGAAAGAGAGAGAACGCTGCTTGAAAGTTGGGGAAAGCACGTCAAGACAACAGGAAATAAGCACAACAACAAACAAAATATGCAAATTTCATGAATACTCTTGCTGAAGATGACCGCGATATCGATAACGATAACGATAACGTCGATAACGATATCAACCGCAACAGCTGTGATGAAAGATTAACACAAATATAAGAAGCTGTGCTAAAATCAAAGATTATTAATTGTTATATTAACTAATGCTTAAAGAATGGTATGTAAAAAATTATTAATACTTTATACATATCATATTTTAAACATACAAGTTTCAAATTTAAAAAGTATTTTTTAAATGAATTGAAACAATCATCCAATAAAAAAATTATGCTAGAAACTACAGACTGTAATTAATGATCTGAAGATACGAAGATATTCTTTGGCATTTTTATGATTTATGTCTCAGATATATCAAATAATTTCATAATTGATATATATTTCAGAATATTCGATGGATACAAACATTAAATTCACCAAATTTCTAAAAAAAAAATTAATTTAAGAAAGACCAAGCTCCGATGTTCATATAAAGTGACTCCAAAAAGTATGCAATAGATATTTTAGATATTTCCTGATATTACTCTGATAACTCCTCCAAATATCAATTGTATGACTGTGCCCATTCTTTTTGGCTGACGTTACGAATCACTTTATAGAGATAAAGTAGATTTTTTCTAAAGGGCATAACATCTACATCAACAAACTCACATACACACACACAGAGAGAGATGTAGACCCAGACAGAGCAGGCAGTCAAGTTTACGCTAGTTGGCAGTCCCAAACAGGAACAACAAGGCTCTCAGGCTGTCAGAGCTGTCCCCTCTTTCACATCCTTTCTTCTTCTCACACACTTGGAAACACTGTCATGTTGTTTTGTTTCTTTTGCCTGTGTGTGTGTGTGTTTTCTGATGTTGTTGTCTGTTTCAGTTGCAAAATGAAATCATAATATGTAATCAGAACTTATGCTTTCAGCCTTACTTCCCCCATATTGCTTTCTTCCCATTATCCATTACCAACAATTTCTTGTCATCAGCCAAATAAGCAAAGTCTTCAACTCTCTAAATTCGATGCATTGATAAATATACAATTCAATTGGATATTGATTAGTTATCAAATATTATTTATAACTTTTAATCCTCAAACAGTTTCAATTATTTGAGTTTAAATTATGTTTCACAATCTCTTGTCTTGATTTTATCTATTCCGATATGCTTAACATAAATATAAGATCTAAATTTTGATAGGTCTCAGTAAACTATGCGAACGACAAACTGTCGTAAAATGTATTGCAACTAATGCCAAATGTCAAAGATATGTATCAAATAAAGCTTATACGGACATTGAAAAAATGGGCCCAAGTCTTTTATCTTTTCTATCATGAATGTATATTTTTGATTACTTAAACTTAACTTCTATGATCTATCAAAATTTTCAAGTTATCAACTGATAAACACAAACGTTACTGATAAACAATTTATTTTTTTGGGACATTTTATAACCCTCGACTGATAAACAAAAATGTTAATGGGAAGCGAACACTCCCTTTAATATATTATATTAACACCTGCACCTCTATTAATCGCAATTTTGGTTTACGTATTTCCCAATATTCTTCATTACACAATATCATATCTAAAATAACTTATAACCCTCGACTGATAAATGGGAAGCGAACACTTCCCTTAATATATTATATTAACACCTGCACCTCTATTTATCTCAATTTTGGTTTACGTATTTCCCAATATTCTTCATTACACAATATCATATCTAAAATAACTTATTTAAGTAAGTTTAAGTTTATTACTAAAAGTTGCTGGAATGAATATTAACCATACGTATATTGATAGGTATGTGATTCAATCTTTCCCAGAATTTAATATATCATTCGCTTGTTTTTATTTAAATATTAACTATTTTGATAGTAAAGCTTGGAAATATAAACAATTAGAAAGGAAAGGAGAATCCAAAAAATTTCACTATTTTTATATACATACAGAATCACTTAAGAGATCAAAATGATATTTCGCATGAAAAAAGAAAGTGATGTCTAAAGTTAATCTAACTTAAAAACTAGAGGTTTAAATATTGTAACGTTAAAAAATTTGCCCCTGCTGAAAATCTTTCCTGATACGGAGTTGATTTTGTGTAATCTATGATATTGTCAAAACTGTCAACACGTTGTAATTAATTTTTAAAAATTAACAGAGCTTTAACCGCTTACCCAAAAAAGCCAGCAGTTCATGAGGAGAAGATAGAAGAGGGTTTAGTTAGAGGGGCCTTGAACTTGAGCCGCAATTGTCAAATAATGAAATAAAAAAAAAACAGTAAAAAAATGAGAAAAGAACCAAACTTAATTAAAACAAAGCCAAAGCAATGGCTGACAAGGGCAATGTCGAGGGGTAAATGTTAGTGCAATTAATTAAAAAACTAGATATACCTACACACAGTCAACCACACATACACACGCACATACATACACATGTGGTATATGTGTAAAAACCAAAAACAGCGGGTAAAACAAGCTTGTTGATCAATGTATAGTACACCAGTAGATACCCTACAGTTGCTTGCATATTATGGGAGTATTGTTCTGACAACTCGTTTATTATTTTAATATAGTTGAAAACTTACCCCAAGTCAATCTGAAAAAGAAAAAGATAATAATAATAATTAATTTTAAACTCTGATTTGCATGTTATCTGTGGTTAAGCTTAAACGATCATACTCTCTATTTTATGAATTTAACGGGGTATAAAACAAACTGTGTTTGAATTAGAAAAAAAAAGTGGTGGCTGAGGCCGATTCTGATTCAGATTTCAGTTTCTTCTTTTCTCTTTCACTGTTCTTCGGTTTGAATTGAAAACATTTTATGCATTTGATTTAATCAAAAGAGAAATTGAATGCGAATGCGAGTACGAATGCAGGCACTGTACAAAGACAACAACAACACAACAACACAACAACGCTACAACAAGAACAACAACTGAAAAGAGGCATTGAAACCAAATGCAAAATGGCATTCATTCATGCAATTTGCATTGTTTGCGGAACGACAACGAATAGCACGACATGTGCAATAGAAACATTGGCCCAGCCAGATAGGAAGACAGAGAGCGGAGAGAGAGAGATCCCGGAACCGATAGACCCCCCCCACCACTTGCCACACACTCATCGTTCTCACCTGCTTCTCCTCCTCCTCTTCTTTTTTGCAATGGCACCTTGCACCGTTAGCGGGAATTAAAAGCAATTTTGATTTCAAGAGTTAATTTTGATTTCATTTGCAGGCAACAACAACAAGAAAAGCTTTAGAATTGCACAACAAAAGAGAAGAAGTTAAAGCTGTGCTTCAACTGACAATCGATAACAAGCAAGATCGATTTATGATAACAGAGTATTTTGCACATTTAAATGTGTATTGAACTTACTTTTCATTAGGGGCCGGTAGTAATTATACTAAACACACACAAATGTATGAGATTACGAGACAAACTACCGATTGATAAGAGCTGGATTTTCTTAACACGTCTTCTTTGCACTGCTGTCGGAATCGAAAGCATTATCTCATACTCAAGTGTGATTAGCATACCAGGCTTTGCTCTGTATGTGCTTACTATCCTGCTTTTGTAAGTTATCAGTTATCGATTGAGCCTCTCCATCTTGCTTGTGTTGTAAAGTAATTAGAACTTCATTGGCTAATCAACTTTGCTATAAGTTGCACACGCACACATGTGCAAGCTTTTATGAAAGGAAATTACACACACACACACACACACGCCTACACACGCATACATGTGCACATACATGTGCATTCCGTTCGCTGAACTCAACGTTGGGATGCCACCCCCTTTTCCCCCCTCTGCCATCATATGCCAACTTTTTGCGCTTGTATTTTTTGTTGTTTTTGTTCTCCTTTTTTTTATCCAGCTGGCTTTTTATTTTGTAATTTATTTGCCGTTTTGCTTGTAATTTGTTACAGTTTTTAATCTCGCATTGTTCTAAGCAGCAGCCGTTGACTGACAAACTGACGGACAAGGCAGACAGACAGAGAGAGAGAGAGACGAATGGACGGACATTTGGGACCTGGCCAGTGGGCGGCTGTTGGACTGTTGGGGGCGCGGCCGCAATGTAATCAACATCATAATCAGTGGCGTCGGCATTGGGGCAACATTTGCATTGTCCTGCAGCGTTGCAAGAAGAGTCATCGCAGTTTCCTAGTAGTTATCACCCTCCCACTATCTCCTCTCCCACCTTGTCATGTCCAGAGATGGAGAGAGAGAGAGGATGCACAAACAGTTGAGAAATTCATTAAGCTCGCACATGTGTGTGCCTAGTGATGGGACAGGCGTGCGTGTCACGTGAGTTAAGAAAGAACTAGGACCCACAATTCAAATAAAGAAACATCAATGAATTTGACACTTTTGTCAGAAAAATTAAATAAACTAACAGCTATTAAATTCAAATGAAAAGTGAAAGCGAAGCTTGGGAAAACCCCAAACAAAATCAGACCACGAATAAGTTTAAATTAGTTGATTAAATATGGTTATATAGAAGTTTTAGTTGCATGTAAGGAACAATCCAAATTAACCCTGCAATACAAACTATTATAATCTAATCTCAACTTATGTTTGTTATATTAAAGGGTTTAGTAACAAGTACTATCATCGCCAGTTAGCTCTAAGCCCATCCTTAAAGTCATGCCTTGCATATTTTTTAATTATTATAATTTTACATACTAAGGCACACACCCACAACCCTTCTCCACTCATACAAACAGTTGTGCGGCAACTCTGGCAGAGCAACAACAATGGGCCAAGGCGGCGCTTTCGCATAATTCATTTGAAAGCGCACAAAAGCGCACATGAAATTGAAATGAAATTGAAAAACATATAATAATAATAATAAAAAGAAAGAATAATGAAAAATCTACTCCATATACATAGATGTGTGTGCGTGTGTTTATGTGTGCATGCATGCAGATGTGTAAATGCCGAATACAATAAAAATAATAATCAACAATGCCCTCACACACACACTCTCACACACACATGAGTTCACATTTCAGTTTTGTGCTTTTTAATTTGCTCTCAACTTATTCTTGCCGAGTTTATATAATGGAAGAGGGTGTAAAATATGCGGGTGATTTACAAAAAAAAACACAAGTGAGAAAGCTTCACACAAAAATGCTTGACTTGCAAGCACCCTGTAAGCAATGTAGGCATCCACTGTTTGCATACGATCTGCAGGCATTCCATTAGGCATAAACTATCATTTAAACTTCACATTTTCATTGTCTAGCATACCCCATATAACAACATTTGTAAGTACAGGGTGTTATAAAAAAAATTGTAAAGAATTAAATGTGCACTGATTAATCACTAAAGCAAATTTTTCCATTATGCGGTACTTTTTCTGTGATTGAATTCATGTCGAGAACACGACTTTGATATTGGGATAGGCTTCATACATACATATATAATTGGGATTCCCATAATCGCTTGCGGTACTGTGTACCCGTTATGATAAAAAAAAAACCTACATTGGTTTATTTAAAACAATCGCGTAGCCAATAATTCTCGTGACAACTGTCAGGGGAAAAATGAATAAGATTTTCTTTGTTATTCTGTTTCTTTTCTTCGCTATCAACCTGTTTTGCATACAAGTGCAGAAATTTCTCTTCGACTTTGTCCATTGACTTTTTTGGCATGCGAATTAATGTTTTTCGAATTGGAATACATTGTTATCAAACTAAAACATTCGACTTGCTGTGCAACAAGTGGGCCATAACAGATTTCCCATGAAGTAGGGAATACTGTTTAAAGCAATTATGGTGAAAAGGTGACCAAAGAAGGTAGATAATTAGAATGGCATTTAGTTAGCACCCATCGTTCTTATTGATAAAAATAAAAGCTTAAACGAATTAGTTAATTATGTGTCAAATTCGACACACAAATAAATACGTTGTGAGTTCATTCTGTAGGTTGAATATATTAAAAGTGTTGTATTCATTTAAACAAAACATTGAACCATACAATTTAAAAGTAAACTGAATTTCGAAACTAATTTTTACAAATGTTTTTTTTGATATTTGCAAATATTTTTGTCGATTGGCAATGACCGTTATGCTGGTAAGTGAGGTTAGCTGAGATTTATAGCAAATATAAACTTCAATTTCTAAACTTCGAGCTCAGTTCAACAATACCAATATTTTGTGATTATTATTATTACAATTTTTAAATATGTTTATCGATTTCACCTCTAGAACAGACCAGTAAAAAACTTTACGTTATTTGAGGTTAGTTTCGAATAATCGAATTTAAAAGGGCATACAAAATTCGAAAAACTTTCAGAAAGGTTTGACCCAATACTTTATTGTTATTGTTGTTACAATTTATTATCGGGTCGCCCCCATTTGACAGCGGGAAAGCTGCAGCGACTGCGCAGCCGTTGCCTATAAATGCGAATGCGCCTTCCCTCCCCCTTCTCGCTTCCACAGCCCTTTTATCAAACTGACATGTATAACAGTATAAAAGTAACAAGAAGAATAACAATAACAATCACAACAACATGTGTAATTTTGCTCTTTGGCTCTGCCGATAGCCACGGCAACGGCAACGCTTCAACGCCGATGTCAACGTCGACGTCGGCGTCAAGCCTGATGCCAGAGAACGTTGTCACGAAAATAAATTCAGTCGATAAGCTAGTCTTTTTTAGCATTTAATTTAGTTTCAGTTTGGTTCTTGTGCTGCGCCCATCTGCATGCGTCTTTGTCGCTGACGCTGCATGTGAAATTCACAAAATATTTTAATTTTTTTTATATTGTTCAGTTTATGTTTTGATTGTGTTCAATTGGAGTTGATTCGATAATTGCAGTTATCGACAGGTGATAAAGAAAGATAAACGGCAAGCAGGCCAAACGGTTTGAATAACCGCTCAGCATGCAGTTTAACCGTTACACTACATGCTTTTATCTGACGCTGTTGCTTTGCGCAGCAGCCGCAAGCTCAGTTGCCGACGAAAGCAGTGAGAGCACCAGCAACAGGTGAGTGCAACAAGGACAACAAATAACACTCGTAGGAACTTTTTTAAGACGGCAACTCAACGTTAAGTTGGCTGCAACGGATCACTTATTTAATTACCTAGTTAAGTTGGCTGCAACAACTCACTTAAAGAAAGTTTAATAAAGGAAAAATCTAGTTAAATTGGCTGCAACAAATCACTTAACAGTTCGTCATCGAAATTAATTACAATTCAAGTAGCATCAGCTAAAAATTACAAAAATAAGTACTCTCAAGTGCAATGTAAGGTACTTGAGCAAATACAAATACTTTAAAAATATATATGCGACCTTGATTAACCACTACAAAACGTGCTCTCGAATTAATTGCAGCAAATGGTACTGCGACTCAACGGATCTCTGCTTGTCGGAGGAGGAACTTGCCCCGAATGTGGGTAAAACTCGAGCACAGCCACAATTTGAAAGTCAGCGGGATTGTCGACTGTCTTGTGGCAAATATGGTTCAGTTTGGCCAATGCCCACCGGAGATTGTAGTCTGTCACATGATCGTGTACACTTTGATCCCTGGAAGGTGCGCTTTAATGTCGTGGCTCCAAATCCTGTGACGACACAGTTTCTTCGGGAGACCAATCGACTGTTTGTGAGCAATTTACTTAAAGAATGCACCAGAAATTGTACTTTGAGTACCAGCAAGGAGGTGTTGGTGAAGGCGACAGTGAATGATAGCAGTCTGCTGCTGGACTGGACCACAGATGAGAGTTATATGATGGTGGTGCGCACCACGGACACCGCTAGCTTTGTGGATATTAAGGCATCTACGGTTTATGGAGCACGGCACGCCTTTGAAACGCTCAGTAATCTGGTTACTGGTAGTCTCTCAAATGGTTTGTTCCTGGTGAGTGCCGCAAGGATTAGTGACAGTCCTGTTTATCCTCATCGCGGTCTGTTGCTGGACACGGCTCGCAACTTTCTTCCTTTGAGATATATTCGTAGTACTCTTGATGCCATGGCGGCATCCAAATTAAATGTGCTGCATTGGCATGTGGTAGACACACATAGTTTTCCCCTGGAAATAACTCGAGTGCCGGAGATGCAGCGTTATGGAGCATACTCGACAGCTCAGACCTATTCCCGCTCGGATGCATTGAACCTGGTGAAGTATGCACGTCTTCGGGGTATTAGAATTATCCTGGAGATCGATGGACCCTCGCATGCGGGCAACGGTTGGCAATGGGGACCCTCGGCAGGATTGGGCAACATGTCCGTTTGCCTTAATCGTTCTCCCTGGAGAAGCTACTGCGTCCAGCCGCCGTGTGGTCAGTTGAATCCCCTCAACGATCACATGTACGCCGTGCTTAAGGAGATACTCGAAGATGTTGCGGAACTAGGTGCTCCCGAGGAGACCATTCACATGGGTGGCGATGAGGTTTATGTGCCTTGTTGGAATCGCACCGAAGAGATTACAGCTGAGATGAAGTCCCGTGGCTATGACCTTAGCGAGGCAAGCTTTCTCCGCCTTTGGTCACAGTTCCATCAGCGCAATGTCGAAGCCTGGGACGAGATTACACGACGCATGTATCCCAGCATGAAGGAGCAAAAGCCTGTGATCCTATGGTCAAGTCGTCTAACCGATCCTCAGCACATTGAACAGTTCCTGCCCAAGGAACGTTTCATTATTCAGACCTGGGTCGGTGCTCAAGATTCCCTTAATCGAGACTTACTGCACAAAGGTTACCGCCTCTTAATCTCCACCAAGGATGCCTGGTACTTGGATCATGGTTTCTGGGGCAGCACCAACTACTACAATTGGCGTAAGGTGTACGATAATGTGCTTCCTGTTGCTCATGGCCAGGTACGTCAAGTGCTTGGCGGTGAAGTATGCATGTGGAGCGAGTATGTGGATCAAAACTCATTGGGTAAGTCCGATGAATTAGAATGCTTCTTATAATTCTAATGGTTGTCCCTTTGCAGAGGCTCGCATTTGGCCAAGAGCTGGTGCAGCTGCCGAACGTCTTTGGTCCAATCCCAAGTCGGCAGCCTACATGGCCCAGAGACGTTTCTATCGCTATCGAGAGCGTCTCATCGCACGTGGCATTCATCCGGATGCTGTGATACCCCATTGGTGTGTGTTGCACGAGGGACAATGTCTTTAAAAGAATTACTCCACCATGCCCAACTGTATTCTTTTTGTAATGGAATAAAAACCTACACACTTAAACACTGATTTAACAACAATAACCATTTGTAATCAATTTCAAAAGTGGCGCCAAAACAATAACAGTCAGTGGTGATGACACTTTAACGATTTTCAAAATATCGCCAACAAATGCGATGTGTATTAAAAAACTACTGAATTAGTTCGGGGCGAATGGCATAAAATACTGTATTTTTCAAACTCTGGCAACTCTATAGCTGTCAGCTGTTTGTTACAAACTCTGGCAGTCCTGTGCAATATAAAATGAAAACGAAGAAACCGGCGCGATTCTAAAAATAAAAGTTGAGGTCAATAAAGTCAGGGCACAGAAATAAAATGCGATTGATTAGCTGTGCCGTTTTCTTGCTTTGCTGCCTGTACTTTGGCCAAGCCAGTGTAGAGGAGGATGACGAGGGGAGGAGCGGTAAAGTGCTGCCTGTAGTCTTGTGGCATGGCATGGGCGACACATGTTGTTTTCCCTTCAGTCTTGGATCCATCAAGAAACTTATCCAGGAGCATACCAATGGCACCTATGTACGCTCCTTGGAAATAGGCGCTAACTTTGTGCTGGACTATGAGAGCGGCTTCTTTATACATCCCAATAAGCAGGTGGACTATGTCTGCAAACAACTGGCACAGGACGATAACTTGACCAATGGTTATAATGCCATTGGTTTCTCCCAGGGCGGGCAATTTCTGTAAGTCACTCAATGAGTTATTCCTTTGTTTAGTAAACTATATAGTGGAAATACTTTTAGACGCGCACTAGCACAACGTTGTCCTTCACCGCCTATGAAAACACTCATCAGTTTGGGTGGACAGCATCAGGGTATCTTTGGTCTACCCAAGTGTCCAACTCTAAAAGTCAGCAGCTGTGAATATCTTAGCAGGTTGCTTAACTTTGCTGCCTACGAGGAGTGAGTGAATGATATAGCTTATGTGTATCATATCTTGATAATGCATTTCCTTTCCAGTTGGGTACAGCAGGGTCTGGTGCAGTCCACCTATTGGCATGATCCTCTGCACGAGAATAGCTATAGAGTAAAGAGCAGCTTCCTTGCGGACATCAACAACGAGGTGTACATCAATACACGCTATTCCGAGAATCTCAACAAGCTGAAGAAGTAATTAAAGTCTATTCAAATACGATATTCGGCTAATTCTATATCTTCCTTAGACTTGTCCTAGTCAAGTTCCTTAACGACACAATTGTGCAGCCCAGGGAATCGCAATGGTTTGAATTCTATGAGCCTGGTCAAGATCAGCGTATCCTGCCTCTCAATCAGAGCCGAGTCTATAACAATGTAAGCTTCGTAAATCCAAGATTATTATTGCCCAATTTGTAATTCCATATATCTTCCAAATACAGCTCGGTTTGAACATGATGGATCAACGGAAAAAGCTGCAGTTTCTCAGCGTTGAGGGTGATCATTTGGCCATATCCAAGGAATGGTTTTTAAAGAATCTGGTGCCGTTGTTGCTGGAAGTTCACTAAAAACCACAACCACAAGCGGGTCGAACAAAGAAAAGCTTTACTAGCACCTATATATAAATATATATAACTGATATACGCACGATATGAAATCTATGTATATATAAGTCTCTTCGTATATACATATATAGATACATATATAGTATAATTATTCATTTTGATATTCAGTTTTGCATACAAAAATCTATTAGCTTATTTCAAATGTTTATACATATGTTTTCAAGTGTGAATTGTGTTGATGATTGTAAATCTAATAAGTATGTATTAAATATTTCCGGGAAATATTTAATATGCAAGGCAACCGTGTGTTCCGACTATAATATGATATTATCAACATATATATATCATATCAATTACATACATACTATATTGTTCATATATATGAATATATATATATATATATATATATTATGTATATAGAGCTATATGTACATGAGGCAATTTAACAAAAGCTTATCAACAACCATAGAATTATAGGATTTACACTTGACTTTCAATAGATTAAAGATTAAAAAAATAATAATAAGAATAATAATAGAAAAAAAAAATAAAACAAGTTGATAACTAAGAATCCCAGCACAGAATCCCTTTTTGACATTTCAAGCAGTGAGTAATAATAGTTTGGTGAGGATTGTTTCAATTCACTTCTTTTTTTTGGTAGACGATGCATCGAAGAATTTAGCAAGCACATCATAATTTGGATTTAGTATTTGTATTGCGAGCGAAAAGGATTTCCGGATCCTTGTGCGGACGTTGAATCTCACGATAATTATTGACTATCTTCTTGGACTCATCTTTGGGGCACGATTGCAGATTACGAAAAACGCTTACCTGTGTATAAGAATAGAATAATTAGTTTCAGTTGGATTTGCAGTTTAAGATTTATTAGACTTACCTGACCACGCGACACGTAGATGGGCGTCCTGTAGATTATCCACTGGACACTCTCAAAATACGGCGCCGTTGTCAGCGAACCCTTATATGTATAATAATGTTTGCTCAACTCCTGCAATCCGATCCAAGACAGGCAATCTATAAAAACAATCCAAATTAATAATTGTTTTTAAAGGGAAATTCAGTTTTTATAGCCTTGCTGAGGATATTATAATTTGTACAGATACAGGATATAGGAAATATAGGGTCAACAGATTTTAACAAAAATAAACCGATTTTAATCTTGATTTGATGTATAAATTAGTTCTACATGTAAATATAGTTTGTTTGCAGAAATATAGATAATGGAGAACCCGTAGGACAGATTCTGTAACTCGAATTCTCTTTTACATACTGATCTACTTTGATTAAAACTGGAGTACTACTTATATCATGTAGAAACGATTGAAGGACTCAGCAAGGCTATCAAACTTTCTTTCTTGTGACAAACTTACCCGAGTCCAGAGACGCACTCGTATGTATTTTTTGGACAATGCGTATGCCTTCGGTGATCTTTTTAAACTCGGGACAATCTTTGTCGCCGCAGGCTTGTATAAAGAATGCAACGACCGCAAGTCCATCGGGTTTATTTTTGGCCTCGGTAAAGTCCTTATACTTGGCATTATAATGTACGGCATGTGCCTCCATGGAATACTTCATACCCTCCAGAGTGTGCTCGCAACCCGATTCATCCGAATCGGACCAATGGAAATGCAATTGCTCAAATACATATTTATTGGTTTCAAGGCCACCGCCAGTAATATATGGCTGTTGTTTACGTTTGCTAAAGGTCACCATGGCCGAGGTGCCTGTGTTTTGGACACGGGCAACGCCAACGGGCTCCCAATGGCCATGATATTCTAAAGGATCAACATCGTCGATATGCTCTATGGCACGATTGCTTATCTCAATGGGCGACTGCACGGGCATGCTGTGTAGTCGTCGTTGTCTCGGCAGATGGAGATGCGATGAGTTGAGTGGAGGAGAAGAATTTGGAGCCTTGGAGATGTCCTAGCTACTACTACTAATCTAGCCTTATGTTATATGCGCGGCGTTCAAATATTTCTTCTTCCTCAGCTTGTAGACACGCCCGCGATCGTCAGCGCTGGCGTCGTCCAAGTGCTCGACTGACTGAGGTGGAGCTTGCGGCGGCGACGTCGTGATGGCGACTGTTCTTCTCGACGCCGGCGTGTGTATGGAAATGTGACGGCTCTGACCCAGGGCCGTCCGTTCGGTTCAGTTGGTTATCAGCGAGCCGGCTCTTAACTGCCTTGAAAGAGAGAAAATAAAAAAACAACGAAATGAATACAAAATCGAATATGAAGTTTTATCAAAATGAGAAATTGAAATTGAAACACAACTGGATGAGGAAGGCAAATAGAAAATCAATTAAATGGCTCAAAGCTTGCGTGACCAGGACACGAAACAGGAACAGGAACAGGAACTAAAGTAGCTCTCTCTGTTTGCTTTTTGCAATTGAAATTCGACACCATTTTAATGCAGGATGCATTAACCTCAATTCCATCCCATCCCATCCCCTACCGTCCCCTTTGCCCCTTTCTAGCCATGTTTGATTAGCCATTTAAGAAATTGAAGGTGCGTGCAACTGAAGCGTCAGTGTCGCTGTCTTTCTCGTTGTCGATATCAAAGTCCTCTGTTTAGGTTTTGAAATTTGCGCAATTCTCTTTATAAATATTCAGCCTCACTTTGACCTTAAAAACAAAATAAAATAAAACCAAACAAAAACAATCGTATTTGCACTTTACCCATCACTTTTGTTCATGTTAACTAGACAATTGCATTTAATATCGATTCTTTAACTAATTGCCACTTGTTAAATATTTTATTAACAACAATTGATGAAGTTATTTACGTGTACACAACTTGTTGTATTAAATACCAACAATTGCGTGTTTTCCCTGAATCATTTAACAATTCAAAACAAGTGCTTAAGACAGTCAAGGATTCCAAGTCTTGTCTCTTATCAATTACTTTCATTTAACAAATTGATTCATTTCGAATAACAATTTAATTGGTTTCCTTGCTTAAAATGGCCAACGAAAGTTGTTTCAGTTATAAAAATTGTAATTAAACAATCGTAAATTGTATCGTTTAACTTACAATAAGAAAAGCACATTTTTACACGCAATTACATTAGCTGAAAGTCAGTCTTGATGTAAAAGTTACTTTTATAAATAGTTACTTATCTTATCTTATCTTAGTTCTATTTTAAACGTAAAATATGTGTATATTTGTAGTGCTTAATATATAGAGTCTTAAATGAATAAAGTATTTAGGCATCGATATACTTAGGACCACAAATTTCCACATATTTACCGGATGGAGTATTTAGGACTCTACGCATTTATTCGTTAACACATTATGATCGAATAATTGAAGATAACAGATTAAGGCTAAGAACGTTATTAACACCAAATCAAAGTTATATGTAGAAATAATACTAAGCCCTACTTTTTCAATGTCCATATAAGCTTTATTTGACAGATATCTTTGAATTTGACATTAGTTTCTATCAGGGATTCAAACCGTAACCGTAACCGTAACCGTTAACCGATATTAACCGATTGCAATTTGTAACTGTTACTGAAACCGTAACCGAAAGGAAACTTTTATATTTTTTATTCCGAAACCAATAAACTGAAATTCTTTAAACCAAAATAACCGTTTAGAAACCGATTCATAAATAATGGTTTGTTTCGATTTTTTCTAGCGACTAAAATACAGTGAATTTTTTAATTTGGAATTGATTTTAAATATTTTTTTTAGATTCTTTGGTGTTTTTTTTAACCGAAATCATACCGGTATTTCGAAACCGAAACTTAGGAGAAACGGTTAACCATTACGAAACCGAAAAATGGGCCTAAATATAACAATTTTGAAATTACAAATGTTAATAAAACACTTATTATTGTGAATCAATCTTAATTAACAGATAATTCGATTATTACCTATCGACCTTAACTGTATTATTATAAAGGTTTTCGGCACCTCTTAGAATTTCACGACTTTTCTTTTCAACTTGAACTGTTACTCCAAATATAATTTTACACACATTCGATGGAACCAGACTTTTCCAGTAATACAATGGAAGACTTTTTAAGACAACTAACAATTATTGCAGACACTTAACAAGTGTTCAGTAATTGACAAGTGTTAATGCCAGGCTGACAAGAGTTGGTCATAAAGCATTTCTTTATAGTCACGAGATTACACTAATGCTTCTAGAACATATAACAGTAAATATATATACATATGCACATATAGTATACAAAGGTATACATTGTGATACGACTAGCAAAACGTAGAGCCAAATATGATTTTAATTGACATTTATACAATCCCGTAAATTCACGCGACAGTTGAAATTGCGAGGCGCCCACTCAGAAAGTTTATCGCTAATGTCCCAATCCGATGAAAGAATGGGGCGGTACGAGGTACGAGGTTGGTTAGGTTCAACTATAGCTGTACTATAGGTGATTGGTACTCTAAATTTACGACAGATACTGATATCGAGGTTGAATTTTTTCAATTGATAAGCCAAAGACGTCGTCCATCGGCATTTATGTCGTCTGATGTTTTCGTCGAGTCATAGTTAATCAATTAACTTTACTAATCGAATAGACCATGTCGATATATATATACTATGTATGTATTGATTATATATAGTGCTATATACTATGTATATAAGTATCTCTTGTGGGCGTGTCATATGGCCTTGTGTAGTTCAATCATATCTTATGTCTTTTTTAAAGTACATGTCGAGTATTTGATATCTTATCGAATACATACATTCGGCATCTATAGTAGAGCCAATGCACCATGATTAAAACCCAGTTTTATCAGTTGCCACATGCGTCACGTGGCACATTCAATCCAGATTATTTGTATAGCTACTGATGCACATGTTCAAAAACTTTTAATCGAACTCCAGATCGTCTGATTGACATATCAAATTGAAGAACTTTCTGAATTAGACATATTTGTATTACTTAATCAGAGAATTATCTAGATTCGGAAAGTTGTTTCTTTTATATACATTTTTCCATTCTTTTTTCTATATTGATTTTCCTTTTCACCTATTTTATGTAAGTAAATGTCATCAGATTTTTATTAGAAACATCTAGATACTTGTGAAAAAGAAACTGTTTAAATTCTTCAAGTTTGCTTTCTTCTCCATTTAGTCTAATCATTTCTATCTTTGTTAAATACACAAATTCTACCGTAAGATTAAGTTGTTTATATTCTTCCACAAAAGAGAAAGAGACATTCTTCAATTAATAAAAAGAACCATTTAGATTGTACAAGTCTTTTCTTTTTCTTTGGTTTCTTTCTTCTGCCTTCATTCCTTTGTGTTTTCTAGAGGCAATCACAAATCGATCACGATACTCTTTTAATTAATTGAAGAATCATCAATATTCCTAGCAATATAAAAATGGTGATGGAAGCTCATTGGACAGTCTTGGGACAGCCAGAAATCGATCTTAAGATGGTATCAGCTACATACTGCAATATTTTCTGGAAGATATGTTTCGTTTAGTATAATCTTCAACTTTTTTCTTTGCTGTTCTCATCAAAAATGAAGATTTGTTTATTTATCCATTTCAGACACTGAAAACTGAAAACCTTTTAAAAGCATTCATCATATTTATCTAAACAAAGTTATACATTATTTCGTAGCTTCGTTAAGCTATTTCACAGTTATGGACTTGACAAACAATTTGCAAGATATATGCACTTAGATCTTGGTTAAAACTGAATGTTTTATCACATTCATTATCACAATTGTTATGCCGAATTGAACAAACTGAGAGATAAAGCAGCTTGTTTTTAGTTAGTTCTATGAATTATTTGTAGTATTTATAGATACAGATATAGTTATGGAATTTTTAGAATTGGAATTGAAGTGGTGACCACTTGATATGCGAGATACGTCAGAGCAATGAGGTCATGTGACGCCAGTTGTGGACAGGTTGCTTTTAGCCCGATTGATGGATGGGATCAGCCACAAAATGGCTTAAAGAGGTAGGGAGAGATAAAGAGATAAAGTGAGTGGGAGAGAGAGTGAGAACAGTGGCAATGTTTTGATAAGACTTGAGTTATCATTTTTCAGATGCATGCGGCTACATTTGACGCTCACTGTGACCGTGTAATTACTTAAGTGCGCGTAAATGTTATGATAAACCTTATCGCTAGTATCAATGTTGGAATAGCCATGTAAACGAAAATAATACAATAAATACGAACAGACAGAAAAAGCGAGAGAGAAAGGCAAATGAGTAGACTATACATAAATATATGCATATAGATCTATATCATTATATGAATGTGTTAGTGGAGTACTATCAAAAACTGTCTCGAACTGAGCCAAGAATAGAACCTGTAACCTGGAAGTGACATTGGCATGCAAATTGGCACGCCAGGTCGACTACGCAATGACCTCATCCATTAAATATGCGTTATGTGTGTGGAAGCGCAACAGGAGTAGCAACAACAACAACAACCGCGACACAAATCGACCAAATAACTATAGAAATAAGGGATTTGGAACAACTTAACAACTACAAGTATGCCCTGTAACTGCAACACCAGATGGCTCAACAATAATAGCCACTTTTAAGGACAAAACATATAACATTCCCATTCACATTTTGTAATCATTTTCTACCCCTTTATCAGCTGAGTTTTAATAATAATCTCTAGAGATTTGGAACGAAATTGCCTTGGCAAACAACGGTCCGAAATCGAGGTGTTCTTTAAATGTCAGAGATTTCATGTTTTTGAATTTCATGTTTTTGAATACGAAGTCACAAAAACCGGCTGAAACACACATTTACATATTTCGAGTTTCATTAAAATGATAAATTGTTGGTATTGTTAATACGATATATAAATACATTTCAAATGTATTTCGTGCTTATTTGTTCAATTTAAAATAATAATTTAGTTCACTTTTAATGGCTTCAAGTAGTAGCCTTATCTATTGTACATTTTTAAATAAATAACAAGCCATTTATGTTGAAGGTACAATAAACTTTATGGGGTAAATAAATATGAATAGAAATCGGACTATAAAATACAAATTGCCATTTAATAACTGTAATCAGTAGCGTTATCTGTACACACTTATGAAAGCCTTAAATTATAGATATTTAAATAAATGAAATGCAATTCATGTTTGTTTACTGCTGGCAACCACTGTTTTACAATTACAGTAACAGCCTGTTTAAACACAGGGTATAACAAATGTTGATGTTTGACAGCTGTTTTATGTTGCTGTTTTT